>VZRR01002750.1:324359-485511 GCA_013398015.1 Oreocharis arfaki
TATTTTCGATGCGAAGGCAGTTCTGTCGCCAGCCAGTCCAGCACGCGGAGACTCTGCCCCCCGCCATAAAACAATGAGCACATTCAGGCACAACTCGTGTTTTCAGTTATTAAAAAACGGAGCCGTCTGTCTCTGCCTGTGACTTTAATCTTTAAGCCTTTATTCCCTGTACCCCACCCCCTCTTTCTTTCCCCAACCTTTTGTTTGTGAAGTGCAGAGCTACAGGATATGTGGGCCTGGAGTTTCTGAATGTATTGTACATTCCCCTGGCAATTACAGATGTTTATAACCCTGACTGATGTTATTTCAGTATTGTGGAGGGTGAAGAGAAAATTAAAGAATGCATTTTTCTCTGCCCCTAGCAGTCTTCTATTTTTTTTTTCCTTTTGAGGACAGGGAAGAAGAAAAAAAATCAAAAGCAAAATGTAAACTGTTAATTAAAAAAAAAAAAGAAAAGTCTTGTTTCACATTCTCAGATGAAGCACATCTGAGACCTGTGCAGGAATCTTCCCATACTCTACCATAACTCTTCTGTTAGGACAGTGTGTTGCATGCAGTGTTGTAAAAACCATAATAGGACTGGATTTTAGTACAAAACAAGCTCCATAGTCCTGGGTGCAAGACCTTTGCTTACTTTATTTCAAAGACAGAGACAAGGTAGCTTAGGGCTTGTAATGATTTAAGAGCAGAATTACATACATTTTTTTCAGCTTTGTATGGAACACTGTTTTCTTTTTTTTTGTAGAAGAGTGATTTAGAATCTGATGAATTGGAGTTTTACTTTTGGACTTGGTGACTTGGTGACAGAATTGTTTTAAGAAAATTTATTTTTGTTAGTCTTGTAGAAATATGCTCTTGATCTGTACAAAGTTTTAAATCAATTTATTACTGGTGGTGGTTGAGCTATCTAAAGCTGCAGGTGCACTATAAGATTAATGTCCTTGAATTGACAGAGGGGTGGAGAGAAGAGAATCCAGTAGCAAATCTCTGTGATCAAGGTGGTAATTTGTGTGTTTCTTGGGGATTCCGGTGCATTTCATGATTTTCAGAGTACTTGGCCTAAAACATTGCATTTAAGTAGAGAAAAGTTTGTTGGAGTTAAGAACTGCAAGGTGGCTCAGCAGTATCTCTCAGGTAGGACTTTCATATCTATACCTGTTTTCGACTGCATGCAAACTGCTGTTTGTGGGTTTTGGAAGTTTGGAGTTGCATATCTAAATGTATATTCAGGTCTCTCTACCTGTGTGATGGTCCTTATCTCCAATGACTGCTGCATGGAACTTTTCCTTAGACTGATCTTTCAGAGATACGGCAGAAGAGTGAACAGGAATTTACAGTGAGATATCCTTTGGCTAGGCAGGACTTGAAGAAGTTAACACAAAAGATAGCAAAAAAGTCCCCTTGTCATCTAATATGAAACTGATTAAAATACGCTTAAAGAAATTCTAACAGATGTTCCAAGATGTTCGTAATTCAGTAATTCTCCAAAGCGCCCAGAGGGAGGCAATAGATGCACTGTAGTAACAGTTCTCCAGTCCTCTGGAAAGGAAAAAGCCAACTAGTTGGTCATTAAGCATAGCACATTCTTTTTATCCTGACATAATCAAGTACTGAAGTTGTGTATTGCTTGTGTAAGGGTTTCTGAGATGTGCTGGTTCTCTTTGTGTTACAACATGGGGGCATAGATGTGATCGCATTCTAGATATGCTAATGGAAAGATACCATCTTGTACAAATGTTAAAAGAACTTGAAAAGTTGAAGAGCTGAGTGTGAAATAGTACTGATAGAGGATTGAATTTTTAGAAACTTTGTAGTTGTTGTTCATGAGTCTGGTTTTGCCCCCTCTCTGAGTCCAGTACTGGGCCTGTATGTAATAGTAGATTTAAATATGGACAGAAACATGAACACACTGGTTAGGGAACATTTCAGTTGCTCTGTTTTTGGAAATCAGAGTGTTAAATTGTCTGAAAAGCTAATACAGGAGTTCACTTACGGAAACAGTTCACTGCTTTGAAGGAAAACGTGCGCTGGTGGCTGTTTATGTGCTTCTCTCCCTGAAACAATCTTGGAAAATATATCAAGTTATTCCAGTAATTTTTGTACTACTTTCCTCTTTCCAGTATAAACCTGGTTTTGTATGACTTACTGATCGTAATGAAAGGCATACTGGTATAGGCTGCTGTCGTCTCTGGCCTGAGGATCCTGTAGTATCAGGGAGGTAGCAGGAATTTCCATGGTTGTAGGTACTACAGAGGCTTTCACTGAATATTTGTCTCCACGCTCCAGTTAGTGGAGAAACTTCAGGTGCAGCATTCTTAAAGCTGGGAATAGTCTGTTTCTGTGTGGTGTGAACTGGGTAATGAGAGATGGAGCAGAAGGCTCCAGATGTGTGCAAGTTGGTCAGTACTGTGGGCGGGCTCGTGTCTTCATTGGTGCAGGTTCAGTGCCTTTGCAGTTCTTCCAGACATTGTATTCTTTTTATACTGCTAAGCCACTATTTTCTCTTTCAGGTCTTGGAAATAGCTTCAAAGATGTTGTCTGTCTGTAGTCTTTGAAAGATGCAAAGGACAGAATGGTCATACTCATTGTTGTATTTTTTGCAATATATTTGACATTATCATATGCAAATATAATTACTTTCTTTTTCTTGAAACTTGGCAGGAGATCTTGTAGAGAGCAAATGTAAAGCTGATATGGGTCAAGACTATAAAAAGGGTATTTTTTTTCTTCTTGGTCCTCTGACCTGTTTGCTTTTCAGTGTTTACAGTAAAGACTTTATGGACCTTCAGGGACCATTTATGGTCACTATGCAAGGCTCAAGTGTAATGTTACCTTACATTTAACTCTTCAGAGCAGTGCAAAAACACACGTGGCCTTGATACCAAAACAAAATACCTCTGAATAACAAGTCTGAAACTTGACCTAATCACTCATTAGGCTCCTAGGAAAGTTTACTAGAACTCTGAGCACACAGTATCATCAGAGGAGGTCAAAGAAGGGTTTTACAAGCATCCATTTTCCATTTTTTTTTACTTTGCACCTTTTTTCCTGAAGCACGAACATTGAGTGTTGATTTATTACACAACTAACTGTCGCATTGTTTCAGAAACCGTGTTTTATGAACTAAAAAACTCCAGGCAGGAAGAGCAGGGCCTTCATTGCAAATCTCTAAGTTTGGGTTTGATATGAATTGGTGGAATTACAGGTGCCATTTTTGTATGACATTTGGGAACCTAGAAACTTGACATGACTGTTTCTTCTTGGAATAATTTATAGCCTGAATTCCAAAAGACGAAACTGAACTTTTTTCTGCTGAGTGTAATATAGGCAGGTAGTGCAAAAACCAAACAAAATCCCACCAAAACCCCCTGGACAAACCAGGTTTACTACTTGGATAATAATAACCCAGTTGGTTTCTTTTGTGCTTTCTTTTGCTTTCAAGTGTATGAAATAATAGGTTTTTTTTCTATATGCCCCAGATTGTACTCCATGGCTGATGAGCTGTATAATGACATCCAGTCTAAAATAAGTAACTGCACTGTAGTTTTGTGCAGTTTCCTAAACATTTAACTTCTCAGCTTTTACCTGGTGTCTGTATTTGCATATACATATATATGAATGACACTTTAAAAAGTTAATGTTTGCTAACTAATTCACAATTTATGCACTTTTGACTTCAAGCCAAGAAAGAAATTAATGCAGCTGAAATACCACGGTGTTGTGTAATTCAGCAAATGCTACCTTTTTTTGTAGCAGTCATCTGTGTCTACTCAGAATGATTGTTGCTCTTCCAAGATATGTAGGCTTTCTTAAATTGTACCATAGTTAATGTTTTCAGCATTAAAATAAGTAAAGGTCTGTTTTGGACTCTGTCCAGTTTGTGCCCTGTCAGTATAGGAGTTCAGATCTAGTAATAGGTAATATTACAGAAAAGGACTTTTGTACATGTGGAAGAAGGATGACGTCTTCTCTCATATGGTGCTTTACCTCCATTTTTACACATGCTATATATTACATGGCATTTCTTGATACAAGGCAAGGATTGTTTGCTTTGCTCTCCCCTGATTGTCTACAGGATTTTCATTTGGGATGATTTTTTGGTTTTCTACAGAAATATTTACTTAAAGAACAGGAGTTTAAATGCCAGGCTGTAGTAGTCACTCACCTGGTTTGCTACATTTTCTTTGGAAATAGTCAAAATAGGTGTTTTGGAGGGACAAACAAGAAAGTCAGTGATGGAATAAAGTGTCCCTTTCTTTAAGTTTCATCCTAATACCTCTTACGCAGGATAAAATCATAAATGTTTTATTAAAAAATGAAGCTTCATCAAGCTGGATGTAGCTTAAAAAAATCTTAATGTGCAAATATTAAAGCTGTATTTTTATTTGACTAAAGACAAATGGTATTTAGCAGCACTAAGTTTGAATTGTTGCGCTACTTAAAATTATGTAACTGATTGTGCTCTTTTATTGGAGGTGTTTTATTTCCCATCTTTCACTCAACTTTGTTTGCTTTTGTCACTGTGTGCTGTTAACATGGATTTTTTCTTTGTAAGTGAAGTTGTATGTGAAGGACCTGACTGCATTTGTCTTGTTTCCTTTTTTGAAGCTGCTTTAAGATTCCTTTTCCAGAAACTGACCAGATCAAAATGCAGTATTTTATTTCAATATTACATTGTATATAGGTAAAGTCTAACACTTTACCTTTTTTTTTGCTGCTTCTGAAGTTAAAACAATTTTGCATTGAACAGCATATAATGACTGTATCTTTCCAGAATTTTCTGAAGTAATAGCACTAGTTTTGTGTATGTACACATGTACTTAAGTTTCTTTCAGTACTTCCTAACAATACACGGTCTGTTTATTCAGCTTTAAGTTTCTCTGTAGCTCCTCAGGCTGCTGTTCAATGAACCCCTTGGCCTGCAGCAGCATCCTGTCCCTAGAAACAGGAGGTTTGCTTTGCTCTTTCCCTTTTTCTCTTTGCAGCTCTTGGCTGTTTGGTCCTGCTGCCTCCCTTGTGCCAGCTCTGGCTCTCCCTGCAGCAGCTGGGTCACCTCGCCAGTCTCGGGGAGAGCTCTCTGCTGTGGCTGGGTTGAACTGACTGGTTTGAGCTTCAGCTTTGCCTTTCATCAGACCCTCCATGAGCTGTGGGAGGCCTAAATAAACACAGTGTTGGGGAAGCAAAGCTTGGGAGCAGGAACTTCCCAGCTCAAGGAACTGCAGCCTCCATGACCAGGTGCCAGAGCCTTTTCACTGCTCTGCTTCACTGCCAACTGCTTCTAGGTCACTGCCTATGTACAGGTAGTGATGTAGATACAATAACAAAGTGAAGTGTGTGATTGCCCTGGCTTGAAACCACATGGGGAAAAATGCCTTTTTCCTTTGCATGTTTTGTCTTCACAATGGAAGTGAAGGAAGCCTTTCCTTGGCTGTAGAAGGATGTATCCTTAGCAGTGGCCATTACTTGTGCCTGCTCCAGCTTATGCTCAGGCTGGGAGGAGGTGAGGTGTACTTCCATTTGTGTTGGGGAGAGGGGAGGACAAGTGTAGGAAATAAATTTGATACCTAAATTTACCTAAAGGTTCGTAGCAATCTGTCTTTAGTAGTGAATTTCTATTTGGAAGTCCTTGGAGGAAGGTTTCTGTATAATTTTATGTATTTTTTTACAAAAGTACGTGTAATTTTAATGTGTGTTTAACCATTGAATTTAGTCAGATTGCAGTAAGGGCATCTTGTATTTGCCTTGTTTAAGAATAGTCTCCTCTCTAAGGGGTGGAAACTACCAAAGTGTTCGGACATTTCCCAGGCTTGTGCTTTTGGCCTTCCTCTGAAGAGGCTGAAGACAACATGGGACTCCTTACATTCTTTAAATCCTTGCAAAGGATCTCTTGATAACCTTCTTCCTGTGAGCATTTTCACTTTAAGGTTTGTTTGTGGTGTTTTTTTCCTCAATAACTTATCCATTTAATATAAGCTTAATCCTGTGTACAATGTTGCAGTAGCTAGACCAGCATATAATAAATTATTGGAAGATGTTCCTCAGTCTTTCTTAGCATGACCTTCATAGAGGCTTTATCAGCTTTGTTCATGCTACTTCAGCATGGCTGATCAAGCTTATTGACATACTCTAATCATTACAGGCATTTCCTCCCTTTGAAGAACACAGACTTGTTTCTGACGTGTAGTTAGAACTTATTCAAACGAGATGGATCATTGGATGACTTGACAAACGATATGGCAGAGGCATTCATGCCTTTGTCCTCTTCAGAACAATATGGCACACTGTTTCTTCTGGCAGATGAAGTATAAAGTATATTCAAGGGGATTCTTTTATGACGTCTTTTGCAAAAGAACCTTTTTATTTCTTGTTAGCAGTTATCACCTACTGCTTGTAGTTGAGTTGAACTCATATTTACAAGTAAATAACTGTAATAGATGGGTTATTTGACATACAAGAAATGGACTTCTTACAATTATGCCCTTATGGCCACACTTCTTTCCCTTTCCAGCTCTCAGTTACAGACCAACCATAGTGGCTGGTTTTCATCTGAAGAGAATTCATGCAGTGACATAATGCTTCTAATTTTAAGCTTTACTGTGCACTCGGAAGCGTTGTGGGTTGCCAGTCTGATGCTTTCTGTCAGAAATATTACAAGTGATCCTGAGTTTGAAGTTGCACAGCTCCTTGTTTGTGCTCTGAGCTTCTGGTGGCTGCTTCAGAAATGATGGTGGGATGCTTGAACTCCATGAGTTCCTTTTCTTTTCAAAGTGTTTCCTAACAGGAGTTGTGTCCGTTTTGATCCACAATTTGCATTGCTTTACAGAAGGTTTCTTCATGTGTAATTCATGTTCCCCAGCTGAGTGTGTGCCTCTCCCTGCCTCACACCTCTTATTTCTGTTTGAATTTTGGGAGATTGCATATCCTGTAAAACATCTTCCTTATTCATCACAGTGCCTCCCCTAAGGTAACTAGCAAAATCCTGTGTGACTTGTAACATCTCCCAGGGTGTAACTGTATATGAAAACAGAGAATAATTTAGTTGTTTCTGAATAAAGTTTCTTAACAAAAAAAAAGGTGGGGGAGGGGGGTGGAAAGGGGAAGTTGGATACTCGCTGCATGATACAGACAATATTTCCTGAGACAGGAGATACTAACCTCAAAGAATTTAAAATAAAACATTGATTTCACTTTTTTCTTTTTTTTGAAAGTGGAATAGTGGAGGTAAAAATGGTAGAATAGTTGGTCTTTTTATCCTGTGTGCAGATGAAATTGATTAAACCTTAAAAACTCGCCTCAGTCCACCCGGTTTATTAATTGAAGAATTTCCTCTTCCCCAGAATGGGAAGTGCACATTAAAACAGAGCTTTGCCCCTGAGTAGCAATGATACTTGAGAACGGTACATTTTCTACAATCCTATTTTCTCTTCTGCACTAGAGGAAATCCTAACATGGTAAAAAGCATATTTAAAAAAAAAAAGTATGTTTAAGGAAGTCCTCTTTCATTTCCTTGTAGAGCATGAAATCAAATTATAGCCCATGGCCCACAATTATTTTATTTTTACATTTCAAATTCCATTTTCTGCTTCCTTTTGCTGCCTGTGAACAAGAGTTGTACTGTTTGTGCAAAGTCAGCTAAAAAGATTACCACAAACAGGACAGGACACAGTAGCTTAAAGAAGCCGCCAGTCAGAATCTGTGCCTATGTTCCATGTTTGTGGCATGCAATACCTCCCCTTTGTTCACACAGGGACCTGATCCCCTCTTCTTCCTTCCACTCACCAGATTTTACCTTTTGAAGCCAAATCACCTTTATATTGATGTATTATGGGGAATGTAATGCAATACTTTAGTTATGCTTGCCAAAATAATACAGCTTAAAAATGCTCTCATATTCTTTGTCTTCATTTGGTAAAGACAAAACAATTGAGATTCTGCCTATTTATTGAGAATGCCTTTCAGATGGGCTTTTCAGTAAGGAATTCGTAGCTAATTTAGTTCTTGGAGATTATAACTGGATGGTTCTGAAAGTGAGCTCAGTGCATGTATAATAAAATAGTAATACATTTTTGGAACTGATAAACTAATACATGAGGCTGAAGTGTTTAGGGATTTGTTTGTTTGTTTTCCTAGATCTAATAATGTTCTCTTTTTCTAAATTAGTGTTAATGTTATATTTTGCTGTGGGGTCACAGCTCAGTCCAGGAGTTTGGGTATAAAGTTTACAAGCATGCAACAGGTTGCACAAATGGAAGGTGTTTTGAGTTCATGTAACATGCAGAACCCCAGCAGCCTCTGTGATTGAGGTTGAAGGAGGTTTATTAAGGTGTAATGTTCTGTTCCAGAATAAAGCATGGCAATTATAGTGCTCTACTGGTTTTGAAAAAGCATCTGATGAGTTGGGTACTCCCATGGTGTTTCCCTATGAACACTGCTGTAAGAGCTGGGGTTTACTAATTGTATGTGACACTAAACACATTTACGAGGAGTGAATTTGATGGAGGGGATGAAGGTCTGCAGCCTTGTTACTTGGAACTCTGGGTAGACTTTTTTTCCTGTTCCACCAAAGGTTTGAAGATATATTACACTAAATAATGCAAATGTAGAGAGTGCGGTGAATTTTCTCCTAAAGACTGAAAGTTCATCAATACATACTCTTAAAATGCATGCTATTCTTTTTCAGTGTACTCAGGCAGCAGCTGGTGAGCTTTTTCAGGATCCAAGAGTGAGAGCTAGCTAGGAATGATGTTGCAAGTGGTATCATTTTGCTCTTCCCATGAAGAAATGGAGCTGATGGCCACTTTCGGGAAGCTTGCGTTGCTGCCTTCTGCTCTTTGGAAATTTGTCATAACTTTTGACATTTATGATTCAACTAATCTCCTGAGTAAAGAGTAATAAGTTACTTCCTTGAGGACTTTTTATAATCAGATACTCCTCAAAATTCAGGAGCAAGCGTGGGTTGTGTGTTCAAAGCACTAGCTGGACTTTATCTTGTCTGTGAAGGCGCTTTTCTTATTTTCTGAGTTTTGTGTTCCCTGTCACTTTTGTGGTTCAAATGAGTGCTGCTGCCTCCAGGTTTAGCTGGCACTTGCAGTCTTTGTGATGCTGTGCCGCTGGTCTTGTGTTTTTCCTGTATCTGGCTGTCATCCAGAATCCCTCAGTTCATGTTTTATCTTTCTTGTTTGTTTTTCTTCACTCAGACTATCTACTTTATTTTTGCTGTGGTTTAGCTGCTTATCTTTGAAATATAATTCCCATCTTTCTCCACCCCCTTGTGTTTTCTGATGACAACTGGTTTATTTCATTTGCTTTTTACAGGGCTTCATCTGAGCTGTGTGTCATCACACAAAGGGTACTCCAGTAATTGATCTTTCATTTTCAAGCAAAGTGAGAAATCACATGTCAGGATTTATCTTTCTAAATGTTCTTGAACATGTCTTTCATAGATGAAGTGGCAAATAAAAGGTTACACCCCTGTTTTCTTTGTAGTAGAAATAATTTGAGTACCTTAGTTTAACTTTTTCATTGATTCTATGTGACCTGTTTCAGTGCAGATAAAATATTTTTTGATTGCTGTGCTTCCTTGTATGCAGACCTGTCCTTTGCATGTGTCTCTGCTTTGTTCAAAGCAATTTCAAGCCATTTTCTTGCTCTGAAGGCTTGAGGAATACTCAAACCATCCATCATCTCTTCCCCGTCACTGTTCTTAACTGTGCAGGCCCATATTCTGTCTCCTTTTTTGAGGAGTTGAGTTCTCTGTTCTTTCAGTTCTTCTGTTCTATTTTGCACAAGAACCCATTTTGTTGTCAGATAGTGCAGGTGTGAGTAATATTTTTACCTTGTTTTATTCTCGTTACTGTTTTTGGAGTCTTCACGTAGTATATCTGTAATATTTTTATGCCCCAATGGAAAAATCTTTCCAAGGGAGATTGTATTCATGAGAATACTCATATAATCCATCCTCACTTCACTGTTCCTAGTTAAATCTTACTCTGCTGTAGAAAGTTATTCAGAAATGTTTCCTTTTGTTGGCTGAACTCCGATATGATAGTGAGCTGATTGTTTACTACAGATTATTTAAGTAGTGAATATAAAGTTAATGGGGAGCGTTACAGTTTTGTCGTCTTGGCACAAATAACCTGCCAACTTTCCTGATTTGAAATGTGACATTGGTGAATCCTTGTACACTTCTCTAGATGATTTTGTTTTAGTATTTAATGAACTATTATGCATGGACGACGGGCAATGAAGGAAATGGGTTATAGAATAAATTAAAATGTAAAACTGTGTGGGAGAAGATGGGGGATTGGGAAGAACGTGAATTGTCAAAGGTGGTTTATTAAACAGCTCAAAGAGGAAAGTTGAGGAACTAAATTTTAGCATTATTTTTTTGCCTTGTTGCTCAAGGGTCCTGTAAACCTGAGCACTCCTGCCTTGATATGCACGAGTAGACACGTACAAAACATTACAAAACGTCCTCCTGCCTCGGGAAGAATGCAGTTCAAGTGCTTCTGTCAGTGCTGTTGTGATCTTTGCCTTGGCTCCACGACTCCTTTGAAGGGCAGCAGCTTCCCACCCTGCTCGTGTGCCAGCTCTGCCTGCCATGCCTTCTGTCCCATCTTATGCTCTCTCTTAGGAGCTGTGGCCAGTCAGCACGTTGGGGCTTCAGAGGAGGCACAATAATTGTGCCAAGAGTTTTTGTGAACTTGTGTGCTGCTGCTTCCTTGACTCGAAGTTTTTTTTATCTGGAGTGCCATGGTGTGTCTTGTGGTGTTTCTGGAGTTTTTCCATGGACTGTACAGTTATTTTTCTTTGTTCATCTTCTCATTGCTGTGCAATGCCCCGAGGCAGACGTTCTCGACCTTCTACCAACTGGGTTGATGATTTTTATGGCTCTTTTAAAGTGTTGCTAATAGATTCATAAATACAGCAATTGCAAGCATTTTCTTTGTAACAAAAGCATTCAAAGCAGTTGATTTAGAGTTTCAAGTTAAAGTGGCCCCTTTTACTGAAGGTACATGTTATAGTTCAGTGCAGGTTTTGTGTTCTTTTGGAGGGAAGGATACCACACTGTATATAATGCATCTTACCAGCTGCCCTTTTCAAGGCCAGGTTTGGTTCTGGTTGCTTTGGCTTAGTTCTGGAGCATAAGGGTCACTGTGCTTTAGTAGTCACAGTTTGGTAGGACTCAAGCTGCAGCACTGTTGTATTACCAGAATGTCCTTTTTATAGTATTAGTAAAGAATTGGACTTGATGGTTTGGTTTTAATTATTTATTCTCATTCATATTGAGGATGTCAGCGGTGTAGAATAGTGTAATACAAAGTATTTAAGTTTATAGTTAAGTTTAAAACAGCCTTGCTGTAAGTATTCACAAAAGTGGATCCATTCTGACTGTTAAGTGCTTTATCCCACTCAAACTATTTTCATGTCACTTGTTTCCCTCGGTTTCTGACCTTTAGGTCTGCATTTGGTTGGTGTATAAAGTCTGAGCCTTTTGTACAGTCTTGATGATCTTTGTGCTGCAATTTAAGCAGGCTCTAAATCAATACAATTCCCAAAACAATAAAAATGCAAGCTGCTTTTGAAGATATAAAGCCCATCTTCAGTTTGTCAGGCAGAGATATTTGAAATGATTCGAGAAAATTCTGCGGGAGCACTGGAAATATCATAATTATCCAACTAGTGCTCTGAAGGGCTTAACATTCATTATTACAAGATGAAAGCTCTGGTAGGTTGAAACAGTCATTTGTAACCATAATTTTTTTTTTTTTCTTGTTGTAGTTCCCACCCGCTCATTCACCCATGCACTTCAACCTCGGAATGATTTCCTATCCTGAGTTCATGGGAATTAGGAACAAGGGTAGCTGTTGTCACAGCCATTGTAAAAGCCTTAAAACCACAGAAAGGCAAGGGGAAGGCTGGAGAGTGGAAGGAACAAGGAACAGTTGTATTGATTTCTTGTTCTTCTGATCTTAAGGAAAAATTTAAAAGTAGAATTATATTAAGTTAGAATGCTGGAATTTTACATGATTTCTAGCTTTTATCATTATTCAAAATGTGTGGGGTTTTTTGGCATATGACTTCCTGGTAGTTTAGCTTAAAATTTTGTTTTTCTTTATGCTTAAAATTTCTCAACATTTAAGTCTGTTGTACTCTTCTATTTTGGTATTCAGAGTATTTCAGTTACCTCAAATGAAATAAGAAAATTCTGAATGTAATAAATGGAAGGCCCAATGTTCATCTAAAGCTTCCTTGAAAACTAATTTAAATCCATGAAATTCAAGTTGCTTCAATAAAAAGATTATGGGTTCATGACAACAGTGCTTTGAAAAATAAAAATAATCTGTAAGCATGATAGGTAACTTTGGCCTAAAATTTAGGAGCTTTTCCATGGAGAGATCTAGGAATCAGATCTGTTCCTGTGCTTGAAATTACATGTTCAGGTTATGTGGATCTGAATTGGGAATGAATGATGATATATTGCAGGTTTTTAATTGCTTCTTCCTAACACTGAGGGATTCAAGGATTTCTTTAGGCGTTGGATAAACCAGTCTCTTGTGGTGATCACTGTTTTCAGTTTTATCAAATTTTGGACTTGGAAAAATGGTGGGAAGCAGGTAGGGACTGAGGCTTGTGGATGAATTTATAGGGTACATGGTTGGCTCTTGTTGGGGTTGCTGTGAGTGTGCAGTTCCCTGCAGTGTTGCTGTGTGTTTCTTCGGCTGTATCAGATTCTTGCTTAGCTGCTTAGATAATTGTTTTTAATTGAGGCAAATGTCATGCCTGTGTTACTGCAAGCTTAATTTTCTTAGTATTTTTTTAAATGTAGTGATAACAGCCTTAGACTTGAAGTATCACATTCTTCCCTTTTAGGCTTTTATGTAGGCTTTTATGACCCGATGGTAGCCTACAATAGCTTAAATTCCCAAGGTCTTAGTTTCAAAAGAGCTGTGGCATTCAGTGCTTACTTTGACTTGTGTTTTGTTTGTCTTTCCGGGCATTTGTACACATGCTGACAATTTTAAATGGAAACTATTTGAGAAAATGATACTTAATCTTTTTATGCTGTGGCAATACTGACTGTGAGTTCTCCTCCAGGTGCCCAGATTATCGATTTAATGATGCTTGTGATAGATGTGACAAAAGGGATGCAGACACAGTCAGCGGAGTGCTTGGTAATTGGGCAAATTGCCTGCCAGAAGATGGTGGTAGTTCTGAACAAAATAGATCTCCTTCCAGAGGGGAAGAGACAGAGTGCCATTGAGAAGATGACTAAGAAAATGCAGAAGACCTTGGAAAATACCAAGTAAGTGAACAGTAATACTAACAGGTAACTTGTAGCAAAATGTTTAACAAAAATGCCAACGTTTCCCTTCCAATGTGCTTCTAAACATACTGGCACGTCTGGCAAAAATGGTGAGAAGAGAGTGAAAAGATTTACAGAAACTCACCTGCAACTCCAAATTCACATCTGCAAGTATGCAAGTTCACATTTCCAGGTGAAGAACTGTTGGGTGTGTGTATAGCTCATTTTGTTTGTTGTGGGGGTGGGTGTTTTCTGAGTGGGTTTTAGTGGTGGTGGGGTTTTTTGTTTTGTTTTTGTTTGTTTGTTGTGAGGGGTTTTTTGGTTTTTTTTTTGTTTGTGGTTTTTTTTTTTTTTTTTTAGCTTATCGGCTTGCAACTTTTGTTGTTATCTTCAAGTCTGTTTCACTCCACAGAAAAAGAAAATGTGTTAGGAATTTTCCTTAGCTGAGGATGACACATGTGATTGTCCCAACTAGGGAAAGCAGAATGATGGAAGTTTATATAATGTCATGTGGCTCTGGCTGGCACAGTATTTGTCAGCCCTGTTTAGGTACATTAGCTGAGATATGTAATGAGTGAAGTGCAGGGAAATTCATGAGTGGAAATGTGGCTGTTTTGAAGTGGGAACTTAAAATATACACACAATATTTTTTTAGTGGTTACAGAAACTGCAGCACATCTTTGCTTTGCTCAGGAATATAAAGGGACATAAGTATTGGGTCACATTTTGAGTTGAAGAATCTAAGGAACAGGATTCAGAGTACAGAGCAGGAAGAACCAAAATTCAGTTTTTGTATGTGCAGCCTGTGCTTGACAGTGCTTTTTGAAAGCACTGCCCTGGGTGTGACTGCAAAGTGCTTGTCCTGTTGTATCTCAGGCACATGGAGTTTCTCAACAGCCTTTTTCCCACTCGACTTTTAGTCTCCAACTGTGTAGTTTGTAAATGCTTTTCTATTTCTAAACTATTCTTATTAGCAGGATATATACTGATACTATTTGACAATTTCCTCTAACCCCAAACACACAGCAATGAGGTTTCTTTATTTTTTTAAAGTTTACTTGTTGATATATTTTCGCTATACACACAGGTGTGCATGTGCAATTCCATAGCAGTAAGCAAAGCTGAAGGCTGTTGCAGTTGTAGAGTAGACGTTGCCACCAATGCTGAGGAAATTATTGTAGCATTGTCAGGAAATTGTATGGAAGGCAGAAAAAAAAAAGGCAGAGGAAAGTAACTGTTGTATATTTGAATAGTTTGATACTTGTAAATTTACTTAATTAAAACTTGATTTTCTGTGAATTGATACCAAAACTAAAAGCAAACTGTCTCTATGAATGGCATTTCTATTTTTAAAAAAAAATTTTTGCACGTCAGCTTCTCCCTTTGTCCAGCAGG
Source organism: Oreocharis arfaki (assembly GCA_013398015.1). Lineage (NCBI taxonomy): Eukaryota > Metazoa > Chordata > Aves > Passeriformes > Paramythiidae > Oreocharis > Oreocharis arfaki. The sequence continues at coordinate 339,061 of VZRR01002750.1, forward strand.
ACCCAAATTCTGCTGAGAGAAATTTGATGTGATAGAGTAAGAGTTTGAGTAGGGCTGGATCATGTTTAGCAGTGCCTCCAAATGCAGTATATGGTTACTCCAGTTTGTTCTAGTGTATGGGAAGAGGAGTAAAGCATCTGGTTCAGCATAAATTTCTAATTATTTCAATCCAGTGCTGTGAAATACTTTTATGAAAATAAATTTCCAAAAGTTTTCTGGTTAGTCACAGGAATTTTCAGTGCCTGTTTTTGTTACCCTTTGTCCCTAGATGCTTCAGGCTTATGGCATATAAACAAAGAAAATACAGTATGTGCCTGATTACAGCTGGGTCACTGAGTGAGTGCCCTTTATAGAACTTAACATTTCTTCTTTAGCAAAGCACTGTCTCTTCCCTCCAGTTTGCTCCCTTTTGGGAGAAAATCACTGGGGGGTGGGTGTCAAGAGGATGACCACAATAATAAATTTTGGTCTCATTCTGTTGCTAGAATTAAGTATCTATGAGAACCAGTCACTTTTTGGTGTAATTACTGATTTATTATTGCATTACTTTAGTATATATTTTATGTGGTTAATCCTGATTTTTGGTGAAAATGCAATAACCAACACTAGGTTATATTTTAGGGAGTAAAAGTTAAGTCTGCTGACTGAATTTGTAAAAAAAATAATCTGCTGTAAGTTAAGGATTTGAAAAATAAAACTGATTGTAGGATAAAAGGTAAACTGAGGTCAGCTGGCTGTATTGCTCCTCTCTGAACCTTTGCATGTTTGAGATTTGTGAATTTTGCAGGCTTTGATTTCATTAGATTCACATCTTTCTGTTGTCTGCAGATCTTGCAGACTCAGGCAGTCATCATGTGGTATCTTGCATTTGGCTCCTGTTTTGAAGGTTATGACTTCACGGTTAGGATTATAGTTGTTTTAATGAAAGTTAAAAATGTGCTAGTCTCCAGGTAAAATGACTTTGGATGCAAACCACTGCATTAAGACTGGGTAACAACAGACTTCTGCTTCTGAAATAAAATGAATCTTGCATTTGACTATTACGGTATTGGATCAGTAGCTAATGTGGAACAGGACTGAAGCTTTCATAGTGAAGTCCAGTAGTGCTGATCTGCTGGTAATTCAAGAGGAAATTGTCAGTCACATTGGGGGAAGAGCACATAAATTGGAATTTGAGGGAGATTCCTAGCCTTCAGATGAGCTTGGAAGTTCTTTATATTGACACATATAGGAGATCTGTGGTCTAATGGTGAAAGTTTTTCTCTCTTTCAGGTTCTCTGGGTGTCCTATTGTTGCTGTTGCAGCAAAGCCTGGTGGACCAGAAGCCCCAGAGTCCGAGAATCCACTGGGTGTTTCTGAATTAATTGAGGTACTTGCTGAAGAACATAATAAATAACATGAAAGTGTCCATTCTCAGATGTTCAAAACCCTTGGTTTCATGGCATGAAGTTGATACTGTAAAAGGGCAGGACACCTAAAAATCTGAGAGCAGTTTGTAGCTTGCAATAGACTTGTCACCCTTTCTGTAATTAGCTTAGGGAAAGGAACATCTTTGCCCTGGAGGGATGCCTTTGTTACTTCAGACAGCAGAAAATAGTCCCAAAACAAAAGCATAATTCTTTGAAGACCTCTCCAATTCTGTTTTGGATGCTGCCAGGTTTAAAGTACTTGTAAATTGCTGAAGTTAAGGTGCAGCATCAGTCAAGGGATGTCTGGCCCTGGGCACCCAGGCTTGTATAAAGGCAGGATATCCCACAGGCCTGCTGAGTACTGAAGGCTGTATCACCTCCCCTGCTCGTGTGACTCAGGATGGGCATGGGGATGGGCTGTAGTATGGCCTTAGACTAGACTTAGCCAGGACCAATCTGCCCACAGCAGTTTCTAGAGACGAGGAGATATGCAGGTGCTTACTTCTGCCTTCATTTGATTCCTGTTAGATTTCCTGGGATATTCCCCAGGGTTAAAACCTTTGAAGGAAACACCCATTGCTGCTGTTCTGTCAACTGAGACCTAGTATTAGAGGAGCTGGCAAATGCTGTGTGAGCCCTGCCATTGAACTTCAAGCTATTATCCCTTCTGTCCTTCCTAGGAGACTCTCCATTGTTTTGCCATTACAACCTGGGCTTGAGCTGCAGTTCCTGACCTTAAAAACAGATGTTAAAGGCAATGCCAAGTGTGTATATAGGTGCTATAACAGAGATCAAAAGTGATTTGAGATAGGAGTGAACCAGTTCCTTTGAAGCACTGTTGAGTGCCTTTCTATAATTAAAATATGTTGTCTGATGATGTATTTTAAGAAACATAGTATTTATCAGCAAAAGAAAAATGCTAAACTTGGGGTATTTCTCTAGAAAATGGTACTTTATGTAGTTTTAGTGGACTGATCCTTCAAGAAGTGCTGACAGAAATCTGAAAGGGAAGTTGACTTTGAGAACTTAACCTAGTATTATAGTTTTTCTGTGACGGAGGCAGAGATGGGCTTTATGGAGCACTAATATCTGTACATAAGTTCATTTTCACAAAATCCAAAAGAGCTGAAGTAGCAAAACACACTGTAAAATTGTACTTTTGAGAGAAGGGGGGAAAGGGGGAGATGGCACATACAGGTTTTTTTTCCTCTTTGCTTTGCTGCAGTGTTTATATTGAATTTGGCAGCAACTTTATCGCCAGTGAGGTTTTGCTAACCAAGCTAAATGTGCAGCACCAAATCTTTCTAAGGCAGAAAATCGAACTGTTCCTGCTGCTAAGTGTGTGTCTCCTCTGTGGCACACACAGTTAATTTGACATTGGTGAGTTCTAAGCTCATTGGGAGATGCCTGAAATCAGTTAAATTGCAAGCTTTTTCAATCAATCATCTGCTTGCCTGCCTTCTGCTGTGTTGCTGTCATGACTTTTCACCCAGCCATGGTGCTGCTTTTATCTTTTTTTTCAGGTCTTGAAGTCTCAGGCTTACCTGCCGTCAAGAGACCCCTCAGGACACTTCCTCATGGCAGTCGACCACTGTTTCTCTATCAAGGGTCAAGGCACAGTGATGACAGGGACTATTCTTTCTGGCTCTGTTAGCCTTGGTGACACTGTGGAGATTCCTGCCCTGAAGGTGAGTCTCTCATTTTCATTCCCCCTGGTTTTTCTGATAGAAAGAGACACTCAACAAAGAAGAGAGTGTTCTCTTCCAATCTGATGTTACTCAATTATTTTCAATTTTTATTTTTGTACTCTACTATAGCCCAGCTTATAACAGGAAGAGGCATAGTGATTTTTAAATAAGTCAGTAAGGTTACCTGCTCAATAATTTAGTTGGATGGAGAAAAGACTGATCTAGATTAGCATGTTAGGCTTTCAGATTCAGAAAGGCAAGGTGGGCATGTTTCCAAGATCCTTGGGGAAGTACCCAAGGACTGAACAAGGTTTGAGGGAGGTTACTTTAATTTGAGATATACTGCAGTGAGAAGGTTTGCAAAAGAACCCAGGTAGGTAGGCTTCCAGAAATGTCTGAAAGCAAAGGAAATGACAAGAAGAGGGCATTGAAATGCTTGATGCACATTCTCTTTGTTTGCTGAAGCTTTAATTGGTGTCAGCATGTTCTGAGAGAACTGCTGGGATGCAGGAGGTGGCTTGCTGCCATTGGGCTCTTCAGAGAGCCTGTAGAAAGTCAAAGAGACCTTTCAATGGCCTTTGAACTGCTCAACTGTTGTTACTATTTAATTTCCTTAAAATATATTCATCCTTTAAAAGAAAACAAAGTGACTTATTGCTTGGAACACGTGAAATCTCTTTCACAGATGCTGATTTGCACTGCTCTGATTTTCCCTTAGTATTAGTTGTTCAAAACAAATCGAGACCTGAGGAGTATTTTGCAGCTGCCACTTAAAAGTGGACCCAGTTGATTACATTCTGTGGGCAGGCAAATTTTGGCCTAGCAAGCCTACATGGGACTTCTTTGATCCTATCAGTATTATCTACAAGTCATTTTACTGTAAGGACCTCACATTTCATTGAGTGAATGTGCTTTTTTGTAATTTTTGACTGTATTCTTTGGACCAGTGAAGGATTAATGAGGCATTCTGATTTCACACTGAAGTATTTGACTGATAGCTGACAATTCATTTCTGGCCAGCCTCTTCAGTGATACCTGTGGCCATTTAGTTTATATCATATTGTCCTTTGCATAGAAGTGATTTGTTCAATATGTACTCTGTCATTTCTGCTTCCCCAGTGGAGTTCCTCACCACCCATATTCTTATTTACAGCATGCAGCCTATTTTGAGAGCCATATTTTCAATTTCTGCAGGGAATATGCTTGCTGGGATTGTAGCTCTAGCTTCAACCTCTCCTGGTTTCCACTTGCCATTGTTCTTTCCTTTTCTGTTGTGTCTTGTTCTCAGTCCTGGGCCTGCCTGTGCTCGGGGTCCAAAGAGGGACAAGTAGTTAGGAGTGCAAGGAGTGTGAGATGGCTCCTGCTCAAACAAGGCCTTGCGTAGCGAGTTCACTGCTTTCTTTCTGGCATGGCACTGGCCAAACTTCCTGTCATTTTGTGCTCCAGGAGATGGGGGAGACAGGGCAGAGGAATTATTTCTTGCAAAGAAAGAATGCATCACTAGATTGTATCTGGAAATGACTACTCTGCTTTTCATGTACAGTCCAAGAATGTTTGGAAGAAATATGTTTAGGAGTAAGTCTGCTTTTTTAGAATCTGTATGAAGGAGGAAATGACAAAAATATAGTGAATAACTTGTAAATGAGTGTTTAAAAGGACAGTGGGAAAAGCTTTAATTGTGACTTTTTTAGTGGGCTTTCCTCCCAGGTGACTGGGAGAGTAGTCACTGAAGTGACAGACAACTTAGCAGATAAACAGGTCATTTGCAAAGAAAAGCCAGATTACTTGGCTCTTATGGCATTAACTTCCCTCAAAGTTTTAGTTATTTTTCCTGTTGCTGTCAGTGAATTAAACCTTCCTCTGCTGTGTGTGAAGTACAAGATGTGTCCGTGCCTCTGAATGATAATAGCGGCGGGCAGAGTTCTGTATTTTGGCACTAGCGACTTGTGGGCATTTCACCTTTGTGTTGCACAGGTACGGAAACCAAGGCACAGTAAAAGGAAGCAATGTTTGTAAGTTTGAGCTGTGTGTTGTACTTACCCCTGCCAGCATCTTGCAGAGCTGGGTTAGGATACCTATGAAAGGTCAAACCTTTCTCAGGCCTACAAGGTAACGGAGGAAGCACATTTCACAACACATTGTGGTTTATGACTCTCCCTGACCTTTTTTTGCCCTGACCCAATGGTAACCGAGATTGACAGCTGGTACCCGCTGGGCATTTAGGGACATTACAAACCAGCTGCTTTTTTTAAATTTGAAGAACCCTCTCACCAAATGAAGTGGCATCACCTTCCAGTTCTACTAATGGACTTCGACATCTTTGACCGCTTGAACCTGCACAAAGGAGGGACACAGCAATTAAAAATAAACAGTGACATTCTCAAACGCCCATGCTTGCTCTGATTGAGGCTGAGAGCACCAGCAGTGCATGGATTCCTTTATGCTTTGCCTATGTAAATTGCCATCTGGGGTTGATTATCCATATAGCGAAAAGAAAAATTATATATATGTGTTTGGCGAAAAGCTTTGACACTGCAAACAGTCCACTATCCAGTTGAGTTAGTACTATTTGCTCCTTAGCACTTGAAATCCACCTTGAAGAGCATGAACCTAGGATTTCTGCAGCAAAAACATAGTGTTGGCAGAATTCTGAATGTCATTTAAGATTATTTCACTGGTCTTTCAATCTCTATAGTCTTTGAGTTTATAAACTGCAACAACTTGTGACACTTGTATTTCTGCTTTATAAAAGCTACTGGAGTTTGAATAATAAGTATTTTTTGCAGTTTAGTTACATTTTGTTTTACTGATAGGTTTTTATTTTACTGATATCTGAAGTATATGTTGTTTAGAGATTTTAGTTTAAGTGAGGATGAATGTCAAACTCCAGTGCTGCTGGGTTTTTTCATAGCACACTGTAACTGAAAAAGGAAAGTGTTTTCTTTTCAGTGGGGGGGAGGTATCTTTTGCCTTCCTTATCCAGGTGAGAGGGGGAATCAGAGTTCATGATTCTAGCTTTAGATTTCCCAGTTGCAAGCACATTAGAAATAGAGGAAGATAGGGTGAAACAAAGACGTATTAACGTATCATCTAAAGATGTTTTAGGGCACAGCAAATGTTCCAGGTTGGTTTATATGAATCACTGCCTCTGTCTTAAGAGCTGTGAAAGATTGTAGAAGAGGTTAGGTCTGAATTGGGTGAGGAGGCAGAGATAGATGTACACAGCTCATGGGTCTGGTCATCCTGAAAGTGTCTACTTGGCATTGCCGTACCTGTGATCAGGGGCTGTGGGTGTACAAGAGCCAGAGCACGTACGTGGCAGCTGAGTATGAAGACCACTGCTGGGACTCTATATAAGGAATTGTAAGAAGTAGAAACTTTTCTCCTTCTCTTATAGTCAGGTTCCTGTCTGTCCTGTTTAATGAATTGCTGACAAATGCTGGAGCAGGTTGATGCAAGCTGAGTGGCTGGTTAATAAATGACTTGGAACCTCTGTAAGGTCCAGTGTGCTGCCATTTGTACTCTGTGTGTGTCAGGAGTTGTGAGTGTCTTGAAGGCTTGAGTAGCTGTGTTCCTGCTGAGTGGATACATTCATGTTTTTCTCTAGGGGATCATGTGAGGGTTCTCTCTCTGTGCTGAATCTGAATAACGTACCTGGTGTTGTATGGTACAAAGTTGTTTCCTGTGTAATAAGTCTCATTGAAAGGAAAGAAGTATTCTTACCAGCTCCAACCTTGACCATCCTGGAGGTTGGCAGTAGCCAATTGCCATTATTAGTGTGGAGCATCTCAGTCTCAAAAGCTGCAAGCACATTTATGAAATGCTCCCCTCGTATTTGGAGCGTAGTCGTACTCAGTCATAGTTTCAGTACTCAGCTGAACTTTCAACAGGTGATGTGAGACTGAGATATGAAAAATGTGAGAAACTTGCTTCTGTTTATCTAGTCAAGTCTCCTAGTAAATAAGAGTGTTGGTTTAAACTAGTAATAGTTCTGTCTTGGCAAGAGGCTATTGACAGTCAAATTAGACTGACTTTATGAACTTCCATGAAGCATCATTTTGTAAGTGTGATACTGAGAAGCTTCATGGTTTCATACACTTCACCATATGAAAAGAGATGTTTCCTTCTAAGCTTTTTTTGTTGGCTAGATAACCTTGGTCTGTGTTTTGGCAAATGTTCTGTAGCTTTTATGGTTCACGCAACAAAAAAATTCTCCACTGTCTGATAGGATAACTCAAATAGTCTTGCAAATGCTATTTCCTTCAAATCATTGTAGCTATTAAAACTGTAACGGAGATCTGCTTTTGTCCATGTGAGTACTTCAGTCTGTCTTACATCCCAGGACCTCTGATTAGTGAGATTTAGTACGTATATACATGTAGTAAGAACTAATTATAGGTTATATAAGGACTTTTGCACGATCAGAGTTGCACAGTTAAGCCTTGTCAGAGGACATTTAAATCTCAGAAGATGAACTTGGATCAAACCCCACTGATCCTGAACTGGATTACAAAGACATTTGTGTGTGGATTCATGGTGCAGTCTTAAAGAAGTTTTTGCTTTTACCTTTTCGAGCACTTTGGGCCTCCTAATATGCCCCTTCCAAATTGCAGTCAATGTTGACTGCTTTTTGCACTGCGAATACAGAGAACCCTTGCTGTATATTCTGAGAGTATGTCTGAGTAATGTTTCTACATCTATTTTTTCTTGTGCTGCTTGGGTTTTTCTTGCCCAATACTGATATAAACAGCCTTTAAAATGCAATGGTTCCTCTGCTGGGAAGGGAGTTTTGCTTGCCTTGAACATTTTCTTTTCATTGGAATGCTGTGAAGAAGGGCAGTTCAGAGAATTGGGTTGGGGGAGACTCACCTAAATGTAGCTGCTGAAATTGTGAAAAGGCAGTTCATGGTGCATATTAAAAGATGTGGGTGCAAAAATGCAAGAACCTTAAATCCTAAAGCAATAAATTAAATAGATAAACATAATGTTATACATGCAGCTTAATTCAGTACAAGAATTAAACTGGTTTTTTATTTGTCTGCTGCTTCTAAAGCATGGGTTGTGGTTTTTTGGAGATTTTCTTCTTTCCTAGAAAATATCAGTGTGAATCCTACTGGTTTTGCATCTGCTGTGGCATTACTTAAAAGCAAAATATGCAGGATTTAGCTTATACTGGAAAGTACTCTGCTTTCAGCATTTAGGATATTATCAGTTGTTTTGGAAGAACTAAAGTGCTCTGCACAGTTCTTTGTGGTTAAGTAAAGGATTAAAGACCTGATCCTGTGCCTGTGGAATGAAATTTAGATCTGGCAATAAAAACTTCTCAAATCTTTTTGGCTCGATCTCTTGAGGGAATAAGAGTAGCAGATGCTAAGCTCTTTCTGAAGATCAGTTCCCTCATTTTCAAGTATGGTTTTGTAGCTTTTTACTGTGTGGTTTTTTGTTTTTGTTTTTTATTTCTGTTTTAGTTCACGTTTAAAAAAAACTAAACCAACACCAAGCCATCAAAAAAAAAAAAAAAGCCAACAAAACTTCAAGACTGCAAAGCACAAACCCCATTTTAGGTTTGTATTTTTAACCATACAAAATTGTAGTTAGCTTTAGACTTACAAAAAAATCCTCAGGAATGAAAATGTTCAGGAAGAGGTTTGTATGTTGCTGTTCATTCACTACCTGTTACTGAAGTACAATGTTTAGCTCGTATCGTTTGCAGTTTTTTATTGAGTATCATGCAGCTACAGTAAAGTGAGGGAGCACGATAAAGGACTTTGTGCATTCAGGTTTGTTTTATTCAGGACTGGGGATAATACATAATAGAAAGGGATCTTGATATATATCATGGGGCTTTTACTTTTTTTCTACTTGGTCAGAGCAGAAGGGAAGGAAGCCAGGGGAGAGCAGCCAACCTGAGCAGTGCTAATCCAAACCATACACTGTATTTTTGGAGCTTGTGTGTCTAATGTGATCTCTGTAGGCAGAAAAGTGGCCTAGTCAGTGCTGGCCAATTAACTCTTCAAATACTGAAATTCATCTGCAGCTTTTTTTGGAGGTCTAGGTGTACCCTGTGCTCCCTGCCAGATAGAGACAGTTGGGGTACAAAATTGAATACTTTTTCATATCCATTAGAAGGCAAAGCATATGCGTTTCTTCCTATGGTGAATCTGAAAAGGAAGAGATTTGTAACTTCTGCGTTGTTTCTATCCATTTAAATCATCTTGAAATGACTGTTGGGAATGACATGGACATGCAGCATTGCTGGAAACAATATTGCTCTCCAAGGTGGACTTAACTTCTGCAGCATTTCCATGGCACTGCTTGCTTGTGCAGGGTTATCTGCAATGCTGACTGGTAGTGGTTAATGTGTGTGATTAATTTGGAGTGTGTATTTTGTGCCATTGCCGTGCAGATAATTTTGCCTTAATGGTTAGCTAGTGCAGAGAGCTTTTACTGCCTGAGAACTGGTATGCTCTTCAGTGGGGTTTAAAGTGAAAAAATAATGCAAGATGATCTCAACTCTAAATAGAAGAAAATACTGTGTGATATGAATGTCATACTTTTATTAGATATAATGACCGATTTTCTTAGATAAGTCAAGTTACATTTTTTTCTGTCAAGATTTCAGTAAACATTTTGTTTCATGCAAACTGTTCAAAAAGCTGAAGAAAGTTGTGACAGAAATACAAGGTGGGAAATGAGCTGAGCTGAGGAAAAAGGAGCCATTGTGCTGACAGGAAAATGATACAGGCAGAGTTGTTCTGAGGCTGCCCTTGGCACTGGAGTGTGGTAGTTCCACTAGTGACTGCATGTGCTCCCTCCTGTATGGGGGCATTTTCCCCACTAGTTTGCCCCATTAGTGTCCTCCCCGGACTCCTGGAGACTGCTGGCAGGTTTGACATCTGTGTGTAGTCTCTCATGCCCAGTATTCTGTAGCTCTTTCGGAATTACCAACTTACTGGGTTGCAGGATCTGAGGGTAAAGCCTCCAAATCCCAGTGTACAAGCGTGCCGCAAATGGAGGAGTGGATGATGTTCTTGTATGCTACAGGAGTGAACAGTTTGGCTCCACTATACCAACACAGGAGGATAAACAAATATGCAGGTTTGTTACTCCAAAACAAGTTTGAAAAGAAAACTAAACATCTAATGAGCTGTTAAGATTACTTCTGACATCTAGATTTTTCTGTATTGTCTGAATTTTCTTTACCTGCTTGCTCTGCTTTTTTTCCTGCCTGTCCTTTTTTCTCCATTTCTAGCTTCTTTTCCAGTCTCAGAGTTTGGTCTTCAAAGTGATCGATCTTTTCTACTTATACCATAGTTTGAAGAAACTTTTTTCTTCCTCCATTTTCTCATCTGCTGTTGCAATTTTAAGTCATGACTGGGATGCAGCTGAACAAAAAGGCACATGTTATCCTGGGACTTAGTAGGTAACATCTTTCCTGTTGAACCATTGTAGCTCCAGGGATCAAGTGTTGTGTTCTAGGCTTTGTGTGCCCTGGTGTTCAAGATCAGTTTGAAACTAAGTTAATGGACATTGCTGTAGTAATCACAAGTTTAATCCAAATGCCTTTTTGTTTAACTTTATGGTAACTCCTAAAGCAAAGGATGGCTGGATTGTGTTTGCATACCTTGTTCGCTTAGGCATTGCTGCCAGGTAATTGACTTTATTTCTTTTAATTTATCAGGTAGAATTGTTCTCAATGCAGTTCAATTGAAAGCAGACCCACATGCACGTACACAAACCATTTGAGCAGGAATCTTAGTGGGACACTTGAATAAGAATTGGGTAGGTAACCTCCTGTATGGTACACACAGCCTTCACGTGGCATTCCAGCTGGGAATGTGACATTATGGAGAAGGCTTAGTTAGGGCAGAGAGGAACTCTCATATTTTAAATACTTAAATTCGAGTGCTGGAGGGCTTGGCAAAATTTCAGTAACTAGAATGAAGGAAGGGAAATGTCACTTTTCTTCTTCCTTGGTCATCCATACACAGTACAATTCCTCATTTGATGAGGCTTTTAGAAGCAGAACAGCTCACCAAGTGCCACATTAAGCTGTGGTCTGTATGTTATAAAGTTCTGCTTAGTTCTGGCCATGGGCAAAGAAAGGATCTGAATATTGAAAACATTGCTTAACCAATAATGCTGAAAATAAATTTGACCAAGAGACAGAAGGAAATGGATTAGTGCCTAAGTGCCCAGAGATCTGTTGCCCTGGTTTTTCACTGCTAACCCGAACAAGGCATGCAGTGAAAAACCAGGGCAACATCAATCTGTATTTACTCTGTTACCAGAGTACTTTCTTGAAGTATTGCTATAACACCATAGCAAGTCTTCTGGATTTCATGCCTTGTACTGTGTGTTTCTGAGAGTACTTCACTTAAAGAGCTCTCTACATTTTATTCTTTGATACTGCTATGAAAATTACATGAGAATTTACTTTGCTCTTTAAATGTTTATTCAGCTCATCACCTGAATCTGTCATCATATGCGTGTGACAATAACATGCATTGTTGAAACTAAATGTAAGATGCATCTCTTCACTAAAATATTCCCATAACTTTGTTATAATAGCTGGTGCAGCTTGAATTGGAAAAGTTAATACTAGAGAGAGCCAATATTTACAGTATCAGCTGGAATGATATAATTAGTTTAGCTGCCCAGATAGCACTGTGATGAACATGATACAAATGCTTAGATACAGATTTTCATTTGCAATTGTCTGAAATGAAAGCTACAAACTCCCAGGCTCTTCATGGGAGTAAAGATTAGCTTCAAAGCATATGACATAAAATTGGCTTCTCTTTCTTTCTCCTCTAATGAATAAATAATCAAGAATAAACATTTCACACTTTAGAAATAACAAGGAAAGGTCAAACAGCCTTTTAAAGAGTCTCCATAGCTAATACATTTTTAAATACTAAAATTGTAGACTTAAAAACGATCAGGTCTTTGTGGAAGTTAGATTTAGTAGTTGAGCTGTTTCTCTGTACGCAACCTGTATTTAAGATGTATTCTCTCAATATATGTGTATAGGGTATGTAATAGATTCTGCAACAGAATGGCAGGGCTGGCCTTAATCCTTGTGCAGTTTAGGTGGCAGGAATCAGCAATGAGAACAGATTAACTCATTGGAATAAATTGCCCTGGTGTGTATATATACCTTGCAAGGCTTTTTCTTCAACAGAAAGGGGATAGAGTTATGGAAAACAATTCAGAAATTTGTTTGCCATGTAAGTTTTGTGTGGGACTTCAGAATGTCTAGAAGTTTTTCTGCTCTTTCTTGCTGTTTGTCTAACTTACTTTTGTTTGTTTCATTTCAATTACTGTGTTGTAGTTGCCTTTTCTTAGTAATATATTAATTATATAATGAATTTCAGTAGACTTATGCTAATCATCTCTAGAGGAGATTTTTGTCTGATGTGCAACATGGAGTACATAGGACTGCAAAAAGTTAAATGGTGGCTTAGAGAAAAAATATGTACTGTTATGAATCAGTTCATTTTTGAAATATGGGTATTATTCATGTGGTATTTTCTTGCCCAGTCGAAGGCGTCAATCCTGCTTGTGGAGATTGGCTGACAATAATTTGAAGTCTTGGGGGAGTGAGGAATATGCAGGTATACCACAAACACTCAAAACCACAGAGAAGAAGGGAAGCTTGAAAATATGTAATTTTTTTCGAAGGATTGGAATAAATGCTCAATAAGACTAAAATAAATGTCCAGTTTGGCCTTGAGTCAGCACAGAGCAATACCAGTTGGTTTTGTCTAAATGCAAATCTTTGTAAAATAAAGTAAAATGAAACAATAAATCCCACTGCAAACCATTTTGCATTTAGTTTTAGGAGAAAGTTGGAGTCAAGTGGTGATTGAACAAGAATAATGTTTTGTACAACGTGTTTCTGTTCCAAATGTTCCTTTTCTGTTGTTGACATGATGCTCCTGTTTTTGGGGGAAAAGCAGTTGTGTGTACAAAGTGTATTAAGGTGGTCGGGACCCTCATCTTAATGCTTCTTTCCAGTCTTGTCAGAGGCTGCTTGATTGTTTGGGCTCTAGAGGAGGTTATTAAATATCTTCACCCCAGGGGAGGTCTTTAATCTCTTATGGGTGGAGGAGGAGAAAGTTCTCCAACATCAGGATACAGAGCGAGGCCCCAACTTGTTTTGAGCCCTCTGGTGAGTCTGAGATGTTACATAAGATTGAAGTTCAACATAATTTATTCTGGAGTGTTAATATTTTTCGGGCATGTATTTCCCTAAATAGTAGGAAAATGGTGGAACATGCCTAGGTTGTTAGAAATCACAGTGTCTGCTTTTCTTTCTTGCAGAAAGGGCTAACAGATTAGTCGAAAGTTCTAAAATGCAGTTGTGGTCAAACACTTTTTTGTAGTACAAATTTTTTTTTTCCTCGTGTTTCCTTTTACCTGTCCTTGCTTTGTTTTCATCTTCACTTTTCCTGCCTACCCATCCTTTCTGTGGAGGTTGTTGAACTTCCATTTTTAAATCCTCTTTCTAGATGTGTGATCCATGCAGGCAGCACATCCCTGGTTGTCAGAGCTGAGATTGCAGGCTCTGGCTGTGCTTCTAGAGAGGTCCTTGGAGATTTTGAAGTCCTTGGGGCAGGGGGGAATTTTTTCCTAACTTGAGATTTACTATTAGGAATAGAGAGAATGGGGTTAATAAGAGTAAGGAGAATGTGTTTAGGGAAGGCAGTTGTGGCTTCAGTAGCCTCTACCTCTGTAAAACATGTGTATGCTGAACTGATTTGGGGGGTTACTAGAAACATTGGGGTGTTTTTTCTTAATTTTTAAGGGAATGTTTTTGGCAGGAAGCAAAGCAGTATTTTTAAAAAATGTCAGTAATTCTCTAGTAAAAACATACAAATGAGAATATGAAGGTAAGGGTTCTATTCACTGGGTTTGTGGGGGTTCTGTGGTGTTCGGTTTTTTGTTTGTTTGTGTTTTTTTGATTTTTTTTTTTAATTTTCAGGAGGATGGGAGTTTTGGTGTTTTTTTGTTTGTTTTCTTTATTTAAATAAGGGTGGTTCTAATTCTTGTCTGAGGGTTGCATGTATTCAATATTGGCAAGGTGCTTTGAAGGTGCATATATGGGGAGAGAGATAGTCAAAGNAAGGTGCTTTGAAGGTGCATATATGGGGAGAGAGATAGGCAAAGAAGTCTTTACGTCGGCTTTAAACGGGGTAGGGGAGGAAGAAAAGTTAATGCTCAGGCATAGTTCTGTGGTTATAGTGTGACTCACAAGAAGGACTTACTCCATCTGACATGTACATTACAAACAGTTGTAAAAACATGTCATTATATATCCAGAATGAGGAGTGGGCTGAGTTAATGTTGTTTTGAATCCATAACGTTCACGTTTTCTGGCACAGGGAGTGTAACGCTGCAAATCAAACGTTGTATTACTGCTTTTTCTTTTACATTACTTTGTTGTCCCTGATGGACAATGTCCCTTCTGATCAGCTCAGAAGTGGGGTTTTAATCCTGCCTTTCATTTGTTCCGTGTCATCCAATGATGCTGACACCAAACAAGGCTTTTTATTTGGGTCAGGATTTAAATAGACTTAGACAGAGAATGCATTGATGTGATTTAAATTTTTATAGTTATGTGCAGTGCTTTACAGTACACACGCTGATTTTCTTGCTGTTTTCGTACATATGAAGAATCAAATTTGCAGGTTAGATTTATGTTGAAATGTGATTATATTTTAAGTTTTCATTAATGTCTCTCTCAATCTCAGTTGTGTGGTGATAATTTTCCCCGGTGTGAATATTTGCATAAATATAGTTCTAAACCTGTTGGAGCCATCCCTACATCTGAGCATGGCCATGTAGAAATGAGTCGTGTATCTTCCTAATGTTTTGTAGACCATTAACATTCATTGGTAATCTTTGTTCAGAATTTGAATTACTGTGTTTTAAGTTTTTAAAAGTAGTGGATTTCTTAGATTCAGTCTTGGATCTGAAGGAGACATTATAAACATTTAATAGTTTTAAAAGAAACTTTTTAGAAACTACAACATCTGTGGCATGTGCTATATGTAAGAGGTTTTTCTGTATTTTCATTTCAGAAGAGTTGGTTGTTTTTTTTTTCCTAGAAAGCTAGGAAGATGAGCCTTTTTTTTGTGATAGAGTGAGCTTTAGGATCTGTTTCAGATTCTGTTTAATCTTAGCTTTAACGTAGTTAAGATTTCATTCTGTGTTTAAATCCCTTTGCCAACATAATTTATTTCATCTGTTGTTTTTTACCCGTGATTGTAAGTCAGATACTAAGACTCCAATAGGTTGATACAGAAACTAAGAACAGGATGTGAATAAAAAAATCTTCTCTAAATGTAGCAATTGCAAGAAGTGAGATTTGATTTGAGAGGCTGAATTTCTCTCTTACACTGATAGTAACAGGAGTGTTACAGAGATGGCACAGGAAGTGCTGTGAAAGTTGAGTGTGTTGGGGTTTTTTGGATTTTGGGGGAGGATGCTTGTTAGAGTGTGGTTGTTAGATTTTTCTAATACAGATACTAAAAGTTCAAGTCACAAAGGAAAACAAATTCCCAGAGATGCTGATTATCCCAGTTACCCCTCAAATGATTTGCAGCCACGAGAGCTCAGTGTTCATATAAAGCAGACTGCTGTGATTTAATGATGGGTGTAGTTGTTTAATTGTAAAAAATGGCCAATGAAGTATTGTAAATGTGTTTTATTTTGGGACTAAGACTTTCCCCCGTTATATTTAAAGAGCATATTAGATGCGTTTCTCATATGCAATTTTTATGTGGCAGTTCTACCTAGACTGAGTTCGTAGTGCTCTGATAATGATCAGAATTCTGCAATAATGAAAAATAAATCAGAGTTGGAACAGGCAAATATTTGTGCTTTTGAACCTGCAGGGTTATTTTTTATCTTTTTTCATTTGTTCATAAATAAAACAAGTTTTAGTTTCTTTGAAGCAGACATCTCTCTGCAAATGGGAGAAGCTGAAACCAGCACAGGCAGGTGTTGAGCAAATGTCTCCAATGAGCTCTCACAAGGGTTGTTACAGATTTTTGATTCTTTCTATTAGTCTGCTCAGAATCTCACTTCTCAGGTTTGTACTTAATTGCTGGGTGATTCTGTGGCATAAGCATCCAGATGTCTGCCTGTTGTTTAAATCTGATTCCAGCCAGTCTTCCAAGCAAGGCGTGTTTACCCCTTGTACATCCAAGGCTCACTAAGGTACCTTCTCCTCAGAGCTGGAATGTTGTTGCTTCAAGGTAATTTTAACTGACAAATTTACAAGACCACACACTTGGGGTATTTAGTTGTACCTTTTGAACCACACTTACAAAAATGTCGGTGATTTACGTGTTCCAAAAGCATGAACGTTTTCAACTCGTCAATTATTTTTAATATTAAAAGTCAGCAGATGGAGCCAAAGGCTTGTAGAAAAATGACTTGTGCTGAATGTATATTAAACCACAAAGCCCACTAATTTTAACTAATGATGTTTCTACTAAAATTTATAAGAGCAAAGCTATTTATTTGCTGCTCAACCTCATACTAGCATCCCTTTTTCATTCCCTTGTCTCTATGCAGTGAGAACTCATGCCTTCATGTACCAGGGGTCTAACAAGACTAAAAAGAGTGAAGTTTGAGTGGGAACCTGATTTTCTTTGTAGGCTTACATCTGTGAAGTGTTTTCTGTGGCAGCGTTCACTACTTTATCAGAAAAAAATGGTGCTATGTTTTGTCAGTATTTTTCCTTCTCCTGGGAGCATGGTAATTGGAATCCACTGTTGAGGGTTAGACTGGAATTCATTGCAACCTCATTTCTCTTGTTGCATGGTTGGTAAGGTACTGGGGTTTCATGTTTTTCTTCTGAAACGACTGAGTAAGTCTTTGCCTTAGATAACTTGTCATACCTCCTATTCTAATAGGCTAACCCTATGCTTTTTGTTAAATATTAGCATTCTTTTGGGATTTTAAAAAATATTTTCATAAAAATAAGGGGATGGGATGTTTTCTAAACAGTGTGCAATTTATCCCATTTTTATAAAATAAAAAAACCCCGAAGGTAATGTGGTACCTACCTTTTGTAGGAAAAGGGAGTAAAAACTATCGTAGTTTTAAAATACGATATCCAAAGGGAATGCAAAAAATTATGATGGCTGAACAGAGAATATTTCAGTGGTACAGTACTGTTTTGCTTTTTAAGAAATAAAAATGAAAATGTTAAGTGACTAATGGCAGCTGTTTTGTCGAACTTTATGTAAAAAATTTTCTCTTCTAAATCTAATTTTCTGAAGCAGTATGAAATGTGCATACATTACATAGAATTTAGAGCCAGTGGGATATAAATGTATGCTTAAATATTGCCTATATATTTTTTTCTCATTTTTGTTTTACTGATTCTTGAAGCTTGGTCTCTACAGTTTGAAGCAAGGATCTCCTTAGAGAGACTTGAGAAACTTGGCTTACTGGCCAAGTTGAAAGCTTTTCATATTTTTCTGTTTATCTTTGGCCTCATCTCTGTTTGAATTATCTTTCCTGCACTCCTGCTGTTCAAAGACAGTGATAAAACTTCCACCAGTTGTACCAACTTGCTGACTTAATTTCCTCTAAGGAACGTTGGCTGTAGTAGCAAGAGTTTCTAACATTGACGTTTTTCTTTCGAATGATACGGTCAGTTTTTAGTTTCAGATTCACTCTGGACTTAGTCATAGGCTTTTCTAGTAGACATTTTACTTCCTAAATGTGTTCAGTCACTTCCAGTGAAATTATATTTTCCTCTCAAGCCCCTTGCATTGTGCTAAAAAACTCATACAGGACTGGGACGGTGCATCCCAAATTGTATCTTTATCCAGTCTACAAATAACTGAATCTTGCATCTCACTGTGATGTGAGTACCCTCTATGTTTACCTTTACTGTAGATGAACATCAATGCAGCTTTTAATACAGAGAAAATAAACTGGTAACGTAGGAAGGCACAGTGCTTTTTGCTATATTGGAGCTATGAGAGCTAGTGACTAGGATGAAGAAAATCTGCAAATAAGGAAGCCTGATCATGAAGAACTACTTCTAAAAAAATCTGATGAAACTTTAAAAAATATACTGGCCCCCCCAAAAAATCCAAACACCCAACCCTAACTATCTAGTTTCTAGTAATGCAAAATTTTTGTATTGCTGGATAGGGTAGATAAGTTTCTTTGGACTGGATTCAGTCATCTCAAAGAATTTTTGGGGGCCTGCACGCTTTGGATTGCATGTAATTTCAACTTTAATTTAAAAAGAAAAGGTTCTAGCTTTCAGGGCTTGGAAGGGGAGTGACAGTTGCAGTTTTCCAGTCTTGAGTGCATACAGAGCAGTTCTCATGTGAAATCTCCCGGTCTTGGAATGTTAAGTTTGAAGCCTTATTGTGGTACTTTGAAATGTCATTGGCCATTTTGGGGAAGGTTGTCTCAGCAGGTGGGATTGGGCAGCTGAGACCCAAAGGACAGGAAGTGACAGATTCTGTGAAGAAAGAAATCGAGCAGAAGAGAGATACATAGTAAAAAAATAAAAAGGAAATGAAAAGCTGGTTTATGTGCCGGGGTTCTTTATGTGCCGGTTTTTACTGTTCTTTCCTAGGCTTCAAGTTGTCCCTGTTACTTTTACCAAGCTTCTTCCTTGGTGGTTTGGTCTCAGGTGCTCTTGCTAATGGCTCTGGAGCTGCCTCCTCTGTTAAGCATGCGTGTTGCAACCCTAGTCAGCCCATTTTTAAAGTTCCCTCATGAACCACATCTAACGTCCTTTTAAAAGACCCATAATGGATTAAAATTATTTATAAATTGACAGCTGTTTTTTATCTCTTTCTCCTGACTGATGACTGTTTCTTTCTCATTGATATATAAATGCCCAGAACCTATACTTCTCATATTTGTTAGAAAATATTATGATAGACTGTGTTCTAAAACAAATCAATAAATGAAAACACCAACAAAAGCAAAATCTTATTTTGAATACCTGAATATTTTGGTAAACATCATATTAGCCAAGAGAATCCTGCTGAGCATTCACTGTACCTCAGTGGTACTTGCACATCTCTGCATGATGGGCTTGTTCCCTTCCCTGAGTTGCAGTGGATTTCCTGTGTTTCTGTTACAGGTGTCTGTGATACTTGGTACTGGAAAATGAGGCTGTTTGTTTTAAATAAGAATTGAATTTGCATAAGTACTCAGAAATACTAAAATATGCTGATGATAGTTGTAATTTCTTTGGATCTTGATGAAGGTTTTAAAAATCATGTTAATAGGACTGCCAGTAGAAGGTGCCTGTGTGGAAAATATAGAAATATTTATTCACCTGATGACAGCTGAAAGGTTTAGGCAAATAGAAAGATAATAGAAGATTAGAGGTGTTTAGAAGATGATAGTTTGTACTTCTATCATTCGAATACAGCTCCCAGCTGTCATTGTCAGAATATGCTAGGTGTGCTTGCAGCATGTATCAGGAATTATTTCTTTCGTAGTCAAACCTAGGGTTTTTCAAATTGGACAGCTCTTCCATAGCAAGCTAACAAATCCTTGAGAGGCAGAGAAGTCACAACTCTACGTCTGCTGTAAATGCTTGTTGTATCAGAGGTGAGGGACCCTTTTCATGAGTTAATCAAAAAGACCTATGCAAACAAGCAAGAGGATTTTTTCTTCAGTCAGTCACTACAGTTACAGAGCCTGACATTGTTAGTGAACCTTCATGATCTCATAGGCTACTGCAAGCTCTTGTGCACCAGACCTCTCTTAATAAAAACGTGAGGCACTGGATACACAAATTCATAGCAGCTGTCACAGCTGGGCTGTGGTGAAGTTTGGTCAAGACCCTTTGAACTTTTTATTTCACACTAATCCCATTTAGTGTGATCAATATACAGACCTCCAGCTCCTAGGTCTGTTAATTAGGTGTCAAGTGTTGGGTTGGCCTGTGTCAGGCTGTAAAATACAAACACAGAAGAGACTATCAGTAGGGAAGTAAAGTGTTTATTGTCTGAATGTATAAGAGTGAAAAGTTGCCTTCCTAGCACGAGATGTCCTTAGGGATCTTAAGGGTCTTTTATTTCTCTCACTAAGGTAATGGTATAGTTAAATATGCATTTTACCAAAAATAGTAGTGCAGTTGGGGGCTGCAGAATACTGTAAAAGATCTAGTTCTGCTAATAATTTGATGCTGGAGTACCTCTTTGTCTACCTAGCCCTATGCCTTTTCCCCTGATAATAAATATACTCAATTGCTCTGGTAGCTATTTGTGTGGGTAGCTTTAAGATGGGAGTCCTTTCTTGTTTTGCACCTAAAATGAAGTTTCTTCTAGGACTTACCAATATTTATTTTAACTTGTGCTTTGTAGCATTCAGGGAATAGACAGGATAACTTAGATCTTCATTTCCCCATCTCAAAGAATCTCGGGAGGTTTTTTAACTCCCCCATCTTTAGTTCTCTATCATTCAGGGAAGGGTAAATATGTAGAATGATATTTCAACTTTCATACGTTTTTGGGTTCTTTTATTTCAGTCCTTCAGTGACAGAAAGGACTGGGGAGTTGTGAGTAGTTTGTTTCATCTCCTTTGAAGAAAACCTAAAATTTATAATCCCAGATCAGACCTTTCCTATAACTCACACAACTCATCCTGTTAACTGTTTTAATATATGGCACCGCTATTTCATTAAACAACATCCAGGAATAATTAGTTCAGCAACGATGCCTCGGAACAAAAGCCCTTGATTTCGTTTGACTTTATAAGTTGGTCTCTTTTGATCTGCAAGAACACATCTGGGGCCTTTAAGAAAGCAGAAAGAAAAATATTAAATGTTTAGTAAGGCTGTTGGTGAAGGTTTCAAAGCACAGTAACCCTTTGGTATCATGATGTAGCTCAGAGGCAAAAAAGTGTGAATGTCTTATTTCATAAGCTATCACATGGCACCTCTATATAGGAAATGCAGTTTCTGTTACCTGATGATGACGACCTTTTGCCTTTATTTCCAGTTTCATGAGAGGGAGTATCTTCATTCTTTCCCCATTTTTTTTTTCCATCCATTTTTCTGACCTTTTACCCCTGTTGTCCCTCAGCTGCATTCAAATGAAATAATCAGAACCATTACTGTAAACCTGACTTTTTTTTACCAGGTATCTTTGCATTAGAATTTATTTTTGCTGCATGAAACTTTGCACTGTACTGCTTTGTTCCTTTAATAGCTTATTATTATTTGCAAGGTGGTTGGGATAAATCCATTTGTTCTTTACTCTAGACTTAGCTGCTTAGATTTTGCAAATATCCTACAGTCCAGAGGATATAAATTTACTCGTCTAATCTTAATCACTGTTACTGACTTGTAATAGAAAATTGCTTACCAGTTGAACTCTTTAAAATTTGCCACTAAAAAAATCCTGCCTCGAGGGAAAGCTATAAAGATTTTGTATGCCAATTGTTTTTTATTTTGCAAACTAAAAAATATTGCAGAAAATACTTGTCTGATAGTAATTAATTCCTTTTTCTTTTCTTCTCCTAGCGGAGGTAGCCTTTGTTTTGATTGTAATTAGCAGAAGGAATTCACCAGGAGTAGCACCGTATCATTTGATTTGTACTGTTGTGCGTGTTGTGCTTGCTTGTTTGCTGTACTGCGCCCGGGTGCTGCTGTATTTATATTCCAAGCATTTCCTAGAAAAATGTACAAATCATCACGATTAATGTTAACGTTTGCCATAGCTAATGAAGCCTACCTGATCTCTCAGTAATTATTCATCACCTTTGTTTCAGTTTGTATAAATCATGGCTTCTATTAACAAGCTTATTTTAGAGAAAGGACCGGGAGAACTTTGTTCGTGAGAAAGAAATGAGCAAAACAACTTTTTTCTTATTTCTCCCCTTGACCTGTCAAAATAGAAGTGGAAAGAGTTGAAAATACTATTTTTCATTCCAGGTTTTATTTTTAAATGCAGCTTTATGTTCACTCCGTGTTTGTTTTCCTTACTGAGCCTTTAACTCCAAGGTTGTGACCCAGTAATGACCTCCTTTTCCACTCTCAATTGCTTTTGACCTACTCCAATAAGTAAAAAGAAATAACCCAACAGAAGGGTAACCAGATCACTGCTACCACACCAAGGAAACAGGCAGGCTTTGGGATGCTCTTCTTTAATCTCTCTATCCACAGAGCCTTCATTTTAATTTGCAAAATTGAACCCAGATCGAGAGCAGTAAAGCCTGAATACGGTAAATATTCATGCCTCAGTGATCTAGAGTGGCTCCATTACATTTCAGAGATTGGGAGAATTACCTTTTGGATTATGTATATTCATGGGCTGATTTTTATTTGAGATATAATATTACTCACATTGGGCTACATGTCGCATATTCTATCAAAACCAGCCTTCTCACAAAGCTCCAAATGTTCCTTACACGTGAAAGTTTTACTTCTTTTCCCTATAGTTTCCTTCCTTTTATGCTTTTCAAAGACTGGTAGTAAACAAATTTCTTTTAAAGAAGAAGGAAAAAAAATGCCAGTAGAAATTCTTCTATAAAACCTTCAACCCTGTGTTTACTGTGATATATTCTTTTGCATGTGACTTTGAAGTCTTCAGATAAAAGTATTATTTTTGTTCTAAACCTAAATCTATTTGGAAAAAATAATTCGGTTTGTTCTGTTGGAAGAAGAAATTTCCAGACAGCCTCTCTTTAACCTGTAATTTTGCATTGGTTTTGGCTTCTTTTTTTTTTCTTTGAAAAATGTTTTATTGAAATATTTTTGATAAGTTGCAGAAATTTTAATTGGAATGTAAATGTTAAGCTGCTTCTGTGTCATGGTTTTACTATGGATCTGACATTCTCTGCGTAGATACTTGCTACCTAAACTCACTGACATTATACTGTGCTTTTAAAAATGCATACTTTGTCATCTGTAGTGATAGGTGGCACATGCAGCACCGCTTAATTTAGGATACTTGGCATCTTAATATTCCTTTTTTGTTACCAAAAAAAAATCCCAAAACCCCAACCCTATGAGATAATTTAAGTCATTTGGAGATGAAAGGATTATGGTAGGTGTCTGCCTTCTGCATCTTTCCACACATCCAGAGACTGTAGGGATCTCTTCCCTACCTCCCAGCCATTTGATGTGTATGGCTGTTAGGCTCTTCTGGCCTGAGGACTAAAATGAGATGTGGTCCTCTCCTGTGGGAGAAGATTCTCCCAAATCTACAAGAGGCAAAGCAGGGAGAAAATAAAAGTGCAGTGAGGCTTGGTGCCCCTGCTGAAAGCCAGGCAGAGGTGAGGGGTGGGAGCCAACGAGTGTGTGAAGAACCTGTTCTACTGAGAAATGCTGCGAGGGCAAATGGTGCTTGAGCAGCCCGATTGTCTCCTGGGGCAGAACACAGAGACAGGAAGAGTCTTGCCCTGAGTGAGGTTTGGGCAGCATCTCTCCCAGCATTCTCGTGTGGCAGCTGGGGAGGGATGGGATGGATGCGGGGGGGGTTCGGTGTGAGTTAGAAGTTGCCTGAAGTGGTTGAGTCTATTGGGAGCTTTGCTGTGGGGGAGGAAAATGGCTGTGGAATTATAATAATTCTGAAAAATCAGCCTTTTGCTCTCAAAAACTGGACATTGTTGGTTTTTTTTCCTTGAGAATTTGGATTGTGACAAATGATACAGTTGAGTTTGTCTGCAGTGAGGTGTAATGCCATGTTGTATCACAACGCTGACAAGATTACTGGAGTTTACCAAATAAATACTCCAGTAAGATAGCCTACATGTAATACAGTGTAAATTTGATGGTTTACAGTAAATAATGAGTTCCAGGCAGTTCAGTCATGAGAAGAAAATAAGTAGAGGATAGGTTTTTTTTATTCAGTGAGATTTGTGCAGCCTGTACATGGGATAGATTAGGTTCTGTTGAAAAATTTTGGGATTATATATTTAAAGGCTAGAGGAGACTGCTTAAGCACAGAAGGTCACTTAAGTTTACCTGCAAAATCTTAATCTTAACACTTGCTAATTTCTGGTTTGTGATTGTCTGCAAGAATATAGCATACATGTAATATAAATTAAAATTATGGTATTAAAGCAGATTTGCATGAGAGTAAGGTTGTTGACCCGCTTCTTTATTTACTGAGTGCATAGTCATATTTTAGATGCTGAGAAAGGAAATAAGCTAAATGGATTTTCATATCCCCTTTTATATTGCTTTATTCCAGTGTTTCAGTGCAGGCTCTTCAGGCTATGGTGTTATTTTATCCAGAAGGAGGAATATATTAGATAAAATCTGATAGCATGTGTGTGGTGTTACATAAGCACCACAGTGGTCATATGGTGAATGCCCTTATAAACATCACTTTAAAAAAATTAAGTTAAAAGGATCATTCAATGTGAAATAATTTTTTCTCCAGATGCTGTATCCCTTTCCCACGTGGAGGTAAGTGAGGCCTTAGAGAAATAATAGATTCTAGAAATATTCAAGGTCTTTCAGAAAATTGCTACTAAGCATGATCTTGCTGGAATCCACTGTCTTGCAACCCGACACCCACACACTTAGAATTGTTTCTGACTCTTTGAGGTTTCTACTCTTTGTGGTTGGTCCTAGCTGCTTTTGTGATACTGGCTCAGAAGAGAAAACTCTCCACAGCCTGAGTAGTGGGCAAAGTTTGTATTGTGTGATTTGCTGTTCTATGATGTGTTATTGACAGCTCCTGTATTATTGACATGTCCTCTTGTATCTCCATTTTATGCTGTAAAGTTTTCGAACTCACGCGTTATGACATGAACTACAAAGGCATCTCAGAGAATCTAGAAAATACTTGGTACATTATTTCTTAAAATAAAATATTTTTTTTTAAAATTTGGATGGAGGATGTGACTTCGTATTTCTGATGGCTCATTGTTGGTCTCCTGTGCCTTCACAGCCCGTATGTCTTTTTAATGCTTTTGAGCAGGAGTGGTTTGCCAGCTTCACTAAACACATGGCTGCTTGCTCATCTATGAGATTTGGCTTTGCCATCCTTCATAAAGCAAGGAATTTGATATTCTTCATGTTCAGAAGAGAATTTATTAGAAGATCTGCTAACATGTAGGGAGCAGTTTTATGTTGTGGTAGCCTTTCAGACAAGAGGCCGGTGTAGTTTGGTACCTTCTGACCAGAGAGGGTACTGGAAGAGAGAAGATGAGATATCTTATTCTTTATTTGGATTTGTAGCAGATCAATAGGGAAGAAGGAAGTTCTTGCTTTCAAAAGCAGCAGGTATGGGATGCATTTTGGTCACGCAGTTGGGAGTTTGCTGCTCCCCTTCTGCTTATAGAGATGCACTTCTGGATGATCCTGAGGTGGTGTTTCGTGTATTTGGCACTTTGCTACAATGTGTGGCCAACTTAAACTTCTAAGAGTGTTTTTTCTTGCTATGATGCTGATTCAGGCAGGCTTGCACTTGGTGTGTTTTTAAACCTCAGGGCTGAAATGGTGCTTCCTTAATTTCAGTTTATTCTTGGATGCAAGTTTAAAGATGCAACTCTTAGCGACTGGGCTCTGAAGTGTGATTTTTATTTTTAAACTTATTGGAGTCCTCAGTATTTGAAGTGGGATCTTTTTTATAATGCATATGCAATACTCCTTTTATAAATACTGCACTCATAATCAGTATTTTCTCTGACACATTATTGAGACTAATTATTTTAACTTTGCAGTTTCTCATCAGCATTACAGGGAAGCATGGTTGCTGTATCTCGTATCAGAAAGATGCACTCACAGCATTGAGAGGCAGCAGGATGGCTAGGTTTTTATCTAAAGAAGCTATGAGCAATGGCATATGGCTGATAACTAATGGAAGTTGGATAAATAAAGGAAAAAAAGGTCTGACATATCAGTGCAAAAAGTCATTAGTGGACTTTTTCTGTATCCTGTTTTCTATTAGTCTGTAGTAAACTGCTTTGAAAATCTTAGTGGGCTTTTCCTTTGGTCTTAAAATAATGGGTTCTCTTATATTGGATACATTTGTTTATCTCAAGGGCTGAACTGTTTGGGTGCTTTTGATTTCTGTTTTGCATTTTTCAATCTGCATTTGAACAAAAACTTCTTTCTCACCCCTTTTATGGCTCTTTACATAATGCTTTAGGAACATTAATGTGATTATACAAATTAAAATTTAAAAAGGGAAGTAAATCTCTGCAAACGATGCAAGGTTTCAACATGGAGCTGTTGATTTATATGTTGACATATAATCAATTCCCCTGTGCCACAAGAAAACAAAATGTGAGTGAATTTCTTAGCAAAGTTTGTGGCAAGTTTTGTAATGTTATCCTAGTTCTCCATCTTTACCTATGGGGTTCACATGCAGTAAAGCCTGTCACTTTAAAGTTGCATTCAATATTGTTCAATTTCTGTGTCTGAAGACCTAATTTTCCCACTTTGAGTGAATTGCTAAAATGGGCCTTGTGCAGTTTTCATGGACAATGTAAAATAGAAGTTGTTTTCCAGACAGCACTTTGAGGACTAAAATGGGATGCTTGAAATAAATGCAAAGAAATGCCAAAAATATTTGTCATAGCTGGTCTCAGTTACCAATTCTTGTTGCTCAGGACAGTGCTCTGAAGTATTTTCCCTAATTCAGATGGTAGAGGGGTGGACTGGGTGATCCAGCCCAAACTCCTTACTTGAAAAAATCTATTGCTGTAAAGCTAAAGAAAATATGTGGGAACTTAGAACTGTGTTACAGCTTGTAGGGATCCCTTACATAGGGAAACTAGATATGCATAAGAGAAACAAATCCAGTACTGGGGGTCATCTGCATCCTTTTCAGTGCTTCTGGGTTTGTATTTTAAAGGCCAGACAAAACAAAGATGAATTTTACTTATGTTCTTGAGCCTCTTGAAGGAAAACCCTACATTTGGAGTATTTTAAACCATGGGCAAATGTCTCTGTCAGTCGGGGTCAGAATGAAATGGAATGAAATACTGTACTGATGTTCATGGTCTGCTCAGAAAACAGGAAATGAGTGATTTAAAGCTACTCTGGCTTTTGTTATTTAATCCAGTGGGTGCAGACCAACTCCCTGATTCACTTCTCTGCTTGTTCCATATCTGACCTTTTGAAGGAGATGCAACTGCGACTCACTTTGGATGATTCAATCCACTTCCCAATCACACTCTGGCATTGTTCTGGTCAGATTCTAATTCCTACAAACATTATGCTCTTGGAACAGAGATTATTGTCAGTTAAGAGACTGTGCTGTGTGCTCCTTTGACAGTTCTGGCGCTGAGAACAGGAGGGGAAAAAAGGAATGGGCTTGCATGTGTTCTTTCTCTGATAGGTCTATGGAAACTTCAGATACAATAATAGATACTAATTAGAACAAATATAGGTAGGCTATATAACATATAATTATATTATATACAATATATAAATAATCTGCAGGATCCTGGACAGATCAGCATGAAGTGGTGATTCTCAGTAGGTTGAGTGATGCAGTGTCACTTCCTCCTCGTGTCTGAGGACAGGCAGACCTGTCTGAAAGCCAGACCCAGCGACACCGAAATCAGGTGACTCTTAGACCTTGGAGTGAGCACAGCCAGGATGTGCTTCCCTTCTGGGAGAGAGCTGGGGGCAGCACAGATGACCTGCTTTGACTGGTGGGGTTGTGGGGTGAGTGGACCTTTACACGATTCTGCAAATTTTCAGTGTGTTTTAAATTAGGATAATGTTTTCTGAAAGAGAATTAGTCGGTATCCAAACTTCTCGAACTGGCATTTGCAACTGTGAAGGCCATGAGCAGATGTATTAACAGGAGCCCCATTCAACACTGGAAAATACTTCTGTGTTCATATTCCACTGCAATGTTTATCCTACACGTAGGAATTACAGCAAACTTTTTGTCACGGGAGGTGATGCTTTTCAATTTTGTCTTGTTTAATGTAGTTGAACACTGAGGAATGTGGCAGAACACACCTTCTGTTCTGATACAAGCCAGCTCTGTATGCCATGGTTGGGAACTGTAAATCACAATGAAAAAGGGTTAATTGTGTGAAGTGAATATTTCAAAAGTATTTGTTCATTCTCTTTCTGATCACTGTTGATGGGCTGTATGTCAGATTCATCAAGCCTAATCATTTGAATTAATTTAAGAGGAGAGAGTAGGCACTAAGGAAAGTTTCATAGATGCCTAATTAAAAGCCAAGACGTGTTCTGAGTATATGCATACAATTGTGTTTTCTAATCACATTTTTTAGTCTTAAATGTTATCTAAATTCTGTTGAAGATATTTCAGATTAATGTACGTAGACTTTCTCTAATACTTTCATTCATCTGTTTAGGTGGTAATTTCTAAAAAATAGTATTATAAACTGGAATATTAATAATGTCTTTGTGACTTCATTTGAAATAGAAAACTAGACAGATCTCTTGCGCATCTTCTGGTTCCAGTTTTGTTTTGAGGAGTGACAATGCTGGTAGATTCCTCAGTTCTTGCCAATTTATTGACCCCGTCCATGGTTTTAGAAGAGGAAAGTTTTACTGCCGATATTATCACATGTGAAATCACAGAAGTCTTTCAGAATGGGTTGGGCTGGTACTTTTTAAATGGCAGTTTCATTCTCATGGTGCTTGTAATGTCTTTGAAACACGTTTAGAAAACCTTGGGTTTTTTATGTTTTATATTTCTTCTTGAAATACTTAAACATTACTTGTATCACCATTGTTGCAACTATGACAGTTATTGAAACCGGAGGCGGAGGGGTGGTGGATGAAAGAAGGAAGGGTTTGGGAAAGGTTTGATTCAAGCCCCTGTACTTCCCACCTTTAAAAATACAGTCTTGGAAGTCAATAGAAAGCTGGAGGTAAATGCTAAATTGTTTCTCGGGTAGTACTGTTGAGGAGGTTTAGCTAATGGGATAGTGAATATATATTTGAGTACAAAAATGCTTGAAACTGAAAGTATGAAGTATTTACAATGTCCTTTTAAGTCTGTTTTGGCATTAGTTAATATCTTGACAAACTATTTTGGTTCAGGCATTTTTAGTGAGGATTTTTCTCTTACATGAACATACCTCTTGATCTCCTTTCTCACAATATTTTGTGGATTCTTCAAGAATTCATGGGCATTGATGTGGCATTTGATTTGAAAAATGTTGTAATAATAACATTATAATCTGTAAAATGGTGTTTCTTTTGGTTTTGGTTAGCAGCCAGAGGCTCAGGGAACCCAAACAATATTCATAGTGGTGAAGCTCATGGGTATTGTTATTTGTATGATTATGATTTCCAAAAGGAATACAAGATTTTTGTTCTTTTCCAGAAGGCATGTAGCTGCTAGATTTTTTCTCCTTTTTTTTTTATTTTTTTTGAACAGCTTTCTGTATATTGCCCGTGACCATTTTTTGCTGACTTATTTGGACACCTCTTTATATCTCAGTTACTGAAGGTTTTAGTTCAGCCAATAGGCTTTTCATCTGCTCTTTTATTTTGATCTAAGTTTCTGCAATTTGTTCTCCTCCAAGTCTGGTGATGTTGGGAATAGGCGTAGACAGATTATGTGGAGCCAAGTGAGACGTCCTCCATACAGGGCAGCAGGCTGTGTAGAAAAGGAGGTGAAAAACAACATTTTGTTTCCACTTATACACTTCAGCTAAGATGCAGGAAAAAAGCTGATATTTTCAGTTTTATGAATTACTGAGTGAACAGCTCTGTGGCTAAAATAATTAAGTTCTGTAGACTGTTTGGAATTGTCCAACCTAAATGCTGAGCTCTGAAGCTGTGTGACATCTGAGGATGAAGCCCAGCTCTGCTGAGTCCAGTCCCTTGGTTTGGAATTCTCTTCATCAGTGCTTGCATATTTTGGTTTTTTACTTTCAAGGAGTTAGAAGATAAGTGGGTGGGCTGGGATTAGAAGATGGGCTGCTGAGGGACATGCAGTGGTTGGAGATTGATTTGAGAATAGTTCCAGCTGAGTAAGAAAGTAAAGGCGTGAATGCTGAGAGTTGCATTTGACATGAACTTTTTTGATAGCTGTAGAACTGATGTTAAGTAAAGAGAGATGAAAGAAGAAATTATGCTGAGAGTTGAGAGCTGTCCTAGGAATGCTGTTGTTCTGTACATACTCACTGTATAATCTACTGTATATAGATAAAAGCAACTAAAAAATTATCTCTGAAATTGAGCATTCTCATGGAGAGTTCAGTTCTTGGATCTGAATGTTGAAGTTTCAGCCCTTCAAAAATGCTGTGTCTAACTTTTCTGTACTAAGGACTCTTGTCCAAGTACATAATATTTATTTTGGAGATAATTTTTTTTTATTGCCAAAGATATCATTTCAGTTTTAAAAGCTATCTAATGTAGGGACTTGAAGCAGAGTGGTTACCTATCCAAGCATACAGCATTAGCATGAATGCAACAGGTGGCACCATGAACATATTACCAGAAAAAACTTTTGGTTACATGCAACTTGAGGGGATGGGGATACTTACCAAGGGTGGTGGTTTGCTGAGCTACAAACGAAGAAAGCCAAAATGAATCCTTGTTAAACTAAACTTGTTTAGTCTGATCAAGCTGAGCCTAGACTGATCTTTAAAAACTTATTTCGTTCTTTTCCTCTCCTTGAAATAAGTGATACAGTAGCAAACTCATTAAGGTCAAACTTTGATAGCATCTGGGAAATTTTAGTATAGGTAGTGATTGGTGCTTCAATTTCCTGCAATATTCCCAAGACATGGAGCCCCACATTTTAGTGACAGCAATGCTGGCTATATATTTATGAACATTCAAATCTTCCTAAGAAAGCTTTGAGGATTTTTGTTTTTGGTATATGGAATACTATAGACTAGGAGAGGGTAGGCTTTTGTATTACGAATTATTTTGCAGTGATGGTTCACGAGAGTTTACTGTGCTTGGTGCTGTGCAAATACATTACAAGTTGGTTGTTTTTTTTTTCCTGAACATTTTACAGTTTAATTCAACCATGTCAAAGAAGTGTGTGAAAGGATTTTTATGGAAGGGGTGAGAAAGCAGGCACATAGGTGCATGAATGGGTATTGTAGTGCTATACTTTTGATGCTGCAGATGCTTGAGGGAGTATATTTAAGCTATTCCACTGTGTGGGTATATCTGATTATTTGCAGACAGTATTGTGGGTACTGCAGCACAGATGATGTAAATATCAACATAATTGTGGTCATGATAATCTTCCAGTCTCATGAATAGAAGAATAAGGTAGGGGGCTCAAATATGTGGTAATTTTAAATGATGGAGTTCTCAGTCTGTTGGCTTTCTACTTTTAGAGTTGTGAATTCTTCTAGAAGGTCAGTCATCTTAGAAGATAGCAGGGTGTCATGTGTGGCTGCTACATCAAACATAAGCACATATCATGTGGCATAAGCATATATGAGTGCTTATGATGTACTCATGTGCAATTTATTGTTGAATTATTTTTGTTCCCCTTTCATCCATAGGTGACAAAGAAGGTCAAGTCCATGCAGATGTTCCATACTCCTGTGACTTCTGCAATGCAGGGTGACAGAGTAGGTGTCTGTGTGACCCAGTTTGATCCCAAACTACTGGAACGAGGCCTAATTTGCACCCCAGATTCACTTCACACTGTCCACGCTGCCATAATTTCCTTGAAGAAAATTCAGTATTTTCGAGGAGCTCTTCAGACTAAGGCCAAGTTCCACATCACAGTCGGTCATGAAACAGTTATGGGAAGAGTGATGTTTTTCAGTCCAGCGCCTGCTGACTTCAATGAAGAAATTCAAGAAAACGTTTTTGATTTTGAAAAAGATTATCTTTATCAAGAGGAATATCTGTCCAAGGACTCAGTTTCTTCAGAGGAGAACAAAGAAAATGACCAGGCAGGAGAAGTGCAGCTCCCAAAACAACAGTGGGCTTTGCTGGAGTTTGAAAAACCAGTCACCTGTCCTAAACTGTGCCTCGTGATCGGCTCTAAGCTGGATACAGATATTCATGCCAATACCTGCAGGCTGGCGTTCCACGGGGTACTGCTCCAAGGCATGGAAGACAAGAACTACGCAGAGACTTTCCTTCCAAAGCTGAAAGTGTACAAACAAAAGCACAAAGAAGGACAGGTGGAAAGGGTAAGCTGTCTCTCTAATGCTGTACATGGGAGATGGAAATATTTGTCCTGTGTAGGTACCTATGTTGGTGGGCTACAGAATTATCACTGCTATGTTCCAGAGCCTTTACACAGGTTTTTCTAATGTTTGTATGCCTGGTGTATTACATCTGGTCTGCTTGCAAGCAGAAATCACTGTTTAAAGGGACTGGTTTATTCAGTGCAATGCAGTGTTGAGTAATTTGAGGCTGCTTTTTCACTGATTCTTTTGAAGTCTGCTCAGTGTGTTTCTGCCAGAGACTGGCTTTGTGCACCGTCCTAAGTGACAAAGCTTCCAGCTTTCCACTGGCGTATTTTACACAGTCTGCAGTACATTGAAAATGTAAAGACATTAGAAAACAGAAAGGAATATTGGATTAAATAACACAGAGAACACAAGTCATTATCTTCTTGTATTTTTATATTTTAAGAAGTAAGAGCATTTATTTCAGTAGGCAAAAAAAGGCAATTTCCTACAGGATTCCTTACAAGTGATAGCATGTTGAAGTTGGAATCAGGTTCATGACACGGAGAACTTAAGCTGTGCCTAAGGCATGTTGTTTCTATGTCGCTCAGGTAGTAATAATCATCATGATCATCTGCTATAGTGCTTGCATTTGACCCATCCCAGTGTGGCAGAGAACAGAGGTGCTTTCTGGAGGAGTTAGCAGCTAGAGTGGAAATTAAAGGGCATTTGTTTGTACTTTGCCATCAGTATGGAGAGATGTGCTCTCTGTAGTGGTTTGGTGTTCCATTGCTGGCACGGGTTTGGCCTTGGGGGTGGTTACCCTCCAGTCAGCAGTGGAGAATCACTTGTTTATACATTGCATAGTGGAATTTTTCATGACGAATGGTTTAGGTGGAGATGTACAGTACATAAATAACTTAATTGTTTGCCCCTTAATGAACAGAGTTGATGCAGACTTCAGCACTTGTTTACTTGATGTATTGGTATGATAGGTGATCTACTAAATATTGGGTAAAGAACTCTTTTAGGGTTTTTTCCCTAACTCAAACTTTATTGTTTGAACAAAATGTTTAGCATTCTTCTTTTCAAAATTCTATAATGCTGAGTTGAGGATTGCATAATCTCTCTGCTTAATTTGCTATAGAAGACTAAACACTTGGCATATGATACCATGTTTGCAATGTATAATGCAGACTTCTTGAATATTGTTTGTTTGCTTTACTAATTTAATAGTAGGAAGATCCCTGCTAGGGCATGATTAGTGAGGTTCTTCAAAATGCCTCACTAAATTAATTGATCAAATAGCCAATTCATATTTCTTCCTTTTTCCCCCTGAGGTTTCTGTTGCGTTTTTAGTGAAAAAAAAAAAAAAAAAAACAACCAGAAAATACGAGTTTCTCATTTGAATTTCCACTTCTGATTTTGGAGGCCTTTTATTTTAAAGGAATGACAGACCTGTGGCGTTGTGTTGGGTTTTTGCATGCCAGTTTTGTCAGTAGGAAGGGAGGTAGTTAGGAGGGAGATGTCTGTAGCTTTCTGAAAGTTTTATCTTTATTTATATGAGTTATTTGAAACACACAAAATCCGCAGTCACTCCTCACAATTTTGAAAGCAGGTGTACTGTCTCCTTTGTTCGACATGTCCAGCTGCAGTTCTCTCTAGCTGGTGGAGATACTGAATTCGAACTAGGAGTCCAAAATGTTCTGACTTCTAAACTGCAGAGAAGCTCTAGACCAAATGTCTGTCTGTCATTCTTCTGGTGCTCTGGAGCTTTCTGAACTCATGAAACATTTGCCTTTATCTGGGCTAAAGACTGACTCACTTGTGTGTGGCCCATGCTGCCAGGATCCAGTGAGACCTCGTTTATAATAAGAATGGGAGCAGAACTTTGTGTGAGCCATGGAGGCAGATGCTTTTCTCTAACTGAGGTGAACTGGTCTCACATTGTTTATTTTTGCTCCTAATACATGGCATTAATCTGTGGCACCTGAAAACTTGCAGAGTACCAACTGTGTGAGTTGTCTGATGGAGTTAACAGAGTTTGCTGTTAGCCCTGGTCATACAATTTTAATTGTTTTTATTTAGTGTTATTTTCAGACTGTTTGCCAGTTTATATATTCTGCTCTTGATTTTCCTGTGTAAATAATGGAATAACATTAATCAATTACACATACTTTATTTTCTGGCCCAAAAAATAACCAATGAACATGGGTTATTTAACATTTGACCAACAGAGTAATTTATTAGGCTATGTCAGTAAACTGTTTTATCTTCCTGTGCCTTTTAAAATATAGATCAGGGAGGTTTATTATTTGACCCTGCCTTTGTCACACAGCGTGCCCTGTATGTGTGCCTTGATCACTGTGTGTATGGGTACTAATTGGTCCTGTAAAGGGACAATTGCCATCGAGGCGTTTCACAGCTTTGTTTGCACCCGGATTCTGCCCTCTGTGCCGCTGCAGATACTTGGTGCTGGCGTTTTCCCTGATGCATACTGGAGGGATGATGGAGCAAATAATGTAAGAAAGGCTCCTGGTATAAAGTCCCGGGAGCACTCAGGGACTTGGAAGAGTTGGTGGGAAGAGGATCGTGCCAGGTATGAAGGGCCTGCTGGGGAAGTACTTAGAGCCGAGGTAGCTGCTGGTTAAGTCTGTGCTTTGCGGAACAGCAGCAGGAACAATTGGGTGGTACAGAGACTTATTTTAGTACACAAAGTCACCAGCTAATAGAAAATCTGAATCAGCTGGTCCCACCCTGCTGCTGATGGATGGCTGGAGATTAGGATCGCTGAATTTAGGGTGTCTATTCTTGGCACTGATACAGGAAAATTTCTTTCTCTGTTGAGCAAGGAAGCTCCCCCCTCCTCACCTTCCCTGGGGAGGCATAAAATAATAATAATAATTAAAAAATACGTGTTACCTTCACAAGAAGTGAACTTTTCCTTCAGAGAATACTGCTGGGGAAAATTAGCTTCATAGCTTCCTGAAAGGCTGGGAGAGAGGGAGGCAGGGGCATGTAACGTCCGCCTTCCCAGGTTCGGGATAGAAACATGCTCCCATGACTGGGATGCAGTGGAATTCAATAGTGCGCATTTGTTAAACATTGCTGCTAATCTGATGTGGGGTCTCCCAAGCCCCCCTGCTTGCTGCTGGAATTAAAATAAATTCCCTGCAGTTTAACTACCAGTTTACTCAGGAGAAATCAGGCGTTTACAGTTTGGCTTTTTGTTCCTATTCTGATTACTTTGCAAGCACTGATGGAATAGCAAGAACTGTAAATTCATTAAGTTTCAGCATCACAGTATTTTTCTTGTGTGCCCCTTGTGCATGGCACCCTTCTGGATTGTAAGGTTAATTTTTTTTTTAATAAAACAAGAATATTTATTCTCCAACATTTTTTGTCTCTCTACAAGAAAGTGTGACAGTTTTCCTGTTTCACATAGAAATCAAATCCGTGGAAAATATGGCATTTACTACACCATATTTTAAAGTAAAAAATCATACTTAAGCTAGCAAACAGTCTTCAAGTAGTACGTTTTACTGAAAGTTCATGCCTAAGCTTCCTGTTTTTTCTCATCTGCTGAAGTGATGGAAAATGTTCTACAAAAATTCGAGTACCCTGTCACTGCATTTTTTACTGCTCACTTTTCCCTTTTGCTGTCTTACTTGAGTGGAGCACTGGGAGAGAAAGAATCAAACTTGACTACTGTTGTTCATGAAAATCTTTGTGCTTACCTGTCTGCAGTGCATCCTTGCTTATTTATCTACTGATTTTTGGGGGGGAAACAGGGTAAAGGGGAATATGTATTACTGTGTTCTATGACAGATTAGTATATGAGAAGTTAGTGTTGTCTGAGGTGCTGGGATTGCATCTTGTTATGAAAAAGTTGCATGATTCTACTGCAGTAAGTTTTTATCTGGTATTATGTCATTTGATATTTTTGAGCTGTTTTGGAAGTGTGTGAATGCTCTGTTTTGCTTTAGACCAGGGGGGGGTTTTTTTTATGTTAAAGCAAGTATGGTAAGTTTAAAGGAAAATCAAAATGTGCTATTCCATCAGAACTGAGAGGACAGTGGCAGAGGTTTGTATTTGCTTAACTTGATTGTTTCAAAAGCAGAATGAAATATTAGTCCAGCTTTCTCTTGCAGAGAGGACTTGAGAGAGGGGAGAAGTTCAGTGGGAGGAAGTTTCTGTCAAGAGCATCTTTCTGGTGTGGTTATGTGGAGGCAGAGACTGTGGCCCTCTGGACGCTTTATTTTTGCAAACCCTTGGCTGCCTGACAAATGTGCTTTCAATAGGAAAAAGCTAGGCTGGCAACAAGTGGCTTGTACTGATAAAAAGGTAAAAGAGAAGTGCTATTGTGAACACCAGTGTGGCTGTAAGGAGTGTGGTGTGGGATTCTTGGTGAAAAAAGGGCAAATGAGTGTGACGGAGGTTTTGTCTCCTCTGATTTGGCATTCAGTGCTGGCGGTGGGTGTGGGCTTGCGGAACTGCAGCAGGTCAGCAGCTCCTGGAGTTGGAGACAAATGATAAACAGCAACTGTTGTCCTTGGTCTTGTGCTTCTGGAGACAGGCTGCTCACCTGTCAGCTCTGCACAGTTCTGTGGGCAAAGAGACTTGTATTAATCCTAACATCATCTCTGAAATACCTTCTTTGAATTTAACCTCTATGCAGCATTGCAGGTTAATTCCAGTCTGACTCATGAAGCAGTTGCTCTTTTCCTGGGATAAATCCTTTATATTTGTCACATTATTTACTCTTTAGCTGCCATTAACGTACAGGTTGAATGCAGAGAGTTTCAACTGAAAGGTGAACCATAGGAGTGCATCATACTTTCCTGCATGACTCAGATATTCTGCCTGTTTTGAAAATGTTTGCACAAGCAGGATTTATCTTAGGATAGTTGCCACAGGGTCCTATTGTCATGGGTACTCATAAATCGGTAGCTCTGTGGCAGAAACAAAAGGAGAAGGAAAACTCTGCCTTGGACAGTGTGAGCTGCGCCTTCTGCACTTTCAGGCTTGTGTAGTGAAAAATACACACGTTGGCTGGAATGGTTTCCCATTTTAAGTGTAGCAGAATGCCTTCCTATCAGAATGGGCTTGTCCTTTCTAAAGATACTTCATCTGTGTTCCTCTGACAATTAGAAGAATTAATTCTCTCTATTTCAAAGTTTTTAATGTATCTTTCCCGTTACTTGCCTTGCTCTTAGGCTTTACTTGATAGTAATCATGGTGTGTGACGGCCTGGTTTTGTTCATAGCCACTCTGTTCACAGGTTTGTGGGTTGCTGGATAGTGAGTTTTCTTTCATTCTCCTGGGGACTGAGGCCATCATGTAGCCAGCATGCTTAGTTTCTTGGGATGCTTATTGCTTAATAACAACATGTTGCTAATTGTTTGAATATTGGTGTGATCTAAGTGTCCCCAAGGAGAAACACATTGTTGCAAGAGCAAGATGTGAAAGCAGGGTAAGTTATCAAGATCTTTATCAGTGCATCTCTTCTGAAGCCTGAATGGAAGAGAGAAAGCTTATCTTTCAGCATCTTTTAAAAGTGTTGGGTTTTTTCCTCTTCTTAGAGCAGGATAGGAAGACATTTGTCAGAGCAAGTGCATTGCCTGACTGGTCAAAGGGAAGGTCTTTGTCACCATCACTTCACAGATCTTTCTGGCCTTTCAGAAGAAGGATGGGATATTGTAGAGATGAGTACCAGTAAGCATCTGCAGGAAGTGTGACAAAATGGTACTAAATTTGTTGATGACCAGCAATGACCCAGAATGTCCCTTGGGGACCTAGACATTTTCAAAAGCAGCTGCTTTGAAAATGGTGGGTTCTTAACAACTATGAGCCATATTTTGTCTTTTAATTCCTTATGGCTTTTTATGAATGGAAACAGCAACATTTAGTTACTGAGCACATGCCAAGTTTGTAGTAGCTCAGCCACACTCTTAACCAGACTGCTGAAGGAGGGTGCAAAGGAGGAAAAATGGTCTTGCCCACGAGTGCATAGGAACATCTGATGTGATCCATTTAAGGGATGTCACCATTTCTGTGGACATTACCTTTGCTTGGGTTAATGTGGGAGTACCAGAGTATTCCTGTCTAGAAACATTCCTGCGTGGTGGATCATGTATAAGCAACACCGGTCTTTTTTTCACTGAATCCTTTCCAGACACCCATAGTACTAGAAATTGTTTCACAGAGTTGTGCCTATAGACTGTTTTTAAAACATGTGTGACAGAAAATACTGTTCCTTGAATTTTCTGTTGTGTGGTTGCATGGTGCTGCTATGAATGAAGAGAATTAAGTTTTACCTTCTTGGATAGGTTCTTCCATCTAACATATTTCTAGGTAAAGGGTGTTTCATTGTCTTACTGGAGCTAATGTTGCATCTGCTGTTTTCTTATAGTGACAGTGCAGTGCCAGGGGCATAGCAAGTGAGGCCCTGCATCAGCTGGGTATTGATGCTTTCTGGGTGACTGAGGTGGGCTGTGCAGGCTGACAGGGGCACAAAGTGAGTAACAAGGCCAAACTGTGAAATCTGATTGAGTGCTGCCTGCAGGCACAAGCAGTGGCCTGGGCTGTCTGCAGAACCCTCTGTGACTCTATCTGGGAGAAGTGGTGGATGACACTCCATCATCTACTGTAAACATGCAGACGCCACAATTAATATTTTTCCTGCTTTGAAGTCTGAACATGAGTTTGTTTGGTTCTGCTTGGCTGCTGATGGTATGCTAAATACAGTAATAATACAGAGATGAAGGCAATCAGGTGAATAAAAGTGCACAGCACATTCACTAGTTAAAATGCACTGTTAAATAGGAATATAAAAGATGCATTTATTTATTGGCTCTTGTTTAGTTTTTGAGTAAAAGAGTTTGAGAAGCTTAGTGGGGGAGGGGAAGGCTTAATGCCTGTTAAACAGAAATCCCATTTCTGCTAAACACTGCTGAGAAAAGGATGGTGATATTTCCTGACATTTCCTAACTCGGCATATGGATTAACATAGTACAATAAATTTGTCATAAAAGTGTACCAGGTAAGTTGCAGAATCTGCTTTCTTAACCACAGGAAAAAAAAAATGTTTTGTTCACTCACCAGCAAAAGAATGGCTTGCTCCGTGTGACTGGGTAGTAGAATTTTGCAAGGTTTGAGTAACACCTATGGTTATTATTTACATTATTAAATTTAAAATGCAGACGTGCTTTTGAGTCTTGCAAGTGTGTGGACAGCTGGTCTTGATTTTTCTGAGGTTTTGTAAGAGTCACCTGTGGGGGAATCAGTTTGTCAGCAAGGCAACCAATACACCATTTTATTTATTGGATACAAAAATAAGTTAAGAATGTTACTTAGGTTGCAAAATCAAGAACTTGAAAGTTAGGAAATACCAGATTTACAGTTGCCTATGCAACATTAATTCTGTTCCCCTGTGCCTCTACCCTGTGCATTTAATAAGGCAAGGTTCCTCTGAAATTTTTTTGGATGTGGTCGTGTAAAGACTATATCATGGGGCGTATCAAAGAGGAACAGGGATAAGGTTGTATGGACATCTGGCATTTCTTAACTTAAGTGCCCAATTCTCCAACTTAAATTTATATAAAACCTAAGTTATTTAATTTCCTAGGTATTTTTAAAGTAAAAAGATAAGTAAAGCTAAACCTCCATATTGCTGAAGCATAGCCATGCCTTTACTGTACGCCTTCGCTGGGGCTGGAATTGCAAATATCTGACTGTGTAGCAGAGGCTTGTGTTGCTTGATAGCACAAACCTTGTTAGCCAAATGGCAGAAGGAAGCTGTACCTGATAGAGGTGGTGGCTTTGGGCAGCAGATCCAGCACTGGAGTTAGAGATCCTTGGGGGAGGGGCAGACTCAGGGTATTTTATGTCTGTGCTGTGTGTTGTGCTTACAATGCGGGTCTGTCAAGAGTCAGCTACCTCCTCTTGCTCAGCATCAGTTGCTTCAGGCAGCTCTTTCCAGACTTGTCCTGTCCTTGTTGCCTGCTTAATTTCCAGTGTGGATTTTGTAAGCCTCTGCTCTTTGTTCCCCCTGCCCTCCTCAATCTATTTGTGGGCAGTTTCCTTTAGAAAGAAATTTAACTTACTGTCACTATACCTGACCTCCTGCTATGTGCCAGGTCTCTGCAGTGTTCCAAATGACACTTGCCGTGTCCCACTGATGTCTCCTTTTGGATGTTTAGGATCTAAGAACCTGAGATCACCACAGCTAAAATACTTTAAAATAGTTAAGAAATTGCCTGTGTGTTTTTAAGTCACGGAGGTACCACCAGAGTCCTCCTGGCTGCTCAGAACCTTCTCCAGGAAGAGGAGCCCTCTTCAGCTTGGCAGTCCTCTGTGTTGTGCTTACAAAGCCAGGTCAAGACCTGTGCATACCATCTTGTCTACACAACAGCCTGTTTCTTGCTTTTTTTCTTGGATAGTAAGCATCACAGGGTTTTTAATCTGTGTAGCAAGCCAGGGCTCACTGGTCTGGAGATGGATGATGTAAGGATGTAGTAACTCTCTTGAGCCTCCTCTTTTCCGTGTCTGTTGATGTTGCTTTTCCCACATAAAGGGAATGCAACATAGATTAATAAAAAATGAAATCATGACATGAACCAGCTTTTTCTTACTTGGTAAAACGAATGTGTTCATTCAGACCATGTCAGGAATTCAGTGCCTGTGTTTGTTTTGAGATTGAACCCTTCTAAGCTTTAAATAGAGGTGAAGGAAGCTTGCCCTACAACGGTGCATAATGAATGAATAGTGCCCTGTTAGTACCCTGTGTGTGCCTGGAGAATGCTGTTGGGGAGGTACAGAGCTTTTAGAACCTAAAGCAGTCTGGTTGTGCACCTCTCACTCATTGTCCTGACTCAGTACTTGTCACTCCTTTTTTTTCTGCTGCCATGCAAGGTTTTACCAGGCTCTAGTGGTGGCACAATGCTCAGAAAAGAGAAGGAGATTTCATGGCTGCTTGTTAAATATTCCCAAACACAATTGTCCCTTTACTGAGAAAGGCAGAGAAAGGAAAATGTTCCTTGGATACAAGAAACCTAGGCTGGTGAGAGATGGGACGAACATCTGAAACCCAAGTTAATGGATATGTGGAGATGTTGATGTGATGGCTTCTATTAAAACAGCAGTAATGAGACGTGAAGCTGAAGGCTTCTAGTGCTGGAGGGAGTTGCAGAAAGAAAAGTCTTTATGCTGCTATAAGTAAGTTCTTGAGGAAAAGCTGTGGCTGACCAAACCATTCTTTCTTTGTACCAAGCTGTTCACCTAGTTCTCAGTAACCAGCTATAAGCTAGAAGTCTTTGTGGAGTCAAAAAAGCTGGAAACTCAATCATTGGTGCAATCCTCTCAGTTCCTTTCTTCTTCACCCTTTTTGTGGCCTCATGTACCATCATTTTCTCAACGCATGAAACTTTGTTTTAAAAAAGAGCAGGAATTTGCAGCCTCAAAAAATATTCCCATTTTTGACACAGAAATGGAAAGTGCTTGAAACTGTTTTCTAGAAATAAATGACCTGTCACTGATCATGATGAAGATGTCTCAAGTGTACTTTTTCCGAAGTACAAAAAAGTAATAAAAATGCTTTGTATTTTCAGTGTTAGTCACAGGTTCTTTTTGTTCTTTTTCCTCTCCTGTTGTTTTTCTGCTTTAGTTTCAATGAACCTTTTATCAGCTTGCTAAGAATAATCCTTAGGCCTTTAAAAAACATTTCTTTTTAAACTCATGTAATTTTTTATTAAATCAGAAAAGGTTATTCCTTCTCTTTCTCTGTGTATTTTCTAGTTTTTAGTATTCAGTGCTTTTACTTTTTCTGTCTTGAACCTTTCCTTATTTCCCTCCCATACCAGCACCACTTTATTTCTTCTTGTGTATTTCTGTTCTGATCTACTTTTTCTTTTTTTTTTTTCCTACAGATACATTAAGAGATGAGCGTTATTGGCTCTCAAAATGTGTGTGATGGATTGTTTGAGAGGGTGTTCAG
The DNA here is from genome assembly GCA_013398015.1 of Oreocharis arfaki. Lineage (NCBI taxonomy): Eukaryota > Metazoa > Chordata > Aves > Passeriformes > Paramythiidae > Oreocharis > Oreocharis arfaki. The sequence goes on from VZRR01002750.1 coordinate 381,210, forward strand.
ATGACAGTCATTTCTAAATTATCCTAAAAAGGAGGGTCCTTTAACAGGCTGGACAGTATAACTTGCTGTCCTGCTCAAAGGGGAATCCTGGCGTTGTTTTTCCTTGGAATTAATACTATGGTTTGCACTGAATTCCAGCACATAACATGAACTGTGGTTTTGCAAACAGTCTAAGGCAGGGTAAGTACTCCTGAGATGGGGAGTGCAAGTTGGTTATTTTTTTTTTATGTGAACTTCTCGGTTTTAGCACAAGGGTTATGTGCCAGAGATGCACATACTTCACCTATGGTTATAAAGCACTGTTTACTTTTTTTGTGCAAACACAAAAGCCAAGTGGGAAGGGATATTTCATAAACTCAGTGCTATTGTGTCCTCTGGTCTAAGCCATAAAACAAGAGTAACAGAGACGTTCCCTTTGAACTTGAAATCCCTTTCTAAGCTGCTGATCTAACCTAAGTGAGAGGGGGAGACTATACCAGCCAGAAAATTTCTCTTCGGTGTATTTTTCCCTTCCCACCCCTTTTCTTTTTTTAAAGTCCTTAAGTGAGTTTGATGCTGCACCTCTGCCCATAAATTTAAAAAAATATTATCGTAATGTAGGTCAGTGAACTGAAACGCCACTGTACACCATGGGGGATTAAAGTCAGAGAGGCAGCCCTCTCCCACTCCTACTAGGTCATATGACAATATAAACAAGAAATGCAAGGAGCCTTCAGCTTTTTCTTGCCCTAATCCTTTGTTTATGCAGCACTTAAACTGACTTTTGGGGTCGTCTCTGTCTGGCATTAAAGCCCTAAAGCTTTTTGAAGTTTCTCTGAAGTTAATAAAATTAGTCTGCCCTCATTGCTAGGCCCCTTGCTGCTGCTTCAGAGCAGACTGCGTATCCCTTACTGTCTTTGCGGCATTTGGCTTTGTAAGTTCATAATATTTTATACTGAAAAAAGGAGCGTTTGAGAGAAAAGCAAAAAGCTCTCCCAAAAGGCTGTTCAGCTAATAGGCAAAGTGATTGCCATTGTAGATGTTCTGAGAACTCAAAGGGGATTAACTTAAAATCCCACGATTGGAGGTAAATTGCTGGTAAAGTAATTGGAAGTGTTGAGTTTCAGTTAGAGAGAACAACATTCATTTCTCTGCCTTTTTACAAAGCAAAGCTAAACCAAAAATTTAATTTTTCTTTTATTTTTTCTAATGCAATCTTAAAGTTGAGAAAATGAGCTTTCCTTCATAGCAATTCTCTGCTACACTCATTCATTTTAATGCAAAGACTGATCCAGTTATCTTAGTTCCTGTTAGGACAGGCATTCTCCAGTTATTTTGTCTTTGTCAGAGATAAATTGATGATAGGCTCACCAGAGGGCATGGATGGCACAGGATGGGTGTGTAGTATTTAGTGTGCAGGACTGAGGCCTCGGGTCATGAAGGTTTTATTCCAAATAGCCAGTCAGGCAAGTCACTGATCACTTACTATCTCAGCACCACTGAAGTGGTTTTGTTTCTAATGGCCTGTAGAGATGCCCAAGGAATCATGGTGATACCTTCAGAACTTATTGATTGGTTAAAAGAGGGACTTTTTTTTCTTGACAAGTTGACTATTAGAGTGAAAAGAACAGTGCATCTGGAGCCCTTGGTTACTCTCCTACACTGAATGTACAAGAGCAAGACCCTAAAAAGCACCCATCTTTAGAAAAGATGAGGATTTTTTAATTCAAGGGTTTTAGGTGAGTGTGGCGTGACTAAATGGTGATAGATTTTGTTCCTGTTCTAATAATCAATTAAAGGTTATCATTGCTGGTTTACATGATGCCTGTAACACTTGTTCACAGAAATCACTGGAGTTTTTTCTGACAGCCTTGCTGGGGAGGCTCTAAACTGAACCATGCTAGCCTAGTATGATTGCTCTCCCTGTAATTCCATTTTTAATTAAGTTAAAGATAACTTTGAAGTGCTCTTGGAAAAATAAAAGATGTTTATGTGGCCTTTAAAGTTGGTTTCCTGTGCCATTTGAGGGATAACTGCAAGAATAAAGATATATTGGAGATCCTCCCGGGAGCGTATTGTACCATCTGTATTTCAAGCATGGGGGAAAGAAACATGTAACCAGCAGTCGACAGGAGGGATGAACAGTTTTGAAATTCTTGCTTTAGGAATAATAGATTGATAGGATGAAGTAACATTTCAAATTTTCTGTCTACTGCAACTGGAAAAAAAGTAGGTTTTGAGAATGTAAGTGCTTCTTCAGGTTGGAATTAACAGCTTCTTTTTCTTCTAGTCTTCTGTTTCAGACCCAAAGGAAGGCAAGCGTGCCTGAAAGGTCATCTCCCCCCTCTACCACCACCTATTATCAGGGGCTCTAGGAGAAGATACTATTCAGTTTTACATTTAAGCCAGGATGGTGCTGAGCAGTCATGCTGCCATCAATGGTTCACAAGCTATTTTGAAGCAGTAGGAGAGGTCAGACACAACAAAAACCAGAAAGGTGTCCTTTTGGGGAAAGATGAGGAGTGGATGTTCGGGCAGTGAATGTTGCTGAGGCATCTGAGTGTTTCTGCCTACAGCCTTGGCTGCACCCAGCCCACAGCAGAACTGCCTGTCCTGCTGTCATGTCCATGTGACAAAAGCAAGAAGGGCTGTAGATATTTCTCATCCTGCCTCTGGTCTGGGACAGGGAGAGGTCTTGCCAGTGCTCTCCAATGCTGCACAGCCCTTTCAAGGTTGTTTATAGCTGAGCAAGTAAGCTCTGTTTAAAATAAAACAAAAATGACATTTCTGATGCTAGATTTACTACCATACTGAGATTGGCATTAAAATAGAGGCATATATAGGTAACAAAATAACAACAATCCTAGGGATTTGAGTCTGTATATGCACTATAGTTTATAGAAGAGGCTTCAGGGAAGGGCAGTTGCTTAATAAACTAGCAATACTTTGAGTCGTCAATATTTTGAGTTCATTTAAAGTGAATAAAGGGGAGTGTTCAAAACTGGTTGTAATTCTTTACTGGTTTAAGTCACTTTGGTCTTTAAAACCCTTAGGTGTAGCTAAAAATGGCTCCTAAGGTATGAAGGGGAGCTGCAACTTTTACCACAAAAAATAATCTTGGAAAGATTTCAGTAATATCCCCATATTTATTCTGATGAATAAATGTTCCTTCCGCGTCTACAAGGTAGAGTAACTCCAGGCGTTGGGTATACAAGGATATTCACACCTACAGGATTAGGCTCACTTGACTGCACCTTATACTTTGTAATGCCTAAGGGAGGGTTGTTTATCTTGCCTTACCCACCAACCTCACTGCCTCTTGTTCCTGATAGCTTAATTAAGAATTCAACTTGGAATGGTTCTTCCCACTGGGTTACAAACCTTGAAATTAAAATTGGATACAATGGTCATAAGGCTCTTGGTTTAACAAATCAATGTGTATGTAAAGGTGAATATTTAAAAGGCTCTATTTAGAAACTGTCATTTCTTTGGAAGTGTAGCTGTTGGAGTGCAGGTCTGGAGCTAAGAGAATGTTTATGTAGGTGATAATGTACTTAGCTGTAGAATAAATAATAGAATAAACTTTTTGTGAGCGTAGGTACTTAAATGACTTTCATGGAAAGGTTTCAAAGCAGAAAAAAGATTTTAATTAACTGATCTTTACAGCATGTTCTGATGCAGGTTTTATTCCTATATTTTGATGAGGGAGGTAGAAGCAGAAATATGTTAATTCATAAAGTCTTCAATGGTTTTAGATACAGGTTGCCTTAAACTCAGCAGTTTAACCTAGAGTGTTGCTCATTTGTGGGTAAATGGTTTGTCAAAGGCAGAGTGGCAGAAGTTGCCAAACTTAGCATGTATAATGGATAATTTCTTGTCGCTTTAGCTTGGAGAGTTATGAATCCCTTTTTTTTTTTTTGTTTCTTTTTGCAGGTGATGGATGATTACAGTGTGATTGGGCGTTCGTTGTTTAAAAAGGAAACAAACATCCAGATTTTTGTGGGTCTGAAAGTGAAATTGTCTACAGGAGAAGATGGAATAATAGATGGTGGTTTTGGACAAAGTGGTAAATTTAAAATCCGAATTCCAGGTAGGTTCTTAGCAGTTAACAAATACTAATCTGTTTCAAGTGTAGAGGATCTTTCCATATTGCAGGGTGAAGTGCTACCAGTAATCTCCTGAAGTTTTGACATCAGCTCATACCCACTTGGTGCACTGATCTGGTGGGGACTGTACCTCTTCTAATTACATGACGATGGCTGTGACTTACAGTGTGAGACTGAATTGCCTGAAGCCACATCCCCTGTGTCAACAAACTCGGGTCTCAAAATGACCTCTTGTTAAGCGGCAGTAACGCAGAAATCATGCTGTGCCCAGAAAGCTTTGTGGTAATCTCTCCTCTCTTAATGTATGTATGATTTGCACCAGAGCCCTTCTGAACAAATAAAAGAAAGCAAACCTGCAATCATTTTTACCTGTAGCTACTTATTAAATATAGTATATTGGATGCAAGTTCCTTAAATTGGCTCTGTTCTGCATGTTATTACCTAACTTGCCTTCAAGCAAAAACTGCTTGATAAATGGGTTTTTGGACATCTTGAGAGTTTTTTATTGCTTGTGTCTCCTGCTTTTATAATATTATATATGACTGTATTTTTCATCCTTGGTGAATTGCAGGAAGGATTTATGTCTCTTTAGGTTAGAGCATGGGAAATGATGGGTGCTAGAGTTTATAAGTGTCATTACTGGGTTGTTTTTTTTTTTTTTTTTTTTTTTTTTAAGGGGGGAGAGTAGTTCTGAGCCTTTTCAAAAGGCAAGCAATAATAGGTGTTGCATTTAACTCGGATTTCAGGATAAGATTTTAAGGATACCAGGCAGTACTTTTGTATTTCTGTTGTGTCTTCAGTCCATTTGTCACTAGTTAATCCCCTGCACTCTTAGGGAGATGGGCAAGATTACTTCTGTTGAACAAGTGGAGAAAAGAAATTATAATGTTCTATGGCAGCAAACAATCAACATAGCAATTGATCTACAGAGAAAAGTGAAGTTTCCTGATTCTTTGCCGAAGATGGACTATTTTTCCATTTAACTGAGAGTGTGATGCAACTGCTCTAATTTCGACCCTCTGCAAGTTTCTTTTCTTCTTTCTATATTACAAGATAAGAATTTCTGACTATATAAAATATCTAATGTGTTCTATCCTGGCTGTACTTCTAGTTTTGTCAGCAAATGCTAGGTCTGAGAGCCTAATTTGCAAGAACATTTAAAGAAAAAGGTTGCACCAGATATGTGTTTGCTTTTGGTTTTCTGGTATAGAAAAGCTTATACGTGGTCACTGAGCTGCCTTTAGGTAGGTAGTGAAATTATGCATAAAAACCTTAGAGCTGAAAAGCTGAAAATCAAGATGATGTCTTGCTTTAAAATGTAATTATGTAATGTTCTTAGTAACTTTTCTCTCCCAGACGCAAAAATTTGATGAACAAAAAGAACAGGAGGATGGCATTTACACTGCCATTTCTACATTTTTGGATGGAGGAAATGGTTCTTCTTGGGACAGAGAGAAGCCTTATAAGGAGTCTTTGGCACCCTTGTGGATGTAAGCAGGAACTGTAATTGTGAACCAGCAGTTACATGAGGAAATTTGTGTATAGATTTAGATAATGGCATTTTGCTCTGTCTGTTGAGTTAGTGGGAAGAAATGATACCTTTCACCAAGGTGTTCATTATCTAATCTTGGCTACACTCTTCTGATGTTTAACAGCAGACCTTGAAACAGAGGACCCTTTATGGTTTGTTCTTTCAATGAGAAGAATATGTAGCAGAATGCTAGAATTTAATACCTCTCTGAGGTAGGCAGAATAATACAACTTAGTTTGGTTTGCTTTAGTCTGGGTCAAACTTGGATGCTCTTGTTGTCTGGAAAGAAAAGGCAGTAGGTTAAATTAACTCAGGTTAAGAGTATCAAGGAATGGGAAAGAAGCATAGAATTTTAAAGAGCCTAAAACCCTGTATCTTTAAGCATTGCAGAGATTTGTGTGTAGGGGGAGGGCTATTGCTGTGGTGGTGCTTGAGTCAACTACAGTTCACATTCCTTTGTTAGATCAGTGTTGCTTTTTTAAATGTGTCTGCATCCTGTTTGTGGGTTGAGTTTTTTTTTAATTTAACTGGTCAGACTTTTCTATCTCTTAACCCCCCCACCCCATTCTTCATCCTTGCCTCCTCTCATACAGTCTCTTACAGATTTTTTTGCTAAGAGCTCTTTTTAAATTTTTTCAAGTAATTTTTCTGTGATTCCTTTGGAAATGTATCAGAGAGCGGGAGGGTAGGGAAGGAAATGCCCAGGTTGAAAACTGTGTTGTACTGCCTCAGTCTGGCATTCAGTCAGTCCTCTCATATTTAAAACCAGTCTTAACCTCTGGAACTGAGTTAGCTTCTTCAGCCGGTTGACCTGATGATAGCTGATGGCTGGTTTTAGAAACAAACCTCTCCATAGCAGTAAATATCAAGTAGATGTGTCAGAGATTTGTGTCCATGTGACACATGGCACATCTTAGGGTGTTGCATAGTCCCACTGGTGCCAACAGCACCCACTCACACGAGCAAGTGTTGGGCTCCCCAAGTGTTGTTCCGCACTCCCTTGGAAGTGACTTGATGGCTTATACATCAGCCTGGGAACATTGTCTTATGTCATCTGTGGGATGAAACTTGGCAGACCATGACTGAGAATGGCAGAACATGGATCTGTTTCTTATTCTGGCACTGCTTGTGTGCAGCAATAAGTCAGATACTTCTCTCTGCTCTTCTGCTCTGTGAAATGGGGAAAATTACTATCCGTTCTAGAAAAAAAACCAAAATAATGAAATTTCTGATTTATTCCGGCCTTAGAGCATTAATATTTCTTGAAAAGACATAATTATCTTTCTTTAGAGTACAAAAAACACATCTAGAGTACAGCATGCAATTGGAAGTTCCTCAGTCGCTGAGAGATGTCAGTAGTTTGGAAGAAATTCAGGGAAGAGCAGCAAGAATGCTGGAGAGGCTGAAGGAATTGATTTATGAGGGAAAGAAGATGAAAAGAAATGCATGAAACTTGGTTAAATGATGTCTGAGTGGGAGATATGATTATCTGCAAGTATTTGAAGAACATAACAGTGAAGAATCCCTTAGGGTGGTCCAAGGAGGTGGAAGCAAAGCTTAATAACATGAAATAAAGCGAAGTGTAACTTGGCTATTGAGAGATGTTATTTAGCAGAGATGTCTTGCACTGCCTGATCATCTTTGCAGAGGAAGATAATGTATTCCAGTCTGACAGTACTCGTGTGTTGTTTGCCTGGGCGTTTGCTAGTGCAGGGTAAAACGGGCAGGCAGCAGGATGGTGGGTGAAGGTACAATTTATTTTTCATCTCACTTCTGGTTTTGTGTCCAGGCATGCTTTTATTGCTTGAATGACAAGGTATAACCTGCTTTCTAGAATGTTTGCAGCAGCATCTAAAAGAAAAAAAAAGTATTTGCTGGCAGATCTGCTGTTCTGTAGGGCTCAGTTGTGGAGCTGTTTGTGCTTTAACTGAGGGCAAAGTTTCAAGGCCTGTTGATTGACAAGATGACGCTTCCTTTCCAGACTGGTTGCGTGATCAAATGCATAAAAAGGGGGACATAATCTCTGAACTCTCAAGAGAGTTTTGCTTAGTTTAACAAGCTGCTTAAAAAGCAAACAAGATTTGAAAGGCAGTTTAAACTGCACTGCTTTTAAAGTTATTCTTTGTGTGGATGAGGGAGCGAGCTACTGCTGGGGCGCTGCTTGCTGAGGTGGGTGATATGTGGCAGCTGTTTTAGCTGTAAATGGAACACTGTATAGGTTAAATGAGTGAAAAGTATTGTTCAAGAACAAGTTTGGGGAGGCAGGACCTGTATGTTTAAGTGTCTTACTCTAAAGAAGATAAAAGCTAACAATGACAGTCTTTGGAAAATGCTTATTTCAACACACCTTGCACCAAGGAATGTTGTGCCAGTTGATAAGAAATTTAGAGGAAAGTTCAGCAAATCATTTGAATAACCTAGTGCTAATTGTGGATTTTATTTAACTGTCTCTCACCCAAGAACTGGCCCTGTAAAACTCTGCTTGGTTTGCAAAATCATGATCTGTTGATGTGTGTCTTGACATCTTCTAAAAGATTGACTTTAGATAATGCCCATTTCTTTGGTTTTGGCTCATTGCATTTGTCTTGTGCTTTATTATTGTAAAACGTAGCAACTTTTAAAATTTCATTGGAGCATGTGGGATATCTCAGGCATGGTTCACTTTCTTTTCTGTCTAATTGCTGGTGAAGTGTTCATCCTTTCTGAGGCACTGGAATGTGTTCGACTGCCATTCTCCTCTTTTTAACTAAAAATTGCTATACATGACTTAGTTAAGAGCTACCCTATTTCTTAATGTGAAAAAGCAGTGCATATCTAACACTCCTCAGAGCTGAACACATTTCTGAATTGAGCAAATGTAAATGTAATAGAAGACACTTTTCATAAGAAGAGATACAAATGAGAATATTGGAGTACAAGCTTTGTGGCTTTTCTGTTCTTTTTAGCCATACAGGATAACAGGAGTTTTAAGTTTCTTAAAACAGGTGAGGACAAACTGGTTTATGACTTTGTCTTTTGTTGCCAGTAACTTTTTGCTTTGCACTTGAGAGAACAAGTCCATTTCACTGTTTCCACTGCTTGTCATGGTAAGAGGGATTGAATATGCCATAAAAGTCTGTTCTGAAGTAACAGCACAGATGTGCTCCCTCACCCAGGACTCAGCACCTCTGGGATCCTGCAGTGTTGGTATAACATGACATAAAGGGGTCAGAATCAAGCAAAGTGTTCTGATTCTTGAGAATTCCTTGTATTCTTATGTGTGGAATCAAGGGTAGAAATGGAGAATGTTTCCCCTTTAGCATATTGTAGATTTGGTGCATCTTTTGTTTTTTTATATTTTGCCACTTTTTTCATTGGATGAGATCCCACACTGGCTTGCAAAGTACTTAATGACATAGTGGGAGAGCTATGACATGAGTGGTACATGAGCAACACTACTCTGTGTAATTTCAATTCCCATTAAAAACTGAGGGTTTAAAAGTAGAATTCAATTTTTTTCACTATTTTTTAGCATTCCACTTAAGCAAGGAAGTTGAATAGAGGTTAAATAGCGTGAGAGAAATTAAAGTTATGTGAAGACTGAAAAATACAACAGTAAAATAATTTGTGTATCACATTGTCTTCTGTAATCTGCTCCTTAAGAGCTATCTTAATCGTATTTTTTTTTTTATATTTGATTTTTAAAATTTCCTATTCAAGGCATATGTCGCTTTGTTCAGGTAGGTCTCAACACCCCAGTACAGCTGGCATTTGTGGAATATTACTTTCAGGGGTTTGGGTTTTTCTTAACAAATGTAGGAGACAAGCTTTAAATGGTTGACTGTAGATAAATGTCATATTCCAAACTCTGTGATTTGGAGGGCACTCCTTACTGACATCAGCAGGAATGGGGCAGTCTAAACCTTTTCATTGCACTGAGAATAATTAAACATCCTGTCACTAAGCAGCATACCTTTTTTGTGGGAGATCTTGACATTTGGAATTCCTTCCTTGTGTTGCATTAGAATAGGATAATCTTTTCTTAGGCCAAATGGAATTTAGGCACATTTAATGTCCTTGTTTTCCCAGCCTGGCTCCTGTTTTAATAAAGGAAAATAAAAAATTGCTGGCTGCAAGGGTCTGGTGGGTTGCCATCCCTGTCAATATCAGGTGAGGCTGAGCAGGATTTCAGTCAAGAGGAAAAACAAAAGCCCAAGGGCAAAGAAATCTGTGTAGCTGTGTTTTATTTAAAAGCTGGAGATTAGCTCTGCTTGTGCTTTCACAGTCTCTTTTCCCCTACCCTCTAAACCAAACAAAACCTAAAATCCTTAAGGGGTACTTCAGGCATAAATCTCCTTCTCTCCGTTTTGTGAAAGTTGGCCAGTGTGGTATGGACAGAGGCTGGGAGAGGATTGTTGCCAGGGAGGCATCACTTCCTTCTATGATCCCCTCTTGAGCAGATTAAACTGTAGTGATGTGGATGTCCTGGTGACCACATAGGCACTAGGAATTTGTACTGCATTTACACGGAAAGGTTGGCCTGAAGGAATCGAGCCTACCTTTTGCGTGGTGGCATCATGTGAGCCCACATTGACATTTGAAGCTGAACACCCAGATTTATTGACCTTAGAGTGTTCTTGTGGAATCAAAGTCAAGATTTGTGCACATTCCTTCTGAATGGAAACAGAAGTCAAGGGAATGTTAACTTACTAACTGCCTGTCCTCCTCATTCATGTTAGGACTGGGAGATCCTGGTCTTGTCTGCAACGAGAGAATTGCAGGAATCTCTGAACTCAGAGCTCTCAAGGGGGAATGTGTTGATAGTAAGATTGGTTTCACAGGCAGCAGGTCATTGCACACTAGAGCAGATGCTGTTCCCAGGGGAGGTTATGACTCTTCTTTGGATTTGAAGTTTCCACTGGAGTGTCTGTCCAGCAGGTTGTTTTTCTGGGATCAAGCAGACATGGATTACAGAATTATCAGGCATCAGGTGATGTAGCAGCATTTGAGTGTGTCTGCAAGAAAAGAGCCAGCTCCTGTGTAAGCCCTTGTGTTGGGTGCAGTATAGGCTACACAGTGATCCTCTGGGTCATTGAAAAGAATGAGAGGGAGCCTTTTATTTTACTGCTGCACACTCTTTCTGTTCTTGTGCAAGTGGAGCTTAATGGAAGTGTCATTAGTGTCACAGAAGGAGCCTTGGTGGTTCTGCACCACATGATGTAACTGCAGTGTTTCCTGCTCGCCACATCACACCAGTGACCATCACACACCCCTTGAGGGCAGGGTGATTGGTGGCCTTCAGGAAAAACTGCGATTGCTCTCTGGCCAGTCCTTCCATGGCAGTAAAGAGCAGTGTGGACTGAACCCTTTTTGCTCCCCTGAGCAGCAAAGCACCTCACACTCGCACAAGTGTGAGCTCAGCAAACTGAGCTTTCCCTCTGGACTTTGCTGCCTGTTGGGTTCGTGTTTAGTTTGTTTCTGTACTACTCATGAGAGTATGTTTTTCTGAGCTTACTGTTTGTATGTGAAAAGCAGTAAGGATGTAGGTGCTGCCTCAATCTATAAAGAAAATTACCTTTAAAAGACAATGTGGTGAAGTTAAGCATTTAAAACTTCAGATATAAAAAAGAATATCCTAATTAACTTTCCGTTGTGAGATGCATTATGATACCAGCTCTAATTAAGTGACTGCATTCCCCATGCTGACACACACAAGAAAAACTTTGCTGGTTTTGGGTGATGCTTTCTAATTGACCTATTGTCCTGTATTGAAGGATTTTTTTTTTCTCCTCAGTGAGTAATCAACTCCTTTATTTTTTGCATTTCACTGGAGTCCTGCTGTAAATAAGAAATTAATTATTTGTGCTATTTATGGGAAAAAAATCCTATTAAGAAAAGAAAAGAATTCCAGCAGATGGAATTTGTTTGACCATAGGGTATCATAACTTTTACAGATTCTACCACTTGGGAAAGGAAAAAAAACACAACTCACAACCAAAATAAACCCCACTTGGCAATCACTTGCATACATTTTCTTTTCTTAATATTTGCTTCCAATCTCCATTGAGCCTCCCTTCACTTTGAGTTTTTGCTTATGCTCTCACCTCTCTTCTGTTTGCTTCTGTTCTTTATTCATCTGCTACTGCATCCCCTGCCCATCTTTCTTGGTTGCTGAAGTTGGATGCCAGTAACAGCTTATTTTGCCTTCAAATATTCCTACCAGCACTTTCAGGCTTCTGTAGGGATGTGCAAGGCAGAGGCGATTTTTCTGACCTGTGGATGTTCTAGTGCTGCAATATTCTGAGCTCTGGAAAGGAAGGGCTGAAGGGAAAATCCAGTCTAGCTCTGCCTGAGATTGCCCTCTGCAGATGGAGGCTGTTGGGAATTGAGCTGCCAAAATAGTCTGTTCCAAGTGCCTTCTAATTAAGTTTCCTCTTTTGCCTCCAAGAACAGCAGTTGCTCTACTAGTTATCCTGAAGTTAAGTTTCAAATCCCTGTTGCAAAATAGAAAGATGCTATAATAGCATTTGTTTATCTTAATTTGAGGATAAAATTGGGATCTGATAGTGTGGGGAGAGCTTGGGAGACGACTGTGGGTTTTTACAAGTATATTTGAACCTGAACAGTTGTTTCAATTGGCAGTGACATTGGTAGTCAGCTGTCCAAAGTACTCACGATGGTAAGCCCCCAAAGAATGATTTTCCTTTTATTAAAAAATAAAATCTGTAAAGATTGTTTCTTTTCTTAGATAAACTCAGGTCATATATAAGATTCTCCTAAGCCACAAGAGCTAGATACATAAATTAAACAAACTGAGATTTGCACTCAGTTGCATGTTTTTAGGATCTGGGATTTCAAAAGAGGTGCACTTATCTTGAGATTCGTGGTAAAACTGAGAGCTGGAAATGCTGCTGTGTATAATAACCTTACTTCTGTGTAGAGTCTCTTGTGGTCATAAGTCTTTGCAGTTAATCCAGGCTTTGTTATTCTGGGGGAATGTAGTTATTGTGGGAACTTGCATTCCCTGGGAGAAAATAAGCATCTTGCATATTTAGGGCTGTTACTTTGCTGAATTTTGAATAATTATGACAGCAACTGTGAGCTCTTGGAGCCTGTTGCCCAGTGCCGCTCTCTGGCAGGACATGTCTGCAGCGGATGTGGCCAAACAGGCTGCCCTAGTTGCCTGTATTTGTTCTGTGCTTGTATTTGCCAGCACATCACCATTAACTTACTTGGGCACCATTTCCAGATTATCTAATACCTTTTGGCTCCATGCTGCTGTTATGTGAACTGCCCCCACTGGGCTGTCGTGAGTCTTGCCTCACGTGCTTCGGAAATCCTGTGTTCAGTGGGGTTCCTTTGCGGAAAGTTACCTTTCTGAGAAAAAAGGGGGGAAAAAATCCAACCTGTGGGTGGGAGGCAAAACTAAATATTCAAAATGAGGAACTGAACAAATTTATTTCCCCTATAAAAGCAATCCTACCCTGTTTTGCATATGTGATGCTTCCATAAACACACAACTGCAGAATAGAAGCATATTCAGGTTTCAAAATTTCTGCTGCGTTTTTATCTTGGGTATTTTTCACTTTAAGTGGAGATGCCTTGCACAGTCGCTACAACCCAAATATCCTGTTTCTTACAGACCAAATTCTTCATTTAATTTTGGCTTCACTGGGTTTATGCTGCTGAAGTTGCAAACAGTTTGGATTAGAACAGGGCATGGGACAGCATGATTGCTCTTACTTTCATGAAATAGTACAGAAGTTTAGTGTATCCCTGCACACAAGAGCAGGATGCGTGTGTTGCCTTCTGTCAGTTTTTTGTTGTTGCCCTTTTTAGGTGTTTCATTTTGCAAATTCAATACACGCCTGCTGTAATTTCCAGTGTGAAAACATTTTTTTTTCTTGAAAAAGAATACACTAACGGTGGGTTTTATTATGTGTCTATACAGTTTGGCTGAGCAAAACTTAGAGCATCAAAAAATAATAATTCGGTAATACCTTGTGTCTCCTAGAACAAATAGGAATATATGTGTGTGTGTGTATGTATGTCGTTTTTATTTTTCATTTCGTTCGCATTTAGTTGCCTTTGCAGGTTTGGGATGCTTCAGTGAGTGCCTTGGAAAAAAGTACGGAAGGAACAAAATACAGTTTCTTCTGAAGAGTAAAAAATCATAGATATCATAAAAATTTCTGTTGGTTTATTGCTGCTCAGTTAAGCACTGTCCTTCTGGGAAGGAAGGGCCCTTTTTCTTGTTGAGGACTTTGCTGATGTCAGTACAGCTAGATGTGAGGGATTCAGAGGATCCCTTTGGATTCAGGTACATGACCAAACTGCCCAAATATGGTACTTTTTGAAGTGATCCTTGAATTCTCCCAAAAAAATGTGCAGGGGATTTACACAATTTATAATTGCTTCTTTCGATGCTTAAGGTGGAATTTTACTTTGAAGGGTTACTTTTTTTTGGTGAGAGGTGACTGAAATACTCTGTAGACAAGTGGACCAAGGGTTTCATGATGAGCTGATCAGGAGGAACTCGCTCTGTCCTATTTGTAGTGGGCAGCTTTCTCCAGGAGCCCTCTTGTTTACGTAGAGAAAGGAAGTGCAAGCCATGAATCTAAATTTTGTGTTGCCAGGTCTGTAGTTTATTTATACAATACCAAAGAAGGAATTATTTCCTTTATCTTTATTTCTGCTTTCTTGTGTGCAAAACGGAGTGCTAGTTTTTGGATGTTACAGTTCTCACTCACGGCTTTGCCGTGTCTGAGTGGAAAATACTTAGGTTCCAAGCCTTTACATATCTTTGATCTTATTGAAAGTCTCCACAAGGGTCACTCATGCATTCAGGTTGCCCCCTCACCATGAAATTTCTCTCCCTTTCTGTAAACTGTTTGTGCTCGTTTACTTGATTTTGATCGTTCATCCCCTGGGCCTTTCACCTTCCCTTTCCACCACTGTTTGTTCTGATAGCTTTTTGAAGTCTGAGTAAAAACATACACCACAGGGGCTTCCTGGAGGCATAGAGCTTTGTGGTTTGCAAATTGTAGAGTATTTGAAGTATTGACTCGCAACAGTGGCCAGTGCGCGGTGGATGAGAACTGTTGTGTGACAAGGACGTTAACCTTGAGAGCCCGATCCATGTTTTGGGTTTGGGGACAAAAAAAATACTTGTTCTTAATAGTGTGCATTGATTTCAAGGAAGTCTGTGTAAAGCAGTCTTTGGTTTATGTTTTCACAAAGGGATTTGAGTGTTTAATAAAGAATAGGAAATAACTGGAGCTTCAATAGACGTGTTTTGATTGGGGGGGCTCTGCTGTAACATGATTTTGTATAATGTTATACCTAAGCAACAAAAGCATTTCCTGCCTGTAGCTGCAGTATTATTGCATTTAAAGAAAAAAATCTGCAAAAAATACTTTTTAAAGTACTTAATACATGAAATAATTATACGTAAGGTAGAGAAGATCATCGTCCTGCTTAGAAAAGCCTTTCATGTAGTATCTGTGTTTGTAACTTCAGTCCCAAGAATTCCAGATTGCATGCTTTTATGCTATGGGTTTTATGATGATATTTTTTTAGACCTCTGAGCCCTCCATTCTCCCCATCCCCCTCAACTATTCCAGATTAGCAAATCAAGACAATTTGGTGACTTGGAGAACCTGTGCTTTCCTGTTACAACTGATGAGTTACCCAGTTTGATTTTTTTTTTTAATGTTTTACCCTAATCCATTTCTACTCTCCCTTCCCCACTCAATTCCCTCTCTTTTTGGCCAGTTGCCTTTTGTTACTTCTGCAGCTCCTTCCCCTGTCCTTTCCCACACAACCCTGAGCAGCCTCTGCTGTTTGTTAGGGTTTTTTTATAAGGTAAATATATATATATATATGGAGAACTCTGAACCAAGAAAATGGACCTGTGCCATCCCTTTGAGTAGTTTGTTGTTCCATCCTAAACTGTCATTGTGTGTAAATGAAGAACATTGTTTGTGTGCTGCAGGCTTTTGCTGTGCACCCGAGGATTTTTAATTCAGTACAAGTTTGCTGCCAGGTATGTATTTACTCCTCGGTGCATTTGTTTATCTTCTCAGCTTTCTGTCTGTGAAAGAACAACAGCATTCTCTCTCAGTATTATGGCCAGTTGATGCATGGATGTGTTAGGCAAGGGACTGTTTTCCTGCTGAAGTATCAGCTCATCAGGATTGGTGTTACGGCATGAATGCAGCCCGGAGAAAATGCATTTGTTTGCTTTATGATTGCAATGAATTATCTTTTCAAGCTCCCACAATGGTAACATGGGCTGTGCCAAGCAGCATGTGCCAGGCTTAAGAGAAAGAAGATGTTTTTTGAAGACTGAAAATGTGCTAAAGAATGCAAGTTCCTGCTGACAGGAGAGCAGGCTGTATATCATGAACTGGGGATTTTCTTTTCATGGCTCATTACAATCGACTGTTCTCACAAGTACCTCCTTAGAAGATGTACGAAGATTATAGTCCTTTTGGAGTTCCTGTGGAAACTGATGCCTGCTTCCCCAATCCCAGACTTTTTTTCCCTAGTTTTTCTTCATATTTTCCTTGTTATGTTCTGAAGTGAGTAGTTTCAGGACATAATGTAATTGGATTTAGTTGTGGGTTTCATTTTTCTGTCTTGAAATTGTGCATGTTCAGAGCAAGATTGACTTGTTCAATAAATTATCAATGTTTTTATTTTTTATTTGAAATGAAATTTAGCTTGGGTTTACTGACCCAGGCCCTCTGTTAAGCTACTCTTCCTTTTAAGAGAAGCTGAATATTTTTAAGAACATTTTTCCATTGACCAAGGCCAAAAATGAGGTTTTTTGAAAAAATACTAAAATATGTATATAATTTAATATTTGCCAATTTATTCCTGTGAAAAACCAAATTATTTTCTCACATCTGTGAAAATACAACAACTTGACTATTTCTGTTCCGTTGATCTTTGTGCAATTCACTTTTGTTTAATCTTAAATATGTGATTAGATTTCAGAGTGAATGTATGCTGGAGCAAAAGCAGAAGTGAGTCTCTTTTAGAACTTATAAGCACAAAAAAAAAATTAGTTTTATTTGGCATTTGTAAAAAAATTATCGGTAGATTAACAACAGATTTTAAATGTCTTTTTTCTGTAAGATTTTGAGCTTTAATAAATACTGATACTTATAAGAAGACTATGCTGTAGAGTTTTGCAAATGAGTTTGGTTGAATAACCTTATTTTCTCTAATCTTCACAAAGAAAGGATGGATTTGTAATATACACAAATGATTGCTTTTCGGGTGGCTGACAAATGAGAGAGAAATCTTGTAAACGTGGTGGGGAAGGGTCTGTGTTATTCGGACTCTGAAGTTTCCTGGTTTTGCTTGTGGATGGCTGGGAATCTTCTGTTAAAGACCTGTTGATTCCCTCTGTATTTAAAGCTTTTATTCTTAGATATTAGGTTTTGATTTCAGGACACACATACATATGGATTACACACACTGTAAGTAGAAGCATGTTATGGATTCCCTGCTACTTTCATTGAACCAGGTAGTCAAAATTGGCTTGGGGAGGAAAAGACCATCTGTAAGCAAATTGATGGAGGGTATTTCAGTCCACCCCTGCCGATTACTTCTAATTGAAGCTGTCTGAGGCAGTCTTAATACAATTTAGTTATCGCCAGCCAGAAGGATTTTATTTATGGAACAGGGCCTGTTGGAACTTCCTCCGACCCCAGAGAAGCTGTGAATGGGAGAGAGCTGATCAAGCAGGCATGCCTGGCTAGCGTATGCATTTCTTTAATAAGGCAGGGATTGATGTCTTTTGCAGTTCAGGGGTTAGGTAAACAGCAGTCCCTCAGTTCAAGGCTCTCCATGTTCGGTTGTTTGTTTATATGGATCTCAGAAGGTTAGCTTAGCCTTCTTGACATCCCCGGGGAGCTTTCCTGACCATGCTATAACCTCATCTGCTCCAGAGTTGCTCAGGAGGTGTCACATCGCCTTTTAGGAAAGGTACTGGCTGAGTGGAGTGTGCAGCTCAGACATGGTCTCGAGGAAAGGTGGATGTAATCAGAGTGGTTGGAACACTGAGTCTGTCTTCAGGAACTCATAAATAATTTGCACATGTAGCGTATGTAACTACTGTGCTTTGCTTCTCAGACTAGATACTGGCACACAGAGATGGCTACAACATGCAACTCGGGCTCTTACTGAATTGCAGTTCTGAGAAATCGGTGACATACGTGACTAATTTCAACGGAAGTTTGAGGTTAAGTCTTACTAATTTGTGCTTCTATTGACTTGGAAGTGGTAGTCCATTAAATTGTATGGGATAAACCCCAAATAAATAAGTAGCTATGTTAATAATTTTTTATTAAAAAAATTAGTGATGGTTGCCTGTTGAACAATACAGAGAGTTAAAGCATGCATCTCATTAGGCTCATTTTCATAGCTGTTGTATCCCAGTGTTCTTCCTCCATAGAGGATGATGATGGTCACATGAGAAATGAGAAAGGAATGGTACAAATTCATTTGGGTCCTACTGCAGTGTAGTTCTGATGAGTAGAGTTGTTCTGGAATTTGAGGATGGCTTTGCTCAGGGTTAGAAGCGTGCTTTATCACATGTGGGACTGGCTGCTTTTAAAATGTGACATGTTACGAAGTTGGCTTAAATCCCAGAATTTGTTGAATTAGTTTTTGCTGATTTGATGTGTGGTTATTCGTACTTCATTTTTCTGCAGCACCTTCAGTCTGTAGCCATGCAGACCCAAACAGATATTAATAAACTGGCTGCACACCTACAACAAAGCTTGTGAAATATCCTCTTGTACAGATGGGGAAACTGAGGCACAATCAGGAGCTGTTAATGGCCACCAGACATTTTTGAGAGAGCAGAGATCTGTACTGACCCTTCTTGTCTTGTAACCCCCAGCGTTGTGCTGCTTGACCTGCCATGTCTTTGTTTCCTTGAGATCAGTCTGTGCACTCTTAGAGCTTCTCAGGAAACTTGAACTTTGTCTGGTGTTCTTGAGCATGGACGGTGCTCTTAAAGTATCCTGTCCTGTACACATCCATATGGGTGGCATCCCAGCTGAAGGGTGTTCAGAGTGGGAGGGGGAGGTCACTTCCGTGCTGGCTGATGTTTCAAAGTGCCAAAATATGAACGTCTTGTCGCTTTTAAATAATGTGTGGGGTCTGACTTCAATGTTGGGTTTTGTATTTAATCAGTATTAATATGATAACAGGAATGTGACAACTGAAGCGAACACAAAGAGATTATCTTCTTAGCCAAATGCATCCATTAGCTAGGAAATATAGGTTTCTATTAAATGAAGCGGACAGATGGAGTATTGGAGGTGACTGAGAACAGGAGGGGGGAGGGAACTAAGAGGTGAAAGTTGAGGTTTAGAAAATCTCTATAAAAATAAAAACAAACCATCCATCTTGATGGCTGGCGTTTTACCCTCCCGTTGCACTTTCAGGATGGTGCTCCGATTCCTATCAAGAACATTATGCTGAAATTTAATCTAACAGAGCACTTACTCCTGCCAAACTCTGGCTCAGCAACTGCTCCACGCCCCCAGAAAGAAGTGGCCGACAAAGCTTCAAATACAGGACAGTGTTGTGCCATCTTCAGGAAAGCTGCTACTTTGAGATCCCAAGGGAAGACAGATTGGATCTTGTCCTTCTAATCCATTTTTTTTTCTTCTTCTTTGTTTTTGCTAGAGAACCATGTTGGGGAAACAAAATCATGTTCCAGCATTTCAGAGCAGTTGTAAAGTAAATTATTCATCTCGGTGTGTGTATGGATAGGAACCCTGATCTAATAACTGTTGTAACAATGTTTATAACCAGTGTTTGAAACCAAGGTTATAATAGTATAAATAATTTTAGATAATGCTGATAACAAGAAGAAAATAATATAATTAGAATTTTACAAGGTGGACAATTCACTAAGATAGATGGAGTAACACAATACATTAAAAAAAATAAATCTGTAACAGAGCAAACATGACACTGGTGACAGGAAACATCTGTGCTGCCAACTGTCCCTGGGCTGGCCACAGCCTCACATCTGCACCATCAGCCTGGGAGCTGTGTGTGCTCCCACTGTATGAGTGCACATCAGATCGTCTGTTCTGCCATACAGGTTTGGGTTATTTTCCTTGGGAGTTTTGTTATTGGTTTTAAGTCCATATGCATTTTACTTGAAAAAGAAATTGAAGAAACTCTGTAGGATGGTGCTGCCTGGGTAGAGTGTACTAAGTGTGAACAAACTGTAGTTCATTTTTTTGAAAGCTGTTTTGAATTGGACCTAATTACTGTCATGGCAAATTCTGCATGTGAGCAGTGAGAGTCTGGTTGGCTGAAAATGATTTTTCATTGCTCGTTCTTATCTGTCATCCCATTTTGGCTTTGCTGCCAGTGATTATTCCTCCCCTGGATTTTGAGGAATGTGCCAAGCTTCCTCTGGCTAAGCTTTATGTTGAGTTTCAGATTTGGTGATGGTGGAGAATAGGAGAGGAAAAAATGTGGCAGGAGGGAGAAGCAGCATCACTCTTCTGTCAGGTGTTTCCAGGCTTCACACAGTTTTGTAAGTGAATTTTATGTTCTTTTACTTAAATTCACTCTTTTTGTCTGCATTACTTCTGCTTGATTTTTCTCTTAACTCTTTAGGTGTTAACAAAAATGGGACATGTGGAAGTCCGGAGTGGACTTCTCTTGATCCTCTACACTCAGCCCACTGTCCATCTCTAAGTTGTTGCCAAATTGACAGTGACCGGTTCAGTCAGGAAGCACAAACCATATGTTATTACTGCCTCTGGATCCAAGAAGCTTTTAGAAATTAAACTTTAAAACTGGATTGGGTTTGTATTTCCCCATAATCTGTGGTGTTCCTTATTTATATGTACTGATTCCTTTCCCCCCCTTCTCACCATGCAGTGGGTAACAGGAAGGAGAAGGTCTCGGAGAAGCTGTGTGGGGATGGGAGATGGTGCTGAGACGCCCATGCCGGCGGTAGCAGAGGGAAGGCTGTGGCAGGGCCCCGTTCCCAGCAGGGAGGTGTGTGCTTTGCTGGCTTCATGAGGGGGTGCAGGAGGTGCAGAGCCATTTTTCAGGCTGTCCTGTCATTCCTGCTTGGGAACCTGACACATGGGCCTACTTTCTTGCTTGTGTTGTTTTTTAGGAGGGAGGGAGGTGACTGAGCGGCTAGCCCCTGGACGGGGCAGTTTTAAAACATTCATAAAACTTTTATTGGGCTGCCACCCTTACAGATAAATATTTTCTGAGTTTATGGGCTTATTTTAAGGATTGAAGCTTAATAGCGGCTTTGTAGCCCTCTCTGTCCCCAAAATAGCCTTTTGGCAAGCCCCATCTCTGGAGGCTGCCATGCTTTCCTAGGTCTTTGGAGTTTCTTCGGTACTGAATTATTACCCTTTTGCCTCCTTCCAGCTTTGTCTTACTAAATGTGACCAACTGTTAAACAAGTCTTTCCCCTTCCCCCAGCCTTGCTGAAAGCTGATATTGTGTACCCGTATTTGGTCATCATGAAAGGAGAAAGATTGGAGTAGTTATAAATTAATTTCTTTTATTAAATTTGGTTTTGTTAGACCTGTTTTATATGAGTCTTACTTATCAGTCTTTTCTTAAGCCTGCATGTGATTCTAAGATGGTACAGCCTGGTGGGATTTCAAACATGTACTGGCACTTTTCAGGCACTTTCTCAATGTGCTTCTACAAATATAAAAGCTTTACAGCTCGTCTCAGCTTCAAGTGGGAAAACCAGTGGGCTTGCAGCCAAGGCTGTACAAAGGAATTCTGTATGTAGTGCTTGGAGGAAGATGGAGCTGCAGTTTGAGCATCCCTGCCATTTGATTTCACTGTGTTGTGTCCAAAAAGGTTTCGTGGATTTCAAAGTAGGCTTTTGCTCAGCACTGACTCAAGACAGCATGTGCATTTTGGTTACCCTGGGCGAGCCATATATGATCCCCATGTGTTCCAGCTCCTGAAAAGTGACTGTTTTTAGCACCTGGAGCACTATGATGTGTTCTGGTTTCTTTGTATCCCAGTACAGTTGCTGATCTCCCTTTTTCTCTTACCAGAGACAGTTGTAATGCCTAGAAGGGAAGTGTGTGACTTCTTTCTTCATTTGCTCAGCTGTGTGTTATGACACTACTTTCAATGACTGATTTCCTGAACAGCAAACCTCTGGCACATGGTATTGTATCATGGCATTTTTTTGTCTCATCCCAAGTTTTTTTGGGGGTATGAGTCTTTTTCTGTGCAGGAACCCCTTTTCCAGCATATGTGATTGTTGGTCCCTCAGGCATCCTCAGAAAAGTGCCATGGGTAGGAAACAACTTAAAGGTTGGGTTCAGGGGTATTTGTAAAAGTCTAGTCTGTAGAAGTGACAAAGCTGAAATATAACCTTCAGGACAACTGAAGAGATTAAAATAGACTTTACCTCTCTTAAGAGGGTCACTTGGTCCTAACAGATGTAAAAAAAAAAAACAACTCACTTGCTTTATTTTGGGTGAGGTTGACAATTTATATAGTCAGGGAACTCCCTTTTCCAGACTGGTCACAGTTCAGCAATACATTTGCTGGTTTGTTTTTTTTTTTTTTTTTCTTCTTCTAAAAATAGGAATATCTATTTTTGTACAAAACAATGCCCTGAGACTTTTGTTTCTGTATTTCCATGACTTCTGTTTTTTATGTCAGCACATCTTGGGGCTTGTCCTAAGAATGGAGCTGATGTAATAGTAATGGTTTTCTGGACATCATAGCCATCTGATTTGTTGCTTAGAATATGAAACTGTTTACTTTTGCAGGACTGTTTTTCTGCTAGTTTTACTCTGATTAAAAAAAAACAGGTGTCAACAAAGTTCTATTCAATGTAAAAATGAATTCAAACAGCTTATAAGCTCAAAGAGCTCAGCACAATGTGCCTATCTCAGTACAAGCAAAGAGGTTAAGGCTTTGCTTTTTTTTTTTTTTTTTTTTTTTGCAGAAGGCTGTCGAGTTCTGGCAGTGTGCACATTATATTGCAGAGCTCTTGTCCAGCAAAATTCTAGGCAAAGCTAGACAGTCTGAATTTTTGTATATTCACATGTGAATTTTATTGCTATATCCATTCCGTAAATACGAGTATAATGGATTGTAACTGCTTCAAGTCCTTTCCTTGACATTTGGTAGTGGTAGCCCCCAGCTAGTGCCTGTCTCACATCAGATGGAATTTATTCTTTTTTTCCCCTCTTGAAAGCCATGGAGCAAAGATGTAAAGATATTAGATAAGTCCCAGCAAATTTATATAGCAGTACAGTGAAGAAGACTCTGGAGTTTTAGTTTAGCACCAGTATAAGTCCATCTCCAGGAGCTTTTAAAATGTGTTGTCTTTCAGGTTAGTTATTGGATCAGCCAGAAGCCTATTGGCATTGAATGTTGGTAATTTTTTTTTTTAATTGCTTGTCATAATAGTATGTTTTGGTCCACTGCATTCATTCTCTATTGGGGACTAATCTTCAGAGGAAAACTGGATGTTGTCTAATTCATAAGATTTGTAAAAGTCTGGGAAGGTAACCAAAGTTGTACTTTCAGGAAATATCTCATCCTAAATTAATTCCCAGATTAATTGAGATGTTCTCTGGATGATCTAATTATTCTCCATAATTATATGTACATCTTAGAGTTGTAAGGACACAAATAGAAAAGTTTTTAGCAAATAGAACTTACTGGTTTTTGGTTTTTTTCACTCTTTCTTTCTGGTACCTTTTGATTGTGTTGTGACAGGATAGTAGGTTTTTGGTTTGTTGGTTTGAGTTTTTTTGCCAGCAACATTGAAACACCCACAGCTAGGCAAGCTGAGGATATTTCTGATTCTTATTTGACTTTTGAACTCTGTGTCTATGTTTTCTTTTGTTGTGATTTAAATTTCACATCACTCAAAAGTTAATACTTCTTAAGGATGTAATTTACCTTCAACATGATTCTTCTTGCTGGTGTATGGATGGTTCAAGCTCTGTGGTTCTGATGAGAAAGTATGAACTGCAGGCAAGAGTTCCTACTGTGGAAACAGAAGTAGTGAAACAAGGAACAAATATGGCTTCAGGGTAAAAAATACACTTCTCAAGTTTTGTTGTAAAATAATTAGCCTTCTGTGGAGGCGCAGAGACCATAGAAAAAGCACAGGAGCTGCTCAGCTGCCTGTGATTTGACTTAAAGTTTATGACCTTGAGTAATGTGCCTGCTCAACCACACTTAACAAAAGCATATTTGATGAAATGTTAAACTCATGAATTACATCTCCATGGAAAGCCTTTTTTAAAATTTGTGAAATCAGAAATAAATCAACATCTTCAGACCTCAGTGGAGTTGTTTAAACATGGAATTAAAAGGAACAGGCTGTTTCATCAACAATGACACTTTGTAAACTTACACAGAATGTGTAGCTTTTCTTCAGGTTAAAAAAGGACTCTGTATTCCAAGGTATTGTATAAAGAACTGTAGCATTAGTGATGCTGTTTTCTGAGAGGGGAAGCTGAGACAGAAATGAAATAATGTTGTGAACTGATAGAAGCCAAAGAAGCAAAACTGCCTAGGCATGGGTTTCTTAATTTCCAATCTAAGTGTCTGCCCATTAGGGCTGTAAAAATCTGAGAGTGAGTCGTGTGACAATTTGGAGGCTTCTGTAAGGCACTGCCTGTCCCTCTCTTTTCCTTGTTGTGAGCAACAGATACTGGTCAGTCATCCTCTCATTTCAGCCATCAAATGTGTAGAGTTACTCCCAGTTTATACTTACGAAACGGAATTTACTTATGAGAGAATAAACATGCTGTCCCTGCTCACACAGCAGCAAGGGCTGGTATCCCTTTCATAGGCCTGTTAGCTCAAGGGCTTGCATGGCATTGGGAGCCTCTTCTTCTCTTTTTATTGCTTCTTGAGTTTTATTTATCCGCTTTACCGTAATATATTGGACTTGTTATTATTTATTATTTCATTTGTTTGGGGGGGGGTTTACATCGTTGGGTACTGCTGTGTTGAGACAAAAATAGGAAAAGTTTTCTTTGACTAGATGTTATTATTACTGTATAACAATGAAAATACAGTTTTTGTTTTCTTGGAGAGCTTTTACCTTTGTTTTTCTTGTATTAGGCATCACATCTGATGCTAAAGCACTGTGTAAAACATCTTTGTTGAAAACTGGGAATTTCCCTGTAAAGCTGGATAGGTTTTGTTGGTTTTTTTTTTTTTTTTTAGGTCACAAGAAAGTTTGAAATGCACAATAGCTCTGAACATTAACTTTTCACTTTGTCCCTGGAACTTTTGAAGAGAGACTTGCATTTTTTGGCATTGGTCAAGTAGTCTGGTCTTGATAGACTTGCCGTCTGTAGTGTCTTTGTGTTAAGTGTTCCCCCTGGGGCTCCATCTTGTGTTTTAATTCCCAGTTTGTTGCTGATGTATGGGCTCTTCTGTTAAATAACTTTTATTTTCTATGCCATTATGCCTACATACTTTATTTGATTTGTGTTGCATACAGAGTGTTTTCCCCTTGTTGTGTTTGGAACTGGTTTGTAATAGGGTTATTGTTGTGTAATTCTGACTGAAAGTTACAACTTTATCAACAAACACAAAGTGCTTGTTCTGGTTGAAAATTTGTATTTTACACTCATCATGAACTATTTATCCATTATGTGCTGGTTTTTATCGTTTAAATAAAAGAAACCACTATTTCATACATGCTGCAGTTTAGGAAGTATTAAAGATTCACTGGTATGTAGAGCACTTACTGCTGTGAACACAAGTGAAGAGCTTCTGTAAACAATTGATTCAAGATTTCAAAGTAACACAAGTGCTGAGAAAACTGCTGCACTCAACTATACTGTCACATTTCCATGGATTAATGAGTTACTGTTTGTTATCTCAGTGATAGTGACTGAGTGCTCGGACCCCATCACAAATGTGCTATAAATTCATAACCTCAGATCTCTCTTTAAATCCCAGTGAAGATGTTCTGTCGTGAATATGATGTGCTGAGAAGCATATTTGCAGTTACTGAAGCTCAGCTGATAGGCACTGACTCGCTTCTGTGTCTGAGCTGTAAAATGACAAATGGTTGAAAAATATATCCTTTGTGCCGAGATCAGAGATTCCTGCCTGCAATTGTAGAGTGCTTTAGAGCAATTCAAGAAAATATTCAGATGTTGGCTGGAGAATACATTCGTTCTTCCAAGCTGTGAATATTCCACCAGTCTGTGACTCTACTTTTGTCACTGTTACTCATAAACTTACTGTGCTCAGCGATCCCCAGCCTCCTCATGCTTTCTAGTCTTCCTGCCCATCTTACTTAACCCCTGGCTTCACTTACACTTTTGTCCTGCAGTGTCTGTGATGGAAAGCACTGTAAATATGAAGAGAACTCCTGGTCTGTTGAATCCATTACTTGGGTGTACCTGTAGTAGGCATGTTAGTGTGTAAATCTAGTCAGGCTTGCAGAACTGGTCAGTATCCTTTCTCTGGAGCATGTTCAATCTGTTTATCTAAGTAGGTAGTATTACAATTAATTTTTTTTCAGTAGTTTGTCCTTTTGAAATTACGCTTAGAATTTCCAGAAGCTTTTTGAACTGCAGACTGGCCATGTTTGGTTTGGGGTGGCTGAACGCTGCATCCAGTGCACATTGCTGCAGTGTGTACTGGCTGCTGCTGTGGTATTTAGGAAGATGCAGCACGTTCTGTGTGCAAACTCGGACACAAAAACGCTCACACACCGTGTGTGTTGTAGCTGCACATCTTCAGCTTGTGTGGTATGATGTACACACTCGTGCACGCCCACACACTAAACCTTTGCAGGTCAAAAAGGGAGGATAAACTTTTGAACCCAGCTGCTTCCAAATTAAGTACATGTGCAGGGACCACCAAAGCTGGGGTTACCGTATTCCGGAAAAGTGC
This sequence comes from Oreocharis arfaki, assembly GCA_013398015.1. Lineage (NCBI taxonomy): Eukaryota > Metazoa > Chordata > Aves > Passeriformes > Paramythiidae > Oreocharis > Oreocharis arfaki. The sequence continues at coordinate 407,736 of VZRR01002750.1, forward strand.
CGGACACTGACACCCACATCTTGTACTGCAGGAGACTTCTTGTTCTTCCCTTGGAGCCTGAAGGATGATGCCTTGGAAACAGCTGTCCTCTTTGCCCTTTCCTTGTCACCAGAAAGGACAGGCAGCAGTTTGGTGGCTTCTCCCTTCGTTATGGAAATGGGACTGATACAGTAATCAGGATGCTACATATGGAGCTTTTTAAATTACTGCTCCTCAGTCTTTTGTTAGCCTTCATTATTCCTGAAGATTTTTTTCAAGTCATAAAAATGACATTTTTAATATGCAGAATTAAAAAAAAAGGCAATACGAAGAATACATTTTTGTCAATAAGCTTTTACCTTTTAAACCAGTTATCTTAGTTTCTGCTCTAGGTATTTTAATTGAAGATTAACTACTGTTAAAGAGTATACAAATTTAGGTAGTATATATTTGAAGTAGTAAAATAGGACTGAATAAAAGCTGGGAATAGAGTGGCCTGTCCATTATAATTTTAGATTGCAGAGCACAAACTAGCCTTCATTTGAAGTCAGCACTGCTGACTGAGAGGCTCTTCTAATGTTAAGGCTATTTTGTTTAATTTTTTTTTTTTTGTTCTGATGAAGTTCACTAGGAGTATACTTTGGAGTTGCAAGTTGAACAGGTCCTGGAATGTTTGTTTTATTTCTGCTGTGTTTTTTAATAAAAAGTTGTTAGGTCAAAGCTGATGCATGCAAACATGAAACAAAATGCTAAAAATAATTGCTTTATGCTTCTTTTGACTTCTGCTAATATGACCTTGGTGAGCTCATTTTTGCCCACTACAGGAAATAATACAGTTCATTTCTGTCTGCAGACTGTTAGTTTCTCTTGCACCCTGAGCAGCCTTGGGTGCCACATGGGTTGACTGATACGGGCATTCAAGACATGGAGGCTGATTTTGTTTGAGAGGGAGGGAGTTGAAGAGGCTGCCTCGTTCTAACCACCTGCCTTGTCTGTTGGACAAAGTACCTGGTTACCTTCCAAAGAGAGATGCTCCACTCTTCCTCACAGTATCCCGTATTTCTTCCAGGGATTCAAGGATAGCTGTCCTCAGGAAAATCTTGTTAAGACTTATTGTTTAAGCCTATTTGGAAGGGAGTGCATCTGGTAGGTTTTGTAAACACTCAGATTTTTCTTTCTCCTTGGAATTTTTACCAGAGCTTGAATTTTACCAGCGTAAGTATTAACGTAAACTTCCTGTAGATCCATAGCCTTGATGGACTGCATGTAAAACACAGACTTTTATGAACACTTTTATGAATTCCCTCATCATCAGTATGCAGGATTAGGGAATGCTGCTGCTTCCATTTTGATCCCTGAAAGCTGCAGTAGCCTAATGAAGCGGCAGCTGGTGCTTGTGCTGCCACATTAACCTGCATGGAGACGTGATTCCCGGCTGGACCTTCCCTTGGGCCGTGCCTCAGGTAGCCTTGCACTGTGCCTAAGTCTGCAGAGCAAGGAGAGCTTTAGAAGGAGAATAAGGCTCAATATTGTGGTTTGAGCCTTATTCTGTGCTGCTGACTTCGTTCTTGTCTGCCTGCCTGTGGGGAAGGAGCCTGGGTAAGACAGGACCTTGGGCTTGACTTAACACGGTGTAATAGTCTCTATGTTCCTGGCTTTGCACAGGCAGAGCTGTTATCAGACAGGGCTGTGCCCTTTAACCATGACACTTCCCCACTCCTTCCCTTTTCTTGTTTTTTTTTTCTTCGTTCTTGTTGTTTTCCCCCTCCTCATAAGGAGGGAGGGTTTGAACCACAGATTTGCCATGATTCTGCTGCAAAATCAGTAACAGCTGTTGGAATTGTAAATGGCTTCTTGGTTGCCGTCATAGAACCTGCAGTTGATCAGCTCTGCCCTGAGCAATAACTGGAGACATCAGGGCTCTAAATGGAGAACACAGGTATTGGAAGGGACAGGGTTTCCTTTTACTGGATGACTTTTCAGATGCTGTGAAGTGCAGAGTTGACTGGAGCAGTGTTATAATGGGAGCTACAAGGAAGATGTAGTGGAGCTACCAGAGAAAATGTAATTTGAATGTGAATTTGTCTTAGATTCTTCCCTTTCTAAAATCCAGTATTCTAGGAAAACTTAGTGGGCAATAGATATTCCATGCTTTCGTTGGGTCAGTCTACAAGTTATTTGTATTGATAGGCTAAATATGTTCCTGTGTTGTCTTTGAGTAATTTAGGATATCATAAACATTGCTATGTTAATACATGGCAAATGTTTAGCAATTATTTGTCAAGAAAAATAAATCTTGAGATCTGACGGCCCCTGCTCCTGAAATGGACTATATTAGAACCTAAACTTAATGAAATCAATAGTCATCACACAAGATGCTGCCTTTGTGGTTTTGGTAATGGGGCTAATTTATTCTTAACTTGTTTGTGTGTTTTGGCTGGTCATATTACATCTTCTGTAATTTAATTTTCCTCTCCTTCAATGCTGCCTTTTACTGCACTCCCTTGAAACACTGTATTTATTTGTGGGGGTTGGATTTTTTTGCAGTGCAAGTCAGAGTGAGTTGGTTTGTTAGAAACGTGCAGTGGCTCTTCAATCTAGGACATCACTCCCCGGAGCTGGGTTGGCTGTTGTAACACCCTGCAATACCAGTTGTGAACCTTTTCCCTTTCACAGCTGAATTAGGACCCAGACACTCAGCTTTGCATTGGTAGTGGGAATCTTGTATATGAGGTTGCTGTAATTTGTTCTGTTCCAGCCAGCCACCTGTATCAGGACACTCGTTAATAATTTCTGCATCAGAGCCCTGTGAATTGCCTACATCTTCGTTCTAAACAGTGTGATCAGCACCTGGAAATTTCAGAAAGATGAAGAGAGTCTTTTAGGGTGATGGGTTCAGGAAAACTAATCTCCTGCAGCCCAAATAGGATCTGCTTCCCTGGACTTGGACAGAGGCTGTACCTGTTTTCTGATATTTTACTTGACTGGGTTTTAGAACAGTCTGTGCCCCAGGAAGAGTGTAATGAGGAAGGAAACCCAGCCCTTGGGTGCTTGCCTAGAAAAATGGAAGTATTACTGTGGCATGGATAGAGGTATTAAGTTATTAATATGTGCTAGGTCTGTGTCACTGTATCTCTGCAGCTTGTGCTATCTTGTTTAAAGTCTGACTTACTTTGCCTGTCCCTTCATAAACATATCACTGCTTATGTTCAACTTGGTTGGCATTGATGCTCATTTGGAGCCTGAGTACTATAAACTAATTATTAGAAAACATTAACTTTTACATTCCAAGTTTTATTTCTGGTCTTTGTATTTACTGAGAAAAAGCATGAAAAGATTGAACTAAGTCCTGATATTTAGAAGGGAAATATAAATAAGTTATTACTTTTACAATAATGCTTATATCAATTTTAAGCATTTTTATTTGAGAGTGGACTGATGACTTTGCATTTTTGAAATTAACGGTATTGAAGCAGCTTAGAGAGAGTCCCATTCTCCAAATCTTCCCCCCCCTTTCTGATAATCATTGGCTAATTTATTTCTATAAGAACATTTTAAAATATTGTAGTTAAATAATACAAAGAGAATCAGTTAAGGCTCAGTAGTGTTCAACCAGCATGTGAAAAGCATAGTGTCTTAATTAAAAGAAATGCAGGAAACTTAGTTATTGGAAAGTATTTTTCACTGCTAGAGGATTTGTGGGTGAGTAAGAAATTTATAGACTTGAGTTTTTTATTTTTTAAATAAAAGCCAGATACATGTCTTCATCGTTTGGCTTATTGACTCAATTTGCTTGGATGGAATTTTTCAACATTTAAAACAAATTAAAATTCATGAATCATTTCTGCTTAAAGGCACAAGCTTTTATAGATGCAACAGTTAAGACTTAACTGGTTACATTCATAAATACTGTTCTGGGTATGTAAATTTTGTACTTGCTCCCTTAAAAAATGCAGATGAGAGTTCGAGTAGTTGGAATACAGATGTGATTACCTGTTATACAGTAATTATTGTGCTGGAATAACTGTTTATTTTAGTGTTGTATCGTCTCTTTCTCTCTTGTTCTCTGCAAAAGCAGTGACTACTTTTCAGGAGAGCTGTGAAGAAAACATCCCACCATAGCAGAAGGCAGCAACGTGATTTGTAAAGCTGTTTTGTGCTGCCTTAGTCGCAGTCTGCAATTTCCTGGTGCTTTAAGAGGTTTTTCAGTTTTGCTGTGTTGATCCACATTTGCTCTTGAACTCGTGTTTCGCTGCTCTGTGCTGGTGTGGTGTGGCTTGTTCAGGAGGGGAAGGTGTCGTTTCAACCAGGGTACCTCAGTGTTAGATTAGGATCTGCATTGTTTTACTCTATGGTAAATGCAGCATGTGAGTTTTTTAATTGTTTTAATTATCGTGGCCAGTTGATTGCTGGTACAGCTAAGTGAGCTTTTCCACAAACATTGTGTAAATGTGGCAGGCTTTATTGTGAGGTTTTAAACTGTGCTTTCCTGGAATTTGCTTAAAAACATGACTCTGGGGAACATAGGTGAGCAGTCAGTGGACATCAACAGAAAATGACAATTGTTCCAGGTCAAAATGTCTGTTCTCTTTCAAATCTCTTATTTCAAGAATATTTTGAGGATTTTATGTAGTTCAGTATTCGCTTAAGAAGCTCATTTCTCTGCTGCTGTAGTACCCAGGCACCCAGTCACTGTAGCACAGCTCTGGCGCTGTGTTGGTGTTCAGAGAAGTACCAGCCGTGGCTTGTTTTTTTTTCTCTGGGCTTCTTTTGCAGATGATAGGGGGAGCAAAGTGGGGGGTTTGTGGCTATACATGTGCAGATGTATATGTACTGCTGAAAACTTTAAAGTAGTTTTAGAATGTACAATTTCTAAGTAAAAAGAAAGGTAAAATAATAGACAAATTAGGGAGCAAAGTCAAATACACCCTTTTGGGTATTGCTTGCTAAGGCTGCTTTGTATGTAATGTCCATAATTTGTACCTAGAAGTCCATAATGGGCTTTCACTGAAAGCTGTGTTCATTTTTTGCAGAAGGAATTTTTTAAAGAATATTGGAATTGTTGAGAGTGAGTTTTGTTACATGAGCCTGGTAATTGGTGTTTGAGCATCCGCTATAGCTGGAAAACACAGTGCCTGTGAGAGCAAACCTGTCCAGTCTTGTCCCTTGAGTGGCTTCTACTTTATTGAGTGACCCTTGCTTTCCTCATGCAGCCTTCCCTCCTGTTTGACTGAGATCCACTGAGATGGGGTTTGCCTCTGGGAACCTCACCCAGGAACACATGTGCCCCATGGAGCTGCTGCATCTGAGAGTGTTTGAGTACCCCTTTGGGATCTTCACCAGTTTCGGTGTTGGCTGTTGGTCTTGGCAGACTGTGAAAGACACTGGGAGGGGAGCACACTGTGGAATTGTGAAGAGTCATTTTAGGGAAGAAGTATATGAATAATAAAGGAGAAAGAACTGCCAAACATTTGAATTTGGTAAAACAAAATTATGCAAATTTTTAGTGGGTTTGTTTTTTGTTTTCTTTTTTTTTTTTTTTGGTAGAAAGCCATAGAGGAGAAATTTATAGTTTATTAAAAGACTGAAAACTTCATCCTAACCTAAAATTCTCATGCTGTTTATTCTCCTCTGCCTCCCACAACATTTTATTTCCCTTGTAATAATTAGTTTGAACTTTCCTCTGTTTCTCTGGCTCAAGTAATTTTCATACAACTTTGGGATTTTTTTTCATATGCTTTAAATCTTTCTTCTAAATAATGTTTTTTATAACAAAAAAAAAGCCATGAATACATTATAATTTCAATTTTCATGGTGTGTGAAAGATTTCTGCACTAGGTCTTTATTGTTTTTGAAGAATTCATCACCCTAGTTAAGAAGCTTAATATAAATTAAAGAAGGTATTAAGGAACATTAAGACATCAAAATGTGGAGCGTTCTTTTCCTTTCGATTGCTCCAAATGCAAACAAGTTGAATAAAATGCAATCAAAGGGCCTGTTTGGAGAACATTGAGTGGCTTTACAGCTGTGCTGTAGAGAACCTCTGGTAAGAGCATAATTCAAATAAAAAGGCCTTTCTTTCCTCCTCCTAATTCTCTTTGTTGTGGTGACAACAGAGTACAAGCCCGATAAAAATTTAATCACCTTATCTTTTTAAAGCAAATTGCATATTTGTTTACACACAATATACATAACATGAAAAAGCAAAAGCTGCTATCCAATCCCCCTCCCCTTCTAATCGCATTAAAGGCCCTTGCCTAGAAGTTTGAAAAAAAATATTTAAATGTTTTATTCTTTATTCTGAAGTCCCATTGTTCGGGATTGCTTTAAAAAGGCAGCCCAGGGGAAGATGAATATCACCAAACTTAAACTCTGGACCAGTGCTGAGCAGCAGATGCCTGGGATGTGTCAGCAGAGTTGGTCCAGCTTAACTGGCTGCTGCGGTGCCTCCTCCACATCAAGAGTCGCAGGCGAGATGGGAGGATTACAGACAGGCCTGCGGATCGAGCACTTTGATTTGGAGCTGCTTTGTAATGAATTGCCTTTGATTCAGTGTCAGATGTGCTAACCTGAACTTTCTCTGCATTGTATGCATTTCTGAGAGGCTGCTGTAGGAGGGATTGGGCACTGGTGCTGGTTTTGTTGTTGTTGTTCCCTTTTCGCTGCGCTGATGAAGTTTTAGTCCCTTGTGTTGAATGCAAAACCTGTTTTTAGTTGTTTCTCCTCACCTTGGTGCACACAACATGAGCATTGTTGGTTTTATTTACTTTTTAATAGGTATTGGAGTGCTGACAGAAACACAATCAAATGTGTCTTCTGGCCCACTGCTGAGTGGCTCTTGGCTGAGAATCTCCTTCACTGGATAGAAATTTAGTGCCAAAGGGATATTCTGTGGTTTTTAAAATTATGAAAGCACCCGTGCTTAGTGGTTCCTTGATCTGTTTTTGCATAACTAACTGTACTCTCTGGGGACATGTTTGTGATATTGTTCCTCTTGATCTGAGAGTTTAATCAGCAGGGACTACCTCAGCAAGGTAGTGAAAATTGTGAAAATCTGTCCTGTACAACAGTAGTCATAGACTCTCCCAAATTCTACTCATTGTGTTTGTATCTGCATGTTTCTTAGTACTCTCCCAGGAGAGAGAGGGAAAGAACTTAGGCGATCCAGTGACAGTAATTGTGATTCCAAGACACTGTTCTGACTTTGAGTGTTTTGAATGGTCTTGGGTATTTCACATTGACCTGCCTGTAATTTTTCTACTGTTGAATTGTAAGAAGAGCCTTCCTATAATCCCAAGCTTCCAACATTACATTTATATGTATTAATAATTTGATTCTTTATTAGTTCCATTATTTTTTCATAGTTGCTCCTGTTGTGCACTGGGCATTTTCCATACATTCAGTTTTTGCTTCAGGGAGCTTGAAGAATGTGTGGACTGAAATCACAGCCCGAGTGCGAGTGGTGCCTCTCCCTGCAGGTGTGCTGGGAGAGCAAGTACAGCACTTAGGCATGATCTCAATGGCTCTGTGGACCTTGAGTGGCCGTCAAGTGAAAATAGAGTTTGAATAATTGCTGGTATGATCCATCAGCTGGCATAATTGCAACCTTGTTACTGTACTGAAAGCCCATGCAGGAATTAATTTGAAAATTTCCTCTAGGCTAGTGGAACAGTGTTGGATTTGAGGCCAGAAATATGATCATAGTGGTTGTCTTTTAGCTCTGACAGTTGATCCATTGTATTGTGTGTACAATTAATTTGTGTAGCCTAGACCTAGTCCTTGGTGCACTGGAGTCTCCTTGTAACCTGTATTAAGGTTAGTCCCTGCTGCACAGAAGCACAAGGTTTGTAGAGCAGACAACTCATAGTTGTGTTCCTGGAGTGCAAGGTAGAAAGTCCTCTGCTCTTTAGGGGAGTTGCTCCAGGAGGACTTGGCCAGCAAATGGTTGTGGTGCACTGTGCAATGGCAGCTGTGTTGGCCTATAAAATGGGGTCAGGTTTGGTCAACTGATTTGTGCTGAAGGATGGCCAGCTGGCCAAGAAATTAGACCTTAAGTATTTCACTTTATCTCCATGCTGCCATTTAGTGCTGGGGGGTATGTTGGATTGGGGTGCGTTTTGGAAAACCCATTGTGGGAACTGCAAATATCCTTCTAAAGTATGTGTGGGCTTGTGTAGACTTAAATAATGACATGGGTGCAGAGCAGTGGTGTGATACAAGATGGGGATTTGTCAAGTTCAAAAATCTGACCTGCTACATGGCTTCAGATGACAATGGTTCATTTGTACCTGGTGTTTAATAGTTGCATCTCATCTTTGAAAAACAAGGTTAAAACTGTGGTCGTATTATGCAAATTTGGAAAATCAGATAATATATCCTGGCCATCCTGCTGGAAATTGAGATGTATGAAGCTGAATGAATGGCATCCTCAATGCACTGTGTTGTGCTAGGTGTGGCTGACAGGTTTAGGATGAAGATAGGAGAGGGAAGGGGCAGGCAGGCATAGGGAAGTGCACCACTGATACCCACTCATCAGCTATGGTGTGGTGCTGGAGTCTGTGCTCCATTTAGCAATATGAAAAATATCAGACTGAAAATCAAGACGCTGACTTCATGTAGAGGGTATGGCAGACTAATTAAAGAAAAAAATGTGTACCAATTGAGCCTATAAAACTCTTCCTGACCTTGAGAAAACTCCCAGAGAGCTGTGGGAAACTCCAGTCTGTCCCCTCTGAACTTTTTTGTGTTGTTGTTTAAATATAGTAACTGCTTTTTTAATTAAAAAGAAAAATTAGATGGCATTTCAAATTGTGTCCATGGTGCCTTGGGGACCTATTACAGTACAAATTACCCTCTACTATTTAGTGAGGTCTTGTTTACTATTGTGTGAAGCGAGGGTTACCAGTGTAAGGATGTAGGACAAGAAGGGCCCTTCTTTGAAAGTCTGGCTCTGCACATGAAAGTGACGCCAGCAATTGGAAGCAATTTGTGGAATTGTTTGATTATATTAATTATGGCACCAGCAAACAGTGCTTGGGAAACAGTTTTGTTTTCTTGCATTCTTTCTTGATTGCTTGCAGCAAAAGCCAAGATACAGAATGTGCCTTTAAGGACTGCCGGAGAGCGCAGTTCAAGCCATTGTGTGGAATTGGCACTGAGCTTGAAAGGATTGTGTCCGGCTTGATGGGAGAGTTTTCCAAATACAGCTTTGGCCTGAACTTCACCCAGGTCAGCCTCTTAAATTAAAACAGCTTCTGTCTTCCTCATCAAGGAAGATTAGCTCTTTCCCTGCGAAGTAGGAGCCCATAATGAAATCCATGTTGTTTCCAGTAGTACCACTTCTTATAATAATGTCTTTCAGTCCAAAAAGCCTGTATAAACTTAAATTGATACCCAAGACTCAATCCTGCTCACCACTGAGCTGCAGCCGTCTCTGATGTGGTACAGGACAGCTGTTCCCCAATTTATGGGAAGATGTTTTATTTGTTAAGGATTTCCAAGCAGTCTGCCGTGCTGAGACTGCAGGAATAGCTCTGCTGATGCAGGCGGGCTGTCACAACAGTGTTTGGTTGGGACATGGGGCAGTCTCCTTCTGCTCAAAGTGGCTGTTAGATGTTTTTTTTTTTCTTGTCTCTGTCATCAAACAATGAATTATGGATGTTTTGCGTAGATCCCAAATACCATGCAGAGGATTTAGCACATTTGGAAGGAAGGAGTCTCCTTGCTTGTCTCCTTGGAGGCTGGTTGCTCCCTGGCCGACTTCTTGCTGTAGCCCTATTAATATTCACAGGCCAGGCAAGGTGATAGTAACTGATCTTGTACTGGCCAGAAAAGAAAAATGACTCTTCTCTGGAGTTTGAAACTCTGGCAGAATATTTGAGAGAGCTGACAAGAGATGTGGGAAAGGTGGTGTGAATTCAAAATAGAATTACTGGAGAATTGTGAAGGGATTTACATAAGTAAAATTCGTTGCCTGATCTGTGAAAGTAATTGAAGCTCAAATCCTGAGCTCCTGAGGGTAGCAAGGAAAGGAGTATCCCTTGTTTCTTGAGTGAATCTCTGGTCAACTATTACATTGAAATTGTCTTGGTAATCATATTATACTTGTTATCATGGTGATGAACACCTAGGAACAGAGTAGATTGGCTCCTGTAAGGGAACTTTACTTAAATCTTTTGCCTAGAAAAGGTTTGTAGGTATTGATCCTGGTGTCAGGTAGAGAATTCCTGCCTGGTCCTGGGCTCCAGTTAGCTCAGGACACAGTTTCACCCCTGCTCTTTCTAAAGCACAATATATTCATGACAGGCAGATGGGATGCCAAGCTAGATAGGACCAGCAGTCTCTAGATGACCCATCCATCATCCAGTCCACTAGATGTGGTGCAGTGCATCTGAGGTCCCTCTTATACTGTTTATGGGTATAATAACACAGTACTTTTGTCCTTGGAAGGCTCACAAAGATCTTACTTTTCCCGATCAGTTTGAGGGTTTGGGGTTGTTTTGTGGTGTGTTTTTTTGTTTGTTTGTTTGGGGGTTTTTTGGGGTTTTTTTTTGGTTTTTTTTGTTTGTTTGGGTTTTTGTTTTGTTGATGTTTTGGGTTGGGTTGGTTTTGCCCCATTAGTAGGGATATTGAAGGTGAGGAATTACTGGAATAAAGTCAAAAGGTAGGATTTGGGGTATCTTTAGCAGAGGAAAAGAGAAGCAGAGTTGGTAACTGATGGCTTAATGTAAAGAGTTGAAGCAGCACGATGTTACATTTTGTTGTTCTTGTTCTTTCTGCCTGACTGCAGAGAGAACTGTAGCAGGAGAGGCTCGGCAAACTGATCCTCTCATTCTGGGATGCTTCTGCCTTTCGTTTAAATCAAAACTCCAGAGTGTTACTGTAGAGATATTCCACGAGCTTTTCAAGTTTTTAGGGAGCATAGAAACAGTTTTGTAGAGATGCTGGAATGTTTGGAGACTAGTTGGAAAACAAGTGTGTGCTTTCTAATGTCTTGTGGAACTCTGAGAATCAGTTCTTATAACACTGGTATTTCTATTAATTTTGCTGGCAAACAATGATAAATTTATTATTCTTATTTTAAAGTTGGTCAGAATGTGAAACAAATGGGAGTGCTGCTCTATTTGAACCTTGTACCCTTCTTTGGATATAGGTAGTTATGTTTTTTAAGGATGGATGAATATATATAGCTGTTGCAAGAAAAGGAAAAGGAATTAGTTTTTAATTGTGTTGTGCTAAAGCAGAGTATTCTTGAGTCCTGCAGTACTGTCAAAACGTTTTGATTTTCTTTCAGTGGTCCATCATTGCAGTAAGCTGAGGGAGAGGCTGGTCTTTGTACATTCTCCAGTGCAGCCCCTCTGCATCAGACTGTGGCATGGATGTCTCCATCTGGGCCTCTAATTATTTTTTATTTTCAGGTCAACCAGCTTTTGTACTCTCTGTTAGCAAGAGAGTTGATGCAGGCACACACTCTTTAACTCTGTAATTAGGGTTCAGGTTCTGAGAGTTCAATTTAAGGAAATCCTGAAATTGTGCAAACCAGCTGTTACGAATAATCCATTGTGAGTGAGGATTATCCCCAACACTTTGCCTCTTTCAAGTTTTTGCTCTTTTTTTCCTTCCCTTGGAAGGAAAGAAAAATGTCTGCCTGTCATATTAAAAGGTTATGTTTGCCTCGGATAAAAATTATTTCCAACATCAAATGTGCTATGTTAACTTGTTCTCTGATGCTCAGTCAATTTTTAACGTTTGAATGTTGACAGGAAACAAGAAGTTGCACGTAGCTGAGTCTTCTACCTGCAGCATTTGAAGGAAGTGAATAGGATATTTTGTCTACAGAAGGGAGAAACAAGTTCAGTTTCCCACTGAAACCCTGCACACAAATTCTTGAATGGAAGGGGAGGTTTTGGCAATAGTATTGGCTAGTCAAGAATAGTCTAGCAATTTCTTAATATATAATGGAGAAAGGAATATTTTTCTATTCCTAGGGTAGCTGCTGGTGTAGCCTCAATGTGCTTTTTCCTGACAGCATGGTGAGGATCCTGAGCCAGCGCTTTTCCAGTAAACCATGGCAAGTACTAGTGCAGGGTAGGATGAACTTTTAATTTTGGCCTGAAAGCAGAGTTCTCATTAATTGGGAGCATTGAAATCTTTTAACATGATTTTTTTCCCCATTACAATTCTTGATGCTGTAAGAAAACTGTGTAATCATCCATGCAGGTACTTTCATGTTCACCAGCCTAGTTAGCAAAAGGCTTTTTTTTACAAGTGTGCACATGAGAAGGGAGTTGTTGAAGTTCAGCAAAATAAATTATTCTTCCTGGCTGTGCTGGAGAGCATGCCCTGCACCTATATTATTACACCTGTTTTCAATGATGGGTTTATCAGTTGCTTAAAAATTACTTCTGTCTCTGGCTGGGCTACAAGGAGATACTGTATTATCTTGCTTTTCATCTTAAGTGTGTCTGGCATTCAGTCTTTAAAATCTTGCATTCAAACACAATGTTTCGTTAGCTTTGAAGGAGACAGAACTATTCCTAAATATTGAAGGGAACTGTGAAAATAGGAAATGGAAATACAGAGATGGGAAATCTGAAAAATTAAGTTGGAAAAGGGGGAGAGAGATATAAAACTCCTGAAGGGCTGTATAGCAAGTGCAGTTGGGAGTCAAGGAAGGAGGAGCTGGACTTTAGAAAGAGCAGAGACCACCCTTGGAGACCTTTTGAAGGAGCAGGAGAGCAGAAGGCTAATAAGAAAAAAAAGTCAACAAATCTGACAAGGGATGTTGATAAGGAATGACAGTATTAAGTGAAGGAGGATGTGTAGTGGAGAAGTTAAGTGTAAAAGGGAAAGTAGAATCCAGGTTTACAGGTAATAGATGAAATAAATATGTATATGGGGCAAAAGCACAGACCTGCTCCTTTAGCCTGCTGTTGGGTGAGCAGAAGGAATTAGAGGAGTGGATACTGTGTCAGCTTTCATCCTCCTTCCAGCTGCTGCAGTAGTAAAAACAAAGCAAAAGTAAAGCCGGTTATGGTGCTGTGTGTGGGTGTTGTGACTTGTGTCAGGGCCGGCATTCCCGGCCGGCTGACGTGGAGCCTGTCCCGGGCCCAGCGCGGGATCATCGCCCGGCTCTGCCACGTCCTGCTTAACCTGAGGGCAAAACTCGTGTCCTTGGGAGTAAATTCATTGGAGAGGGGGAGGGAGGGGAGCTAAATGGATTGTGTAAAGATAAAATTGGATTTTTTTCTATACGCAAGAAGGCCTCCAGGGTTCTACAGTGTGGAATTTCCATATGAAGTTGTTAAAATCTGCGTGTTTCTACACTGATTTCTTGTGTAATTGTGAAACTCGAGGCTGCAGCTCATTTCACTGTGTAAGATACTGCAAATCACTAAGCTGCCAGCTTTTTGTTTGTGAAAATCATATAAAATTCTGTGTTTATCCTTTATTTTGTGCATGTGAAATTGTTTTTAGACTTGGAAAATATTTTCCCTGATGTGGTATTGCTTTTCATTTGAATTTGAAAATGCATTTTAAAATTAATATTATTTATAAATGGATCAGTTTGGACTAAATCTTTCAGGCCATTCTGAGACAAAGGATATTAAAGAGTCTGTATTTTTATTTGTTAATTGTTAACAGTAGTTGAAACTAAAAGAATGAAGCAGATTACACTGGTTTACAACTAGATTTTCGTATCTAACCTGAGTTAGTGGATGGTAAAGTACATTTTGCATGTAAGACCTTGTCTGGGCACTTCTTACAGACATGGTTTTGATGGGTGGGAATGAATTTGCAAAGCTTTCACATATTTTATGTGCCTTTGAGGATGGCCCATTAATAATATTAATACGTAGGTATTTTCCATTGTTGTATGCAAGGCATTTCTTAGAACTTTGAAGCTAAAGTCTTTTTTTTTTTTTTTTAACACACGGACCTTTTCAATTTAATCCATTAGCAACTTGGCAAAATAAAGTAATTGTCCAAAAGAGGAAGAAAAAAAAAATCTATTAACATTTGCTACAAATCCAAGTAGTACAGGCAGCACTTAATTAATGGAACAGATTTCTCACTATGTGTTCAAGCTAACATAGCTATTGTTCAGGAGAGATTAGACCCTTAATGTAAGTAAGTTAAACTAGACCTCCATCTAAAAATATCCGTCATTTCAGCTATTAAAGGTCTGATGTCTTCTTCGGTGACAGATATATTTCCCTTCATTTCCTTGGTTTTGTGAAATGTAAAGTATGCATTGTGTGTAATGCGAGAAATCCACGGAGGTAGATGAAACCCCGATTGTGCCTGTCTCTCCCTGCCTGCTCCTTTGTGCTGCTCCCTGTCTCAGAGCCTCCTCAGCCCTGAGACCTCCTGGCACCAGAGCAGAAAAACAGAAAATGCCATTTGTCAGGGTATGATGCCAGCCACCTAATCTGTTTGCAGAATGAGGGCCATGGGATCTGATCAGGTAATTCAGATACCGTGTGAGTTTAGTAATACCTGAGCTGCCTTTGGCTGTCAGCCCGTCACTTCACTGGTAGGAACTACCACGTTCTGCCGTTTCTTCTGTAAACTTCTTACCTGGAATACCTTATTTAGTCCAAATAGGTGTTAAGTGCTGCAGGTGAGGTATACCTTTACTACTTCTTTGTGGAAGTTAGTGATAGGGTAGAGGAGGTGAGATGGCTCTGTTTTAAATGCATTTTCCCCGGCAGAGTTCCATGTGCAGCACATCTTTTTTTCTTGAAAACAAAATTTTTCAGACATGAGATGCTTTGTTTGAAGACTGCAGATGCTGTGCCAGGTTTCAGTTGTGTTGGGCCATCCAAGCTGATGTCACGGGCAGGTTTTGAAGCTCAGTTCATCCATGGTGGTTATTTCACCCTCATGGCTGAGACTTCCCCGTTGCTGCTGCAGCCGAGGGTCTCTGTGGGGTGAGAGGCTAACCCACCCCCTTCCCTGTGGGCGAGGGCTTGCAGAGGCAGCCTGGGTACTTCAGATACCCATAAGGGAAAATTTTGGCTGCAAGTTTAATGCCACATCTCCTCCCTTCCTCTCTCCTTTCCGCCAATTAGCATTTTTTGGAAATTAGAGTCTCGCGAAGCCTGCTTACATAAATAAAAGTGTTTTAGGATTTGTTTGCTTTAATTAAAATGTGTCTTTCTGAAAGGATTTAGTTAAACATCTTTCTTAAACAGTGCTGTGCCAGTAACAGCAACATTAGTAATAGTGATAAGACCCAGAAAGGGAAACCAACTAGAAAGCAAAATGAAATGTTTCTTTGTCCAAAAAATAAATGGTCGTCTCAGGAAAGCGGAGGAAACCCTGTGCAAGGACATTTACAATTAGCTTGATCAAAACAGTAGAAAACATAAAGTATTAAATAAATTAAAGGTAGCGAGTGGGGCTGTGTGAGGTCACTCTTTTCGCTGTTTTTATTTTGTTTTCCCCTTTTTTGACTGTTGCTATTTTTTTTTCTAGCAGCACCCAAGATGCTCTCAGAACTTTCCAAATAGGAAATAAGTTGCTTTTCATGTAGTGATAAATTATTTTTCATAGTGAAGATGGAGTGATTGTAAGGGTAATGATATTAATGGGATTTATATGAAAGCATCCAATTAAAAAATAGAAACAGCTGCATCAAACATGACTCTACAATGTAATAAAATCATATAATAAATATGTGGTCCCGCCACAGCATATTACCTAGTTTGATTAACTGAACCTTACATGTGCAAAGATAGTCATTATCAGACTTCTCAGCCATCAAGGAAGAACAGTCTCAATTATTTTCACAATGAAATAATCATTGCTTTTTTTGTGTCCTGCCATCTGGAAAGAGAAAACAGCAGCTGCCACGACTGTGAAATGCACAATCTTGCAGAACTGTAGAAAGTTGATTCTGCTTGATGCTGGACTCCTGCAGCCTTAGTGTGGGCTGTAATTTCTTTAGTTGTACACAAAACATGTTGCTTTTCTCCTCTTTTGGACGTTTATGCTTTTTTCCTCCTCTTTTTTTTCTTTTTTTTTTCTTTTTTTTTTTTTTTCCCCCAAATTAAAAAAGACCCCTCTTTCTCCAAAAGTGTCCCCATTGCAGGGCCTTAAGGGTGGTTTACAGCCTCTGGTTGTGAAATGGCAAATGGGCAGTTTCCTGGTTTTGCTTCAACACTTTCTCGTTTCCTCCCTTCCCTTGGCCATGCAGTGGGAGTGCTGCTGGAACAATTTGCTCCCTGACACAGCAAGATGAGAAGGTGGGCTCTGGGGCCGTGTCCCCCTGCCATCAGCTGTGAGTGCCTCTGGATGTGTCTGAGCTGGAGGAGATCACCTGTGCCCGTAGACCTCCTGTCTCCAGTAAATCATAAGCATCTCAATCTTTTTGTCAGGCTGTGATATGAGAATCCGCATCTGAATTTCAATATGAGGGGAGAGAGGCTGATTAAGTGTTTGAGATAAGGTTATGTGACACCACAGGTTAAAAATACCTGAACTGATTTTGGCCCAGTGCCTGAGAACCTCATTGCAGTGTATTCAGGTGGCTCTGAAAAAGCTTCTGAGGAGTTTGTTGTCTTCTGCTTTATGCAAGTGCTTCTTCAGGAGTGGTCTTCTAGGAGCTGCATCTCTCTTGTTTTCCAGCATTTCTTTGGGCTTTGCTATATTGCATTTCTTATCTTGAATGTTACCAATGTGTTGAGTTATAAGAAAAAATAGAGGTGTAATAAACTCTGGCCATTTAGGAAGAAAAGGACAAATATTTTTGTTTGGCACAAATGTCTGGAGAAACAGATCCCCAAAATACTATGCAGCTTAATTCTAGTGCCCCTAAGCAATGCAAGTTGAAACCCTTAACAAATAGTTTGTCTTAACAAAATAAAAATAAAACAAAACCCCAACAAACAAAAACAAACCCAAAACCTTCATAATTTACAATGTGCATGTTATAAAAAAAGTAGTGTGCTTCTGGTAGATCTGGAAAATAGACTTAAAGATATTCAAGGATCTTCTGAGTCTTAGTACTCTCTATAATTTTAGTATCTTACAAGTTGGGGTTTTTTTCATAATTTACATTTTTATAAATATTCTTAGTGATGGCAAGAAACTTTGGGTATGTGTCTACATAATAGGAAAGGCCTGCCAAGTAAAAGACCAGGCAAGCTGGTCTGGCTTGTTTAAATTCTTGTCTGTGTTTAATACTTTAAAAGCTGTAGCTGGACACAGAAGGATTCAGGATACTGCACTGGATTTGTGGTATCACTGTTGTGAACTTTGTTATGTTTAAAGACGTCTCTTATTTTCTATGTAAATTACCATATTCCGGGAGTCTTATGCAAAAATGTGACTTCCCTAATGCATTTGATTTACTTTCTTATTTTCTTTGGTTGATTTGAGATGTAAACTTGCCTGCTCATTTTTTGTAGTTCTGTGAAATGTGATGTTGAGTGTTTTAGTCATGTGTGTTCTTGTTCTTTTGCAGATGGGCTGAAGCCAGATACCAAGATGCTGCTAACTGCTGCCTCCAAGAAGAAATCTAAGGCAGGGAAGGGGGACATGACCAAAGAGGATGAAAGCAGCAAGAATGATTCAGCCCAACCTGTTACTATCTCTCTTATCTTTAAAAGATACGTTTTTGATGCACAGAAGAAAATGATTCAATCCTGAGGAAGCAAGAGAGGCCTCTGATTACACCTGAAAGTCCAGACCGTGAAAGGCATTGAGGTGGAACGTGTTTCTTGTCCAAACACATTAGATCTGTCCCTCCTCACAGAGCCTGGAAGCTCCTGCTGACTGTGCCCCCTTCCAAAATCTCTGCAATCTCATATTGTTCTGTTTGAATTTTATTATTTTCTCATTTCTGTGTTGTGAAGCTTTCTGGCATCCCAGAGAATCTCACCTGCCAGATGAGCACATTTGGGTGTACGTTCTAATTGCACTGTTTTTCTGGAGAATTGTGTTGAAATTTCTCTTGATTTAGAAGTTTGCCACCAATATTAACCTAAATCAAGTCAAGATGTGAATTGCATGTGACCCACAAAGTGAAGCTGATTATTCTAGGCTTACTTCCTTGAGCCAAGTGGGAGACAGAAAGCACACAATTTAATAGGTGAAACCTAAAATGGATGTTTCACATTCTTTCAGTTGCAACTATGTAAGATGCTATCTGAGAGATGGTATGGATGTTTTTTATAAATACGATTTATATCTAGAAATGTTTTTCATATTAAACATAATGATCTGTGTAGCTGAGAGTCTTAATTGTTCTGTTTGTTGTTCCAAATGTTCAGAACTTATCTTCAGTGACATTTTATGTAACTTTTCTGATTTTCCTGCCTGTTCTGCAATGAATCCTATTCCAGAACTGTATTCTTTTTCTTTTTCCTTTTTTTTTTGTAACAAAAATGCCTTTTGTGTGTGAAAGAAAAAGCTGCCTCTGGAAATAGTCAAGGGCTTTATTTCTTTAAAATAATGATAGAAGATTGCTGCATAAGCCTTGTAAAATGAGTATCTCCAAGATGCTTTGGAAACCATTAGTTTTTTAATAGGGATTTCATGGCTGCTTTAGTTCTTTCTCTCAATTTCATGTTGTAGGCTCATAAAAAGGAGAGAACTGGTAATATTCCTTCTTTGTTGCATACAAAGTATAGGACACCCTAACATGAAAACTAACAGCAGTTCCACAGGTACGAAAGCTGCAGTCTGGAACAGAAATTGGACTTGGGCTTGGCAGCGTGGAAAACGTTAGTTCCTGCCTTTTGAACAAAAAGAGTACCTGCTTGTTGATGCTGAATAGCAGCCTGTGACCCATTTGCTGAAGTCAGTTATAGATGGTGACCACATGTATAATGTAAGTGCATTAGTTGCACATGGAGGTAAATAATTGCTACATTCGTTCTTATTAATCGTATTATTATATCCCTTGATGGGCATGAGTCCATCACGTTAACATGATCCTGATTTTTTCCAGTCTTTTCCTTTTAATTTCCAGGTAGCCAAAGTGGCTGCAAATGGCAAAGCTATCAGACACTGAGGGGATATTTACAGCTGGACAGTTGTGAGACGGGGCAAGCCTGGTTTCTAAACTAGGCTGATGGTGCCCCTTTAAATCAGAACAGAATTAGTGCTTTGTGTAATAATCCCAAACAGTTTCTGCTGAGTGAGTCCCAGCAAAGCTTTAGCACATCCCTTAAGATTATGGGGTATGCTTTCAGTGTGATCCCAGAGGAATTAGGCAGGCAACTTCAGCTATTGGCTTAACGTGACTTGTGCTGCCAGCCTTGCTGGGAAAACGTATCCTTCTGTAATGGAAAAAATGCATTTCACACCCCTGTCACCTCTCCTTCCCCATTTCTCTCTTCTTCCCAAACACCCCAAAGGCAGTCTTTGGAAAGAATATTTATAATGTTATCTTTCTTTTAAGCCTTTATCAAATCCTGTTTTGTACTCTGCACTGTTACCTCTGCCTAAGATACTGCAGTGATGGAACATAGAGAAACAGATGACATTGAAGGAACAGTGTTACTATCATCCCAGGTTAGTCTAGGAATTATTGGTATTAAAAAAACCTAATTAAAAAACCCCTAATTATTAAGGAACTTATACTTGTATCTGTATAGTTCTAGTGTCCTTGCCAAATTTTAAATGGGTTGCTAATTTGGAGTATTGGAAAGAAAAGGGGAGTGATCAGGAGAGGGGCTTCCAGAGTTGTTATCTTTGCACTTACAGGGTTTTGTCTTTCTCATTTCTAAGCCACTTTTGAGTTGTTCTGGAGGGGAGGTTGTCAGTGTAAATGGGGATATGTATTTTTACAAAGGCCTGTCTGATGAATGTTTCCCCCCACACCGTGGATTGCCCTTAACAGGATCAGTGAGTCTGTTGTTATGGAACTTGATCCCTTTGAAAACTCATTAACCCTGAACACTTTGATTTGCAGCCCTGTGCTTGGCTGAAAGGGCTCCTAGTGCATGGAGTCCCACGGTTTATTTGCTTGGAGTGCTCCAAGGGAGTGAGCAGCAATACTTCCAGGGTTGGACCTACATCCCTTTCTCATCCAGTCTCTTGTAACTTCCCCCATCTTCTATTTCATTTCCAGACTAGCCTACTAACTTGGCATTTTTCTCAGACTAAGGCCTAACCTCCTCCTCAGTGCTCCCATTTCCTTCTTTGCTCATTGCTTCTCCTTGCTCTGGCTCTGCTCTTGCCCTGGAGGTCTGTGGCAGGGCTCCCAGGATGGTTGCTGGGAGCCCAGTGAGGTGGGGAAGGCTCTCGGCCTGCAGCTCACACCAGCTCCTGGGTGCACGGAGGAGCTGCCTCTGTTCAGGCTTTGACCCCTGGCAGCTCTGATGGACCCACAGGAGCAGGCTGTGCCTTCACCTGCCACCCTGCCCCGTCCTTGTGCCTTGCAATCCTCTGTGGAAAGCCCCTGTCAAAAGCCCCATCCTCCCATTTTGCTCCTGTTGCAGAGGTTTTTGTAGGACACACAGCTGGGGAGGGATCTGTTGAAGGCTGGGGTTTGGTTTTGTGTCACTCCCAATGTAGAATTCCAAAAGGAGAACCTAAGTGTGCCAAAGAACTTTGATTATAATGTGCTATAACTGCAGATCTCTGGCTGCTGTCCTGAGGCTGTTGGATACACATTCGAAAAAGGGTGAAATGGTGGAACAAAATGATTATGGGAAAATCAAAGCTTTTAAAGACATTTGTAGGATGAACAGATGTTCAAACATTCTTTTATTTGGTTTCCAGACAGACGTAGAGACTTTCCTTTCATCCTCATAATCAGTGCATTATGCTGTAATTTGTAAAAATGGCATTAAAAAAATATTAACAGGGTCATATTGTGATCTACTGACTCTGTGTCATTAAGCCATGAAGTTAAGAACGGCAACTGGGAACACGGGTTAAATGTTGCAGAATGTTCTGTACTAGCATATATTGTCAGACTGTATTATAATGAATCCAAAATGGAATAAAGATGTAAGGAGTTCTTTTAATACTGCTAAGGTTGTCAGTGTTGCAAAACTAGAAATGATTACGGCTGTGCAGATGTTCAGTGAGTAATACATCTTCGGGTTGTGGGGAGAGTAGCAGGGAGAAAAGCTTTGTTTTTACAAGCCTGTTTTCTACTTTGCCTTGGAATTTATTTTGGGACTGCAGTCTGGCTTGCGATCATGCCAGAGGTCTGTAGCCAGGAGGGTCAAAGCTGTGCTCATGGTAGCAAGGATTCAGTAGGTGGCATCCTTTGCTTGGAATCAAAGCTGAGTCTCCCCACCTAAAAAGGGGGTTTTTCACTGTAACTGAGACTGAAGGGTTTCCATCAGGCTTGCAACCCAGCTCTTAAAGAACAGCTTCTATTAAAAACTCCAGTGCATTTAATGCCTGGGACAGAGCCATCAACTCCAATCCGCTGACCAAACTCTGAGGCACCGGTGTCCTTTCTGCGTGTGTTTCTGGCTCAGCTGAAAACAGCTCTGTCTCTTAAATCTGTGTTCATTGGTTGCAAGTACCTGACTATGGAAAAGTGAGCCATCTGCACCAGGGCAGTTCTTGATGTGTAAAGGCATCTCCTTCTGGGAAATAGCACTTTCCTTGCCTGTTGGACTCTGCAGTTGAACAGCCACGGGGTGGCAGAGCAAAAAGAGAGCCCAGCACAGCTCATGGGGAGTTGCAGTGGTGCAGCCACAGTCCACCCCAGCACTGTTTGCCTCTCACTGCTGAGAGAGCAGCTCTGTGTTTACATCTGCAGAGTGCTCTGGGATCTTATGAAATGAAGGATGAAAGGCTGCAGAGGAATGCTACCTTATTAGTAGTTTCAAAAACCCTTCATGTTTCACTTCTAGTTTAATATCCACGGTGAGCTGGAAAGCTCTTCATTTACAAACATATGAATTTTAAGCAAACTTACTAAGGCTATAAATAGAATAATTTTAAGATAGAGCCTAGCACTGGGAGCTAACCTGCCAAGTCTGGGAGGAGGGGAAGGACTGTATGACTGCAATCTCTGGTAAGGCCAGTTTTGGTAGATGATGGGCATCCAGAAGGGATCCAGGGTCTTGGGGAGATTGTGTTTAAGCAAAATACTGGTAGTCTTCTGGGATTCCCCACAAGTTTTCCTGTTCTTCTGTACAAAAATAGGTTAAGAACATAATTTTACACAGTTGTGGCTCCACTGCAGACAATATATGAGGAAAAAGAGTACAGTGGATCTGCTTATTTCCCACTGTCAATGCCAGAATATGCAGTCTTTCTCACATCTCCTGCTGTGCATGCTGTGCTAGTTTAAGTTCCAGTTGTTGGATTTCCATTCCTCAGTAGGTGTTATGGTTCTTTATTGTCATTCGTGTGTCTGATACAAGCGCTTTTTCAAGGTGGTATAATCAGTCTGCAAGACTTGGATCATCCACTTCCCCCTCAAGGTGACTGTTGCTTGTCTAAGGTGAGTCCTCCAAGGGGCATCTAAGCCACACATTTCTGATATGCACTTGTATGCTTTTCCTAGTAAAGGACAGGAGAGAGAATCTATCAAATTCTTCTCTATTTGTATTTCAGTCAGCTGTGAAAGGAACTCATTGAACAGAATCAGAAAATACTGCAAGATCTTTGGTAAATCTCAGCCCTGCACTTCTTTACGAGGTGCATTCTTGGAAACATGACTCTTTTTGACTATTGAGTCCTTGCCAGTCCTGCCTCTTCTAGTTCATATTTCTTAACCAAAAGGTAGTTTGAGGTCTGGATCAAGTGCTGCTAAACTGACAACCCCAGCAGTGAATGAGGTGCCTGCTAACACCCTTGCACTGGCATTTTGGCTAAACTGATCTGATTTCTTTTGATCCTTTAAGAAAGCTAGGCTGTTCATTAGCTCTAGCATGTTCTGTTTAGATCAATTTCTTCTCCTTTGAGTGGAAGTCATGCAGTCTTCTTGTGTTTTGATTGATCATTCTGAAATTTCTCAAGGGCCTCATTCTTGTCAATCAGAGAGACTCCATCCTTTTTGGACCACAAAATTTCTTTTATTAGGCCGTATGTGGCCCCCACTCAGACATGTAGGAACCGGTTCTTTTACACTATTTTTTGTGAAAACTGATATTTTAGTGCCTGTAACTTCAGTCTGACAGTTAGGAGTGATCCATGCCCTCATGGTGAATTCATTCCCAAAACAGCATTCCATAAGGACAAGCTGAAACTTAGACCCCACACAGAGCTTTTGCCTAAATTTCTTAGTTTTTGCTAAATTAAGTGATCCATCTTCTAGTTTTCTTTCTTAAGCCTCACTTCAACCAAAGCTGCCTTGAACTCTGCACTCTCTGAGAATACAGTTTTGTTACCTGGAAAGATCAAGGTCTTTCAGAAGCTCTTCCAGACACTGTCAAGTTACTGAAATATTATCTGCATTGGTGCCCACCTCTGTTAAATAGGTATGAGATTGTTTTTTCTGCAGAGTGCTGGTTATACTCTCTGTTAGGACAGTAGAAATGCAGGTGAGGTACTTAGTTACTTACTGTGCAGCAGTAACTTAAATTATTCCCCTAAAAAATCAGGCATCTCAGAAGTGGATTTTCTCATTTGTTTCTTAATTGGTTCTTCTTTAGATGAACTAAGGTAGATTTTAATTATTAATGAATGTGGAAGAGAAAAGGAAGGGATGATGTTGTGTTATCTTGCCTTTTAAAAATATTGTTGGGGAGCTCTGGCAAGAGAAGCATTTTGTTCAGAGACAAATACAAATCACTTTCTACCTCAGTGTGGGAGGTTTTTGTGTTGTTTTTAGCTGTGAAGATTGATCTGTGCTTAGAACCCCACTGGGTAAGTGGACAGTTTGGGCTCCATCCAGTTCTAAGTTGAGCTGTAAATCTCATTTACCATCTGGCAAAGCATGGCATGGCTGGGCAGTTTCAGGCAGAGATCTAGATTTAGAACAGTGGAAGAACACAGAGGTTTGCCAGACTGGAATGAAAATAGAACTGTCAGGATCACAAAACTCAGTGACAGGCATGGGTTTAGGCTGAGATGAATTTGTAGAGACCTAGAACTGCTGTAGTAACGGTGTCTGAGCACATTTATTTAGCAATTCTGTTGTTAGAACAGGTACATAAATGTTTAAGCATCACAGTTTAACATACACAATTTCTTTTAAAGCTGAAGTTGCTGTGAGATCAATATTGAGAAAAACTCTTGCAAAGCATTTTGATTTCTCAGTACTAAGTGCTGACAGTATTTGACAGTTTTTGCCCTTGCTGTATGATGTACTTCAAAACCAAATCATTACCTACAGCTTACTCTCACTGATGTGTTTGTGCAGCAAATCCATGCTCAACTGATGGGTACAAAAGTGGGAGAATGAATTTGGTCAGTTGTCCACTGTCACATGTGGGATGTCACTGGGGTGGAGCTGAGTCTTCAGACTGTGCCTCCTGCTGCTTCTCTTCCCACTTTTCCCTTGCTGCCAGGTGAAGGGCACCATTGCCAGCCTTGAGGGTGGCTAGTCCAGGCTCCTCAGAACATTTCTTTCCTGGGACAAAAGTAAGAGGAAGTCTGTCATAACTTTTTTCCGCTGAGGCAATGCAGGCAGCGTTTGTCCTTACGGTCAATATTTGGTTTGGTCTGTCTTGCCAAGGCAGATGCTAAAATGGATTGTCTGTGGGTTGACATCCACCCTAACATAGAAGGCTTAGGTAGGAATTGGTACTTGTGCCCCACTACTGAAACGGGCAGAAGGGAACTTGTGGTAACTTTGTCCACAGTTATTTGCTTAAAATCCTAACATTAAAGTCGTCTATGGAATAGCAGCAAAGAACACCTTCAATTTGTACATAAGGCTTGCTAATTTGCAACATTAGTTTTGCTGGTTAGTGTGGGGTGGTTTTTTCCTCTTAATTATAAATTTTAATTAGAGCATGCTGTGTATTAAGATGTTAAAGCTTTGACTGGCAGTTTGGAATTGCAGAAGGATCAGCTGTCTCTGTAGGGCTGCAGCACAACAGGGATTAGCTCACACCCTCCTGCCTGCAGGTGTGTTTTGCTTCTTGAGTCGGATCATCAGGAAATGTTCCTCAAGGTAGGAAGCATTCATCTCCCTGATCAGACCTCATCTGTTCCGAGGAGCCTGAGCTTAGGGAAGAGCTGCAGATTCACAGATCATACCCAAGGTGTAAGGACAAAGTCTCAAACCCGAATGACAAACAGGTCAGTTGGAGTGTTTCACCCCGGCACCTTTGTCCACTCATTTCGGTTGTGTTGCCGCCAGGGCAGGAAGGTTCCTTGCCTTTGGAGATCAATTGCTGTGTTGGCACTTCTGCAGCTCCAATTTTCAGTCCTGTAATGAAGAAAAGCTGCCTGAAGAGATTTCCCCATCCCAGAAATCCCATCTGCTGATCTGGGCTGTCTATAACACACCATGCATAGCGAGCTGCTGGGTGTGAGGGAGCCTTGTGGGCTGATGTGTTTGGAGTTGCTCAAGCTCCCTTACCTCATTTTTCTTCTCTCCTGTTTTAAAGCAGATTCAAGGGGAGATAGGATAGATTCTTAAACATTAGCATTTAATGTTTCCAGCATCACACTCCTGGAAAGTACAAAAACTTCTGCCATGGATAATTACGGAATAACCTACATAAGGGAACTGTTTCCCCAGTCTCCTCACACTTGGTGGATATCTTGTGTCCTTTGAGCCTGAAAATTCGTATTTTTGTTCTGTCTAGAGTAAGTGTGGGTTTTTCTGTTAGCCAGACAAATACACAATCATTTAAAAAAACTGCTGAAATGCATTTTCCAAGATATCTGGTGGCACTCTAACCCACAAGCTAATTATGGTACTGCAATTATAATTTGCTATTTTGAGTTGATTTCATGTTCTGCTGGAACAGAAGTCGTGATTTCCCTTATTTCTTGCTGTTAGTTTGTTTATCAGATGTCATCTGTCTTCAGAAGTGCAAATCTTTGCAACCTCTGGTGGTATAGAAAACTATCCGTGCTTCTAATGGTGTTAGTAAATCAATATGCTCTTCCAAATGAAGAATGATAAGTAGCATTTTAATAATTTCAATATTATCTGTCTCTTTTCATGAGCATCCGTCCCCCGGAGTCCTGCTGTGCAGGGTCCCTGTTCTATTGAGTGTTCACAGCGATGCCCAAATATTTCGTCGTGGATTCTTCTGTTAATGTATCCATTAGTTCAATTTATGTGTTATTGGTGGTTAACTTCCACTTGTCAATACTCAGTTTCAGCCTGGCTTTGGTGGTACTTAAATTCTTCCTCCTCTTCCTGCCAGCTTAATTAACCTTCTGCTATTTGCAAATCTTGTCCAGTTATAGTTCTTCCCTTTCTGGAGGGTCACTAGTTAAGCAGCACTGAGTTAGTGTGGACTTTTTTAGCACTTGTTGGATCATTCATTTGATTAAAGCCAGGTTCTTACTTTACTTCTGTCCTTTTCTTTCTTTGCTTTTCTTGCAGAAAGTCTTTGGTAACCAAATGGTTTATGAATGTATGTGTATAATTCCAGTACAGTAGAGGTATCCAGTTTTCCTTGGCTTTTTTTGGTGCTTAGTGAATGACATTGATCAGCCTGGTTTTGATTGTTGCCTCATGGTTTTATCTGGCATGGAAGTGAGCTGACACTGGTCTACAATTCCCTCCTAAGTTCTATTTTAAAGAAAAGTGCTAACTCTGGTAATTGACTGTAGTTAAGACATGCATCTCTGTTAGTGTGTAAATCACTTAAAAATGCTGTCAGTAATCATTGAAGCATTTTATCAGACATTTTCTGCTGATTGTACAGTTACTTAGTGGACTTGTCATTTTTATACCAATGAATAGAAATTACTAAGTTGATAATTAATGAATGTTATCGAGCATCTCCACTTTTTGCTGAGCAGTTCTAGATCAAAGTTGATCGCAAACACATCTAGAGTTTGTTACCTGATAGTGAAGGCAGATTCTGTTTCAAATTTGTAAAGATAAAATTTTATTTTCATCTGAACTTTACGCTAGCACTGTCAGACAGCACCATGGAATGAGTTTTTGGCTGGAAGGACTTCTGCAGGTATTGTGGATGTTGAGATGGGCACCCCTTGAGGAGTGGCTGAGCAAACCCAGTGTCACCATTCTGCCCTTGGCTGCTCCTGACTCTGCCTGTTGCAGTAACTTTGAGCCCAGCATTTCAGTGTCTTAAAAAGGGAACATCAGGAGAGGCTTTGCAACAAGTTGAAAATGAGCAGTGATGTAGAAAATACGCCATGATTGAAAAAAGGCTGATTTAATTAAATGTTTATGGCTGAGACATTCTGGTGTAAACAGCCTGTGGCTCCTGGCTTGCAAATTAGGTGTCTTTCTGTTTGTGGGCAATCTCTCTGTTTGTGCTCATGGTGCTGGAGTTTCTGTAGCTCTGGGCTCAAAATATCAAATCCAGGTGAGTGACTTGCACATTTTGGAATAGGAGAATCCTTTCACTGAAGCACAGGTGTGTGCAGCCTTTCCTGGAGGGGTGGTCAGCAACAGCACAGTGAGTTACAGAGCAGCAGTGCCACGTTCATTCCAGCTTGTGGCATTTGTGTGTGAAGAGGAGGAGCTCTGTTACATGTATGATTTGGAGGACAATACAATAGTGGCTGTCTAAGCACCAAATCCCTTTGAAAGTGCTGTGTTCTGAAATTCCACTCTGTTTCTGACATCTCCATTTTTGTCTTGGAATCCTGTGGCTTGCTTTGTTATCAATATAAGAATATTAAGAGAACAAACATTTTTTCTGTTCCATTAGCAAGATCTCTTCAGAATCTGTGATTGATAAGCATCCCTCTGCACCTTTTCAGTAAGGAGCTGTCATCTGTTCGATGGATATAGAATGGCAGGAACTATTACGTTCAAAAGGAAATCCTAAAGTCATCTTGTCCCTCTTCCTACCCAAAGGAAGGATCAGTTGTATATATGTTCTTTTCAGGTGTCCAGCTAACTGGTTCTTAGAGATTTTTCTCACTAGCTGTCACAAGACTTCATTATCATTAGGGTTGTTTGGGAAGGCAAGGGAACAGATTTTTTTCTCCCAGTATCTTCCTTGTTGCAGTGTAAGCCTATTTATGTATGCATTTTTATCCCTATCCACTGTGATACAGAGAACAGTCTATTCCTTTTCACTTTGCAGCATTCTTTATGTACTTGAGGACTGAGCATGGTTGTGATCAATCTTCTTTCCTCTGGACTAAATGTTCTTTGTTGGTACAAAGAACAGCCTTGGGGGCTGTGTTTCCTGGACCTGGGCTTGTTTCTGTCTTCCTGAGTTTCTCCAAATGGTCAGTGTCTTTTCTTAAGGACATTTCTCTCAGCCAGGCAGTTCTCTAGCTAAGACCTCACGAGTGCTGAGTGATTCAAGCAGGGTTTTAACTTTGGGGGTGTCTCAGGACATCTTCCTGTTTATGCTTCCCTGTCTGCAGGTTTTGCAGGATCAGGAGTTTGTTGCCTTGAGTTTAACGTGTGAGCTCAGATCACGATGCCTCTCTATAGGTCTGTTAATACAGGCTTCCATTTCTCATTCTGTACTTACACATTTCAACACCCCCTCTTAAATAGCTTTTTATTTTTTCAGACTACTGTCCCAGTTTTCTGGGTTCAGATTCTAGTCCTTTCCTCTAGCATATTCGTTCCCACCTGATCTCTCGAGTCACTGAGATCATCACTGAAAATATTGAATAGAATTAGCTCAAGGACAGGCTTCTGTGAAGCATGCTTAATACACCCTCCCAAACAGCATACCATTGATAACTATTCTCTTAATGTTCTCCAAACAGTCTCATGCTCAGCCTATAATGAGTTTCTCTAGGTGACTTTTTCCTAGCTTGCTCATGCAAATGTCTTGTGGAAAACTGTCGAAAGTTTTTTCTAGATCCAGCTACCTACACCTATATTCTAGGTAACATTTTCAGAGTTTTTCACTCTGCTTTTATTTGGCTTCAGCTGCAGAATGACCTGTGTGAAGCCTGCTGCCCCAAGGCATGTGTTTATTTTTGGGTTTTACTAGGATCTGTTTTTCTTATAAATATTTAAATTTTTAATGTGTAAGAGTATGTTAAGGAATGTGGACTACTTTAGTGCAAAATATGCTGTACACAGGTGATATGCAAGTTATCTTGGTTCTGTAGGTGCATTTTAATCTTGATCTGCAAGTCTGTGTTCGCAGCCTGGTTTAAGTATGCTGCACTCACAGCCCTAAATCAGAGCTATCATCAAACACTCAGGTGCCAAGCATCCAAATGCAGCCTGGACCCAGTTTCAGCCCTGCAGCTTTTCTCTCTCATGGCTCCTGCCTGAATCACAGCCTGTAAGGCTTTCAGGGCTAAGAAGCAGCAAATTTTGCAGCTGAATTAAACAAAACTTTGGTGACACAGGTGAATCCTAACAGGAGCCCGAGGAGATATTCAGGGTTATTTTCATATATGGAATAAGTGGGGATTTGAATTTCAGGTGAGTGTTGTGGTCCATTTCAGTATCATGTTGCTTTCAGGTGTGATTAAAATGTTTTTGTTAACATTTAAAAATCAAATAAGACATTTTCTGATAATTCCTTCTCCTTTCTTGGCCTTGTAATAAGCATATAATAAATTCAACAGCTGATGTGAGGAGCTATTGGATTTTAGCCCATCTGAACATGGAGCTACTAGGACGCCTCCTGCACCTTTGTGTGTAATGAATGGGTCTTAGTTATTATAAAGTGCTACACAACTTCACCTCTGCACAGGGTGCTCAGCAAACAATCCCCAGCAGAAAATGCCTGCTGGTTCCTAAGCCATGGGAAATGCTCTCTTACTCCATTAGCCCCGCTGCCCTTGCTTGGTCCCCCTGCTCGCTCCAAAGAGGAGGGAAACATGTCTTTACAACCACACTAGCAAGAATTAGCCCAACTGTATTTTACAGGTAAACTAACAAATAAGAGGAGAATCTGAGCAGCCCCCAGGGACTGAATTTGTTTGCTGCTGGGCCGTTCTATCTGCAGCTGGCATCGGTGGAAACCCGAGTGCTCCATTAAAAGTCAACAGCCTCTGTTGGCTGGGGCATGGGGCAAACAGAGCCAGCCTGTTCTGCAGACAGACTGACGGCTTTTATCTGCCCCCACCCAGCTCAGGATGGGAAATGATGAGGCTCTGAAACAAAAGCTTGAAACTGGGGCTCGGAGCTCTTACCCTGCAGCTGTCGTTCCAAGGAGGAGCAGAGACACAAGGTTGCCTTCAGGGGCCATGTGGGAAATTCACTGAATGCAGTGCTGTAAGTGAGGATTGGGGCTGATCTTCAGGAATGGGGAATAATGCATGGTGCTGGTGTGGGCCCCAGGTAGTAACACTGGGGGCGTGCATCTGGAAATCTTCATTCCAGAACCTCAGGGATGGCATGGGTAAGTTACCACTCTAAGCTGATGAGGACAATAATCTGTTATAGGTTCTACCCTTTAAACCATGCCCATGGATTAGTGCCTTAAGCAGCAGCGTACTGCCCTCTCACCCACCCCAAGGAGGCTCAGGCCTATGCTGTCCTGTAGCATTTTCTTCCAGTAAATGTGACTGCTCAAATGATGCCTTGATGCTCTGATTGCTCACAAAATAGAGGTTATATGTACTTTTGTCCCCATGGTGCAGCAGAATTAGATTGCACCTCAAACACCTGGGGCTAGGGATGATTCATGTGAAATACCCAGCATTTGATGTTTTCATCTTTTAAAAAGGCAGCCCTTCAGGCAGGGGACAGTGTGCCACACAGGAAGTACACTGGGCTTTGATGGTATCATAGTCTGAAGGGAAATGCATGACAGTACTCCGAACGCAAGGGAAGTGGTCTTTCCACTCTGAGTTTGCAGATATTTGAGTGGTGAATTCATTGGTTCTCCCATGCAGAAGAAGTTATCTTTACCCCATCTTTGCTGCTTCTCTGTCCCTTTGTTCCACCGAGAGTTTTTATCAGTAAACTCTTTGGTACAGCCAGCAAGTTGCTGTTTGTCATAGGCTTAAGGCCTTGTTTTGTCACTAAATGTTGCTGTTGTGTTACTTGCTCTTTTCTTTTGCAGTCTGGGTCTTTGAGCTACTCAACAGTAACACTGGACTTTTGGGGCTGTTGGGGGTTTGTGCATAGTTCTGCTATCCTTTTACTTGTTAATTCTATCAGGCAATGTTATAAAATGTGTAAAGGGAGAGTTCCCTATATCAGCTGCCTTTTGTTCATCTTAATCTGTAGTCAGTGTGAGTGACCTTTAGATAACAGCCAGGATAGTAGTTTGTGCTCTAAAAGCTTGAGCGTAGAAATGAATGCTGCAAATATCCTTTTGCTCGTAGCTGTCCGCCCTGTGTTGGGTACATAGGTTGAATCATTATTCTGATTGCCTTTTGAAGGTAGAAGTGGTATCCCATGAATGGAATTTTCAGGAGCAGTAACCCTAAACCTGCTCTTACAACAGTCAGAGTGAGTTTCATGGCTAACTTCAGGGGTAGGAGTGTGCCCACAGCATGCAGCTGAGGGCCCAAACCGAGCTGCTATACCTGGTTTGCTATGGCTGCAGGAGTGACCTTGGTTGATCTCCAACACAATTAAGGCATTTCCCCCTGAATTACAGGGATTTAACCACTTATTTGTAGGGCATACTCTGATGTTTGTTCAATAGTCTCTAAACTTCTCCTCACATACACAGTAAACTCCTGGTATTCCTCAGAGGAGGGGGGAAATTAAGGGAAAGCATCTGGGGAAGGTGGAACATGAGCACCGACCACTGAATGAATTTGGATGTTGTATTTTGGTTATAACAGTATGTGAAACCTCGGGATGATCCACTGCAAAAACAGGGCGAGGATGGCTCCACCAAAAAATACTTTCTGACTTATTTGTGCCTATGTTTTTTGTCAATTTGACCATGGTCTTTCACCGTAACAAAGAAAATTACAGTTTGTGATTAGCCTTTAAGCCCTTCTCCCTGCACCATGCATAGGTCTAAGCCTTCTGCTTGACTTTGTGGGTTCTGAGACTTCACAAGTGTTGGAGTGGGGAAGAAGCCCAGTGATCCAAATGTCAGCAAGGATTTGGCTATCTTGCAGTTCCCCTAACAAGTCTCTCTGGCATGCATGTGGAATATTTTCTGCCAGGTAAGTGGATCATGTATCTTTTTGGTCTTAGCTTCAGCTACTTTGTGTCTGTCGTCTTCAGACTCCTGAAAAATTGCCCTGAGTGTCCCAAGGTCTCGATACCCATCTCTAAACATTTTGGTAAATGTCTTTGATTTGCACTGTTCTCTGCCTCCTCAATGCTTTTTCTCCCTTTTCTGTTTTTTCTGACATGTTTCTGGTCAAGAGGTTTTGTTTCTTATAGCACCAGGAGCAGAGTTAGAGGCGGAAGCAATGCAAAACTCTGATATGTCCACATCTCTCTTCAATCTGTTTATCTTCCGCAGAGGCCCGATAGTGAATGACATTCATATAAACAGTGGGTGAAAGACCTGATGTGCACAGTTCAAACATCCTGTCATGGTCTGGGCACATGTACCTGATTGAAAAATAAACACCTAACATGCATAAACATCTGATGTGTTTTCCTGGTTAAAATTTTGTGTCCCTGTGCAGTGTTTTTGGAAGACCTACAGCTCATTCTTCTATTTTCCCACAGTCCATAAAATATAACCTGGTTTTAATTCTGCCTTGAGCTTCTGGCCATGACTTGATTGATGCTGTAGACAAGTTTATCTGAATGCAAGTTTATGTGATATAACAAACAGTACTTCAGAGAAACACTTAAATGCTTTTCTCTTTCCAGCACTGACCTGTTAAACTATTTCACACAATTTGACTTTGTCTCTCCCATCAGTACACTTGATGGAAAGGACAGTGCTTCAGTCTAGAAAGCCATGTAGGTTGGATCAGGCTATCATTTCAAAATTCTGGAATCTCGATTCCTGCAAATTTTTCAGGACCAAAGTGAATAAAGTCACCAGGTCTGAAATAACTTTGCTTTCAGCAGAGGTTGGTGCTAGATGGTTTCCCGATATCTTTACCAATCTGCGTGATTCTATGAATCTGTTAGACCATCTGCGGCCATAGTTAAAGTGAGGTTTGTTCACCCTGAAACTTCTGTAGCTTGAAAGAACATCATCCTTAGATACTGTTTGCATTGCTGCTTCGTGTCAGCCTCCTATAGTGGGGTTTTTGACCCAAAGACCAGATGTTTCCTGGAACTGAGGGCATGCAGCAGATAAATTGCTGAAAAAGGTGTGAACAGAAGATGCAGTAAAACTCTTCTAGAGGCATCATTTGTAGCAATTGTGGTCTGGTTCCAGCTTCCAGCTGTGCACAGGGCTGGACAGTCCTGAACATCTGTGGTGCTGCTCTGGCTGAGGTGGTTTCTCTGTACTGGGCCTGTGAAGATAAAACTGATCCGACATAAATGGCTGAGAAATTATTTTCATGGCAGGAGGGTGTGTGCTCTCCCATATTGTTCAGGGGACAGAGCTCGGGCAAAGACATTCAAAGTTTGTGTTTTCTCCTGCATCTGGGGAAGATGGAACATGACAAACCCAGTCCGGGGGCCGATGATGTTAGAGGGGATCAGGCTTTGGGTCTGAAAGTCCTCAGTGTTGACTATTTTGGCTTGTAACAAGGCTTGGTAAGGTCTCTGGTAGAGGCTCGTGCAGTTGACAGTTTTGCCTATGAGAAGTTTGTTTTTACCATGGGCTGTGTTGTGCGTGCTCTTCATCCCCAGCTGTCTCTTTGCCCTCCTGCTATCCTCAGCTCTTTTCAGAAACCTTAGATTTATCGCTCTTGGATTGTCTGTCTTGTTCTGGCTTTTAAAAATAAAAGCTTTTCAAAGGGCCTTTGGAACAGGCTGTGTTATTTTTGGCTCAGGCTCTTAGTGACACTCATCGCAGAATTAAAACTTCTAATTAGAAAGCAAAAAAATTGCAAGGGAAGGAAAACACATTGCTGCAAAATTAAGGTGGATATTTTAATTGCCCCAGAGGCATGGAATTGCAGTCCATTGCAGAGTTTGCTCTGCCCCAGAAGATCAGTGCAGAAAATGATTACTGTTTTCCATAAGTAATCTACAACCTTTTAATTTTAAAAGCTCAAACAAACATCTCTGCCAAGAAACTTGGATGCTGCCTGAGTTTGATGCAAATGTCCTAATAAGAATCATTTAAAATTTACACACATGATGTTGGGAAGATGATGTGGCGGGAAAAAGTAGCGAATTAAGGATGGCAAGGGAAAAAGATTTTTGTAATAAAACAAGAGGTACAACGGAGTTAGAAGTGGAGATGACCTCTATGACCTTGGATTTTTCAAGTGATCCATTTCTCCTGTGCAAACTTCTTGAAAATTGCTTTGAGGTTCATCTGCCATGAGGCTCTACACAAAGGGATGTGTCTGTGGAAGCCGTGTGGGCTCCTTCCTGTTTTAGGTGGGTGCTGCCTGATGCTGCTCTCTTTCCTTTTCCAAGTGTGCATGCTTGGCCCTGGTCAAACCCTCAGTTTTTTCCATGGTGCTTTTCACCACGGCAGGGGTGGGAGGGTTGTGCTTGTTGGTGTCTGTGTGTATTTGTGTCTGCCAGAACCCCCCAAGGCCCCAGTTGTGCTCTGCAGAGCTGTTTTGAGGGGAGAGGAAAAGGAAACAGAGAGAAGGAGATGATTGACAGTAGCCCTTTAGATTTCTGTTGTTAATGCACCAGTAATAAGATAAGGCTTATCTTTAAATGTTCATGGAATCGAGACTTTGATGGAAACAGGCTTTTGGGTTAATATATTTTTGATAGATAAAGCAGAATGAAATGAATAGACCAGGGGAACATACAGTATTTAGAGAATGACATATTTTTTGTTTAAATCTCTCTCCTGGCGTGCTGTCTGGGAGCATGTGACACTCACATATAAATAGTGTTCTTGTAAACACACGCTCAGTGCATGTGTTTTAGGGGGATATGGGGGCCTAAAAGGGGTGTTACTGGGCTAAGAGGCAGCTGAGTGAGATGAAATCTGCCAGTGGAGATGAAAAATCTCACCTTCTGTCCCTCCACTTCCGTTCAAGTCCAGCTCGTGCTGGGTGGGTAAATGTGAACAGATAAGAGTTTGCAATGTAGAGATTTTGCCTCCCCCATGCTCTGACATGAAAAAGGAGTCATGTGCCAGCCCCTTGGAGGAGTTTGGGCAGCAATGTTCTGTTGTTTGAGGTGCACAGGGGGAGTTTGGGATGTCGTAGTCATTAATGCATTTCAGCTCAAGCCCTTTGGATGGTCTGTTTTGCATATTTGCACATTTGGATGAAATTATCTCACAACCGTGCGTAGTACAGTGTCTGGGAAGGCCACGCCAAGGGGACAGAGCCTCCTCAACAGCGAAGAGCTGCAGCATCTGGGGCTTGCATCCCAGACCGCTTGGTTCCTGCTTTTCAGTTGTGTGTTTACACCATGACTGTTGAATTTTATCTGCCCAGTTTCATCCCTCTCTTTTATACCTGTTCAGTGAGGAGTCATCTGTCCTCCCTTGTCTCTCCCTGCCTGTGAGCCTCTGCACTGCAGCCCCAGGCACCTGAGCCACGCAACTTC
Organism: Oreocharis arfaki; assembly: GCA_013398015.1. NCBI lineage: Eukaryota > Metazoa > Chordata > Aves > Passeriformes > Paramythiidae > Oreocharis > Oreocharis arfaki. The sequence continues at coordinate 443,254 of VZRR01002750.1, forward strand.
ATTTTGTCTGTAACCTGCCTGGACTCAAAATGATCTCTCCCTCTTAGGATACACTGACATAACCCCAGCATCTTACCAAATCTGAAAAAGTATTGCTGTGAACGGCTGCTAGAGCATCCCATGGAATTGCTGGTAAATATTGCCTGGCAAGTGAGTGGCACAGCTGGGAGAAGAAGGTCCCAGAGTCTTCGAAGACAGACAAAGGGGTCTAAAAAACCTGGTAATTCAGATCAACCTGGGGGAGCGAGAGACGTAAATTTTCATTTGATTACACAAAATCTTTGGTGTGGTTATGCCAAATTGGGGCTTTGATTTCTCTGGTGTTAATACAACCTCTTTAGCTTGGTCCAGGGTTTTGCTTGTTTTAAGGGGTTATAAAGTCAGGTCTGGAAACACAGGGTAAAAGCTTTGGTTCTTTTCAAAACTGGTGACAGAAGTCTGACTTAATGCCATTAGGATTGGCATCAAATCCAGGCAAACAATTTTTCCAGGAGTAATTTTGCATAGAACAGACTGCAAGTGTAGTAGGGTCCAAATTCCTCATTCATTTATCATTTCTTGTTTTTTCAGCCTTTCACTGAGTGGTGGGCTCTGGGCCCTGACTTCCTGATCTTGCTTATTCCTGTTTGTGGTGTCCTGCTTTCAGCTGGATGAGCATATCTGTGCTAGTGGGCACTTGTCACAGGTGCCAGTCTTTGCAGCACCCTGAAATTTGCTTCCTTTGAACAATTTTCATGGGGTTTGGTTCATTAGGAACTAAATGCATTTTAGAAACCTGCATGTATGTTGGTTAGAACATATTTGTGTAGCTCACAGACCTCTATATTTAATTAACGTAAAACAACCATCTTGAATCTAAGAAGCTATCTAGTTGCAATTAGTTCTTGTTTGCTAATTAATTACCAATGGATGATTAAAGACTTGTTTACTGGGGTTTAACAGCTATCAAGACACACATCTAGTACTCAGGGGATTTCCTGTGCGGTAACTGGATTGTTGAATTAAATTCTTACTGGAGACCTTTAAACTGTGACTGAAGAAAGCTGCTCTGCTGATGGAGTTTCCTTTAACAGCTCACCCAGGTCCTCCAGGTCCTGCTGCTGTGGGTACCATGGCTCTTAAGGGGAGGTTAGGCTGATCCTCCCGACTCACTGGGGTGAGCAACTTGTTTCCTTCTGCAAATTAAAGGCAAGGAAAACCAGGATCTCGGGTCTTGGCTGTGCTGGTAGAGCAGTGCTGCTCACACACACTCCCAAATACAGCCTGTCATGTCTGGCTGTCATGGGTCACCTTTGTTTCTTCATGGGTGCTCATCACATCTTAGTCCAAACAGACAGCCCTGAACTGAGTCTTGTTCTGTTGGGAGTTGTTTGCAGAGTGGCTTTTGCTCCTGCATGCAGGCTTTTGGCTTTGCTTCTTTTGACGATTTGCTGGGCGGTTTTGTTGAGTTGTTTAAAGTCTGTGGGTTTGTTTCAGATTCAGTCCCTGTGTTTATGGACTACTCAGTCACCAAAACCCCAAGTTTCTGGTCACCACTTGATGAATGGGAACAAGATTTATGGTGGCAATAAGTGGCTTTTTTGGGTAACCAGCTTGCAGAGGCTTGAGAAGGTGGTGTGTTTGCTGCCTTCTCAAAGCCAAGCTCTTGAGGTGCCTGGAGATGTGCAACCATCATTGCTCACTGCTTTTGAGAGCCCTGCCCTGCACATCGTGGATGAAACAACAGCAGGGAAAGTTAAACACTGATACTCACACACAGAAGCTCTTGGGTTTGCCACAGAGAGTGGCTTCCTGCACATTGGCATGAACAAAAGCTGTCCATGCAGGTGTTGGTGAAGAATAAGGGACAGAAACGTGCTTTATGAGAGCAGCAGTTCAGAGTCTGGAGGGTTGGCTATAAAAGCTGTCTGCAGGATCTTTAGCCTCTGTCAAGGACTGCTCTTGCATTTTGGTTTTTAGCCAGTAGGTCGTGAAAGGAGGTAGGAGAGCAGCAAGGGTGCTGGGAGTTTCCACATGGAGACAAGCTTGGTAGGATTTCATGGAACAATTTTATCCATTCTTTCATTTTCTCTTGTGCTTTCCTTATTTATAAGCCTGAGGTTTGGATTGCTTTTCTCCAGACTCTCTCACTAAGCAGAGCTGGCAGGGAAAAAAAAAAATCAGAGAGAATGAGCAACTGTGGCAGAAAACTGATTAAAAAGAATAATTAGCATTTGCCCCTGATAAATGAGCAAAGCCATTAATTAGACTGATTTACTCCTGGCTTTTTTTTTTCCTTCTCCCTTTCCTCTCTCTCTCTTTTTTTTTTTTCCCTCTTTATCAAATGGCAGCGCCGTGACTGCCCCTTTGGTACGTTTTCATCAGCTTTTCACCAGTTGTCAGAGCTAACACCCTCCTTTCCTGGAGCCCAAGCAGCCTCTTGTAGCTAATGGATATGGAATGCAGCCAGAGCTGATAGCTGCTAGATCTCCACTGGCTTACAGGTGTTTCCATCATTACTGGCGTATTATCTGCTACTGGGTCTCCTTCTTCCTCCTCCTCCTCCTCCTCTTCTTCAAATTTCTCTCTGTTTTCACCCTCATTCACAGTGCTCTAGAAGTAATTACAGTTTAAAAAAAAAAAAAAAAGCTGGCAGATTTTTAAGAATTTTATTTTATGCAACACGATGTCCCGGTGATCAAATCAATTTCTTTTTTTGGCACGGTGACAAACAGCGATGCTGCCGCTGTCGCCTGTTTGAATGTAATTACCAGGATGAAAGGGAGAATTTTAATTAAGACAATTTCCCCCCACACCTTCTTCCCTCCCCCTTATTCAAATAATGAGCTGGGGGCTGTGGTTTTTTAGTGTTGGGTTTTTTTTAATATGTGATTTTTGTATTAAGAAATACTAGTAATCATCCAACTATTGCTTATTCTATCATGACTATGCCCCCCCACATGCACACTCCCACCCTGATGAGAACTGGCTGAAGGCTTGGGTCTGTGCAGAATGGGAAAATGATACATTCACAGTCTCAAATGGGAGCTTGGCACTGTACAAGCCAATATGAGCATAAAAGTCCTTGTTTCAAATCCTAAATGGTGCAAATGGGATCGCTGGCATGTATATGGTGCTTGGAGCCTTTTGTGATTAATTATTATATGCATTCCTGTAAAGCCCAGAGGTCGAATTTTTCATGCAGTTTAGGGCCCTGGAAGAAGAGACAGGCCCAAGTGGCTGCCTGAGAGCCAAATGCCAAAGAAACATCACAACATCTGGATTTGACCTTCATTCTTTAGTCCCAGCTCTAGTTTAGGGAAGAATTTGGATTGTGTGCTGGGCAATGGGTAAGAGAGATGCTTCTGGGGTAGAAGGAGGAAGAAAGTTGCTGGCAAGGGGCATATGTTAAGTGAACTGGGAGAAGAATATGCTGGGCTTTGTTGGAAGGAGCTGGTAGAAAGCTTTGGAGAAGTAAATGGCAACTGGAGCTGGGAAATAAGGGAATGAGATTTTGTCTGGAATGGGTTTTACTTTCAAAGTTCAAGCAAGTACAAATGGATAATTCTTATGAGCTTCTGCCATGGGAGGTGCATTGGCAATGGGTTTGCAAGTAAAGACCGTCAGTTAGAGTTAGGGCTTTGTGAGGAGCATGTGAGGTGCTGGGCTAAGATTTTGGAGGGTAGTCAACCAAATTCCCTCATCATTACGTGAGTCTTAACTTTTATCTCAGGGGGCTGCATGCTGGGGATGATTTTAACTGGCTGTTGCCTTGGAGGGATGTGTTACCCTGCAGTACTGTCACCTCCGTGCCTCTGAGTCTCACCACCATCTGCAGAAGTTATACAGAGGTCAAGTTCTCTGGGGCTGGACCCTGATGCACAAGCAGGAGCATGGAGAGGAATTTTACTTTTTGTTGGGTTTTTTTTGTAGGGAGAGCAAAGGACACCTTCCCAGTCCTGCTGAGATTCGCCCCATCTGGGTTCACCCCATCCTGTGCATCACAAACCCGCTGTGCTCTCAGGCACAGGCAGGGCATCCTCTGCAGCCACACAGGTCTGTTAGCAATCCAGAGTGGCTGGTTCAGGGTAATTTAAACTGCCTCCTTCCCCCAGGGCAGGACACACACTGCCTCCAAAATATGCGTTTTAACCTGCAGCCTTGGGACCAGGGCAGTGCCATTAATTGGGGCTGAAATTAGGTCTTCAAAGGGTTGGTGTTGGATGGGGCTACAAAGAGGAAATTCATTTCCCAGATGTGTTTTTGAAGCATGTCTCATGTCAGTGGAAGGTAACTTAGACCAATCTGGGTGCTTGGTTTCCCAGAACGACTGCAAGTTTCTGTGTAAGTTCCTCAGCTGTGCAGTCTGTGGCAGGTACCCCAGGCAGGGCTGGTCCCCAGGCTGCACCCTGCCTTCCCGGGCATCACTTCAGGCATGACAGGGAGATTGCTGGACAAATAGGAAAACCTGCAGAGCAAGGTAGGTGTCTGCCAAAAAATGAAGGCAGCTAGCTCTGTTTGGGTCTCTTCACTTGTTCAGTGATACTCAGAGTGATACACAGCTCTGCCTCCCACCTCGCCTGTCTCGCCGGCTGCCGTGGAGCAGCGGAGCTCAGGCATTTGGGCAGAGCTGGTTGAAAAAGCTGAAGAAAAGGAACTGGTAGAACTTGAACCTTGGCTGAATGGCTGCTCTTGTCTTCTGCAAAGAAACCATTCCTGCTTATAAAATCCACGTGCTTACACCTGGGTTTTCAAGTCCAAAGGGGGGACTTTTCTCCTTTATTCATTGCCAAGTGAGCTGGGGGATAGGTGAGCTGTGGTGTGGGGTGTGAGGACCAAAGTTACTGGATAGAGGGGGTCAGAGGGTTTAGGTGAGGAACAGCACCAGAACCAGGATGGTAAGAGAGTAGGGTGGATATATCACTGTGCTTTCCAAGGCCTTGGGCTCTGCTGGATTCATCCTAAACCTGACAGCCATTTGTGGGCTGGAATTCACCACCACAATGGCCAGTTGTGCTGGGAGAGGTGGCTCCTTTAGGATGGCAGCCCTCGAGGGTTTGGCAGAGCTTGGATGCACTGGGTTAATGAGCAAGGATCGGTATTCGTGCCCCAACCACACGCAAACAGATGCAGTAATCTGAATTATTCGTGTGCAGCCCAGGTCCCTGGCTTGCTCAATCCCAGAGTGGAAATTGTGCCTGAGGTTAATGCACTGCAAAGAATGTAGGGGAAATGTTTTGCATTTTAAACAAATAAAAATCAGTGCGTATTTTTTTAACGCTTGCTGACCAGCTCTTCACATCCTGTTAAGCTAAATATTTGCACGGTGGTGGTGCAGAGAGGGCTGAGCAAGGAGCCCCTGTGTTTCGTTTGGGTGGCTCTATATTGCCATCAGCTGCTCTTTCCTCTTCTGTCTGTTTTTCTTAGCAAGGTCAGGACGAGTTTCACAGTCCGAATGGTTCACTGCAATTCTCTACAGGATATCCTCATTTTACTTTAATGGGGAGGAAATTAATGAAACATACAGGCCCTGGGGCTTCAAATACTATACATTAATATTATCCCAACGTATCGTGGTATGTGCACTCTCTCAGACTAAACTTTGCACTGGACAGAGGAAGTTGTGATCAGATTCAGGTGCCTGTGAAATTTAAGTGGTGGGGGGGAGAAGGGGGGAAAAAAAATAAAGGAAAAGAGAAGCTTGAAGCTGTTTCCTTCCGTTTCAGCCCCTGATCAGTGTGAGAACAGGGATGTTCAAATGGGATCAGGTCAATACAAACCAAATAAACTATCCCAGCTCTTAGGACAGGAGTATTTAGCTGTATTTGTCTATCTGAGAGACTCATTCTTTTGATTTATTGGTTACCTACTTTGGAGAGCAAATTCTCCCCATCTGTCACTAGGCCAGTAGTGATCTAAGACAGTGGCGGTCTTTGCAGAAGATGGGCTGCTAAAAGATTGCAAATCTTCCCACCTCCCTTTCCTCCAAGTGAAAAACACCACAAAATGGGAGAGTATCATAGGAATAAAAGAAAATTAAGTTCAGCTTCAGTTTTCTTTGGTGGTTACAGGGAAAAATAAGAAGAGAGGCCTGAGCACACAGCTGTTACCCCTTGTGCCAGCCACCTCACAAGCCAACAATTTCCACGCAGTGATGCATTCTGGCTTCAGCACAGCCCAGGACCTTCATCTGGAGGTGCCTTGCCCAGACAGTGGATCTGGATGTTATTAAGCCTCTCAAGACAACCAAGAAGCCTTGGCCATGTATTGAAAACAGCTCAGACCCAGGGTACTCACAACCCCACTGTTGCTCTGAGCTGCTTGAATACAGCTGCTCTTGTGTAGCTGCTCCTGCAGCTGGAAGGGAGTCACTAACACTGGGCTGTACTGGGCCCATTCCTCAAAGCTGCTGACAGTGAATTCTGCTTTTCCTTCTGGGATTTTTGTTTTGTTTTCTTTCTCCTCGTGCTGCGATTTCCTCATGTTACAGCAACTGGCACTGCCTTTGCATCGAAAGGAGCAGTCCTTCACAGTTTTGGTGGAAGAATGTGGAGGAGAGGATCTTGTTTGGAGAAATTGGCTGCATCAAGGAAAAATAAGAATTTAAAAGGTCATCATGGTTTTGGGGTCTTGGGGGATAACAAAGCATTTTTTCTTTTTCTTAGAAATGCACTAAAATACCGTAAATTTTATATGGGCTGAAGTAGAAAGCAAACCCCCTCCCATTCCCAAACTCCCCATCCCGACTCTGTCCATTTGATTTTAAATGTTGCTGAACCGCTTGCCTGGTGGAGAAAACCACAACTTGAATATTACCACATTTTGCAAACTGAAGGCTCTGCCTTGGGATATGGGGACAATTTATTAGTGGAAATATCTTTAATTAATTTGTGCACAAGTTCGTGTTTTTCTTTAATTCTTCTCCCCAGGCACTTGACCCATAGTAATGAAATCCGAGAGCCCTTTTCAGAAAATTACTTTCTCAGCATTTTTGTTCCTTTTAAAGTTAAGTGTATCGCATAATGACCATGAAATGTTATCCTCTATTAGGAACACACTTTTCACTGAGAGTCTTCAAATAGAGTTTATTACCAGGAACTCTGTGGTAAGCTGCCATCCGCTGCCTCACGGTCACACAGGCCTGGCTTTGAACTCTGCACGGGAGTGTCCTCGAGGACAAGTGCTCTGCTCGGACAGCTCGGTTGGGACTGGTTGTCACTGGGGGAAGGTAGGTCCAAGATTTGGTTCCAGCCTCAAAAGCCAGGCTCAGGAGAGAACAGAGCTCTGACATCAGTGGCCAAAAGCTGGACAATGGACTCCTGCAACCCAGCCGTGTCTGGGAACCTCGTGTGTGACCTGGTCCCTGGATAGGTCTAGCTGCCTTCAGTGTTGCAGTTGGAAACACAGGACCTAACCTTTCTGATAGGTCTGAGCAGGCACAGCGGCCAGAATGGCTCTTGCTGGCCCCATCCCTGCCAGTGTCATATTGTGGTGGCAATGTCTCAATGGTTTCTTCTTGTCTAGGCTGCCCCTAGAGCAGAGTTCCAAGCTCAGGAAAGCAGGACATGCCTCGAGAGGTGCTTTGGTGTCTTAGATACACTTTGCCTCTCACTGCAAACAGTCCATAAGGACGGTTTCCTTTCGCTCAGGGATGGGCCAACAGTCCTCTGTGGTTTGGCATGTGGGGATGTTGGCACTGACACAACAGACACTGGTGATTGAGGGGTTGTTTGGGAGTAATGCTGCCAAGGCACAATGGGATTTTCAGTTTTTTGCAACGGAGAAAGATGGGAGGGGGGTGCTGAACAGCAACAGGCGATGAACAGTTCTGATTTATAACCCATGTGAAATATGTTATCTCCCCACCCCACCTTCTGCCCCTCAACTGCCACTGTCTAAGCCTGGCAGCTTCTGATGCAACATCTAGGTGCTGATTCAGACCAGACTTGGAGGACATGGTGTCGTTGTGGAGGAGTTCAGATGGGTGTTTCTTAGAAGGTCTCATTAAAGTACTGACTGGGCTTTTACCCCCCTGGACATATGCCAGGGAATTCACCATGCTGTAACATTACTGTGTTGTCCTGGAATGGGCAGCCTCGGCCAGAGCTACAGAGCCCCTTGCACCCCTCTGACTCCAGCTCTGAATCCTTTTTTGGGGCAGTAACACAGGGCACTCGCTGCCCTTTTCGGTCTCTGATGCTCAGTCCAAGTAGATTCAAACCCCAGGGGTCAGAGTTGGTTCCCTGGAACCAATTCACACCGTGCCCAAATGATTCATCTTATCACAGAGATATTATTAGTGTTTAGAAACCCCTTCCAGCACAGAAAGGGCTGTTTCACAAAGGGCCTGTCCCCATTGTTTCGAGGTCATCCATCTCCTTGTCCTGGTCCCATTTTCACTCTAATTTGTTTAGACCACAGAATGGGTGCGTGAACAACTCGTTTTGTTTTTGTTTTTGAGGGGCGACCACAGGAACATTGGCTGCATGTGCTTTTTGTTTGGTTGCAGTTTAACAGCTGTTCCCTTTGAAATAACCTTTCTTAGTTGCTCTTACCCAACTCTTCCGTCCAGTGAGGCTTCTGCCTCCTCCCCACCCACCTGGCCCTGTTCCCTGCCCTCCCCACCACTACCCCAGGAACCCTTTTGGTTATTTCAACCTCCGTGATTAAACTGGCCCCCAATTGTTATCAAGAAGATTCAGGAAGGAGGATGAAAAAAGGAAACATAATCTTATCTGAGAATAGAAAATATGATAAGGGCCCCCTATCTGGAGGCTGCAGTGTCCCTCGTGGTGGGGCTGCAGCAGTTCCTTTGAAAATAATCACCGACACCATCTCTGCTAAATCACCTTTCACACAGCTCAGGCCTTTGATACAAAGGCCCCTGGCAAAATTAGAGCAGGATTGTGTAGACCCCAGAGCAAACGCATTAAATGCTCAAGAGATCAGAATTAGGGGGCACACAGATATAATTGCTTAGGAGGAACTTGTGTTGCTGGGGGGTGACAGTGTGCCTCTGTGGGTGGATGTGTATGCACGTTTGTGGCTCTGTCTGGTTGCTACCAGATGATGACTGCAAGTTGTAAGGTATGACATGAGGTGCTAATTAAACGGCCTTTGTACCCTTTAATCATCCACCTAGGAGAGGAATTAATGCTGTACTATATGCAATGTGTGATGATTGAGTGCTCAGCCCTCTCAGAAAGTCTCGGATAAAGCGTGAGCAGTCCTGTGCTGGGTATGTGTAAACAGCAAGGCCAAGAAAGTAATTTTTGCTTTTTAGTTTCTGTTGTTTGGTTTTGGGTGGGGTTTTTTGTGTTTCGGTGTTCCCCCCCCGCCCGATTTGGTGTTGAAGCCTCAGGGTTAAGCTTTTCTTCTTTTATTTCAGTTGAAGTGAATTTCACTGGTTTTTATGTAATAGATCCTATTAGGCACATTGCAAAAACTCCTCCATGTGTTGCTCCCAAGAACTTGACAGACTTTTTCATGAATACACCTGGCCTGAAACAGCACTGGTGCAGTGTGGGGAGGCTGCTGGAGCTGGGAAAACAAAATACCCTGCAGGGACAGAATGGAGGTGCATTGAGTAGAATCATAGGCAGTACAAGTACATGGGCCATAAGTAGCACCTACTCAAAAAAGGAAAGAAAATCTCCCCTGTAATTTTTCTAAGATTCAAAACAATGCTTAGGGATTTTGGGTACTCACTCATTTTTTGGGTTCTTGGCATGGGGTGCATTTCAGAGAGTGGCATAAAATATCTCTTTTAAAGCAACTAGGCTATTTTAACATGTTTGAAATTAGTAACCTCAAAATGGACGTTTCCCAAATCCAGGCTCACTTGAGAAAATTGTATTTTGCTAATTGACTCCACACACTTATGACCATCATGGCTTATATCTTTTAGAAAATGATTTGGCTTGAACTGGAAAACTGTGAGCCACCACCCTGACTCGCAGGTGTTAGCCATCAGCCAGACAACCCATTTCCAAGGTACTTCAAGGCAAAGCTTAAAAATATGCTTAGAAAAACCAAACCAAAACAAAAACCTGTGAAAACCTTCAACAGCCAAGCAAACTCCACTCCTCTGTGAATATCAGGTTAGGAAGTTTTGCTCGGGGCATAGGAAGTGCTGAAATTGTCACATCTTGTGAAATTGTTTAACTAAAGAATCCAGACTGAATCTGGCAAAGCTCAAACTGTAACGAAGTTCCTCTACAGCATAATAAACTGGAATTAACCCCCTTTTTCTCATTAGAGGGGAAAAATACCTTTTTCTCACACATTTGTGTTGGGACCCTGCAGCACAGGGGAAGGGCATTACAGTGTTGCCACCCGGTATCTCAAAGTGAAGTGTCAACTTCAGCGCTGCATCGTTTTTCTCAGGTAGAACGTTTGTAAAGTAACCCAATTTTAAGTGCTGGCCGGGAAGCGAATTGCAGCGGTGGGAAATTGGCACGAGAGGTAAGAGATAAGCTCAGAAATCCTCGTCTTTCTGCTGATCTGGCTTTCAAGGACTGGCATTTGAGAATGCAGCCCACTGAATAGGAGTGCTGTAGTTTGCTGGTCTGTAACAGAGACGCGGTCCATGTGGAATAAGGTTGTGAATGACTGGCAGAACCTTCTGTCCAATTTTTCCAGATACACAAAATATGCCCTTTAGGTCTTTTCCTCCTATTCTTCCCCTTGACAGCGCAAATTATGGATGGAGGTGCCAGCCTGAACACTAAATTTCCTGTTGCATGTTGATTTGTGGGTTATTTGTGCAAGTGAAAACCACTCTGATTTGTGGAGCATTCACAGAGGGCTAAACAGTGAATTTGGACATAAATCCATTTTATCTTTCCTAGGTGGGTGGAATCCTTTGTCACTTCTGTAGCTGGCTATGAAATGCATCTAAACCAAATCCTCACATTTCCTTGGTCCTTGTGGGAAGCTTCAATCTGAGATGTCCCACAAGAGATGTCTAAAAGAAAAATCTAGATTCACCAAAATGGCTGTGTTTTATAACTGGATGTAATTACTGATCCGGAGACACCACACTCTGATTCACTTGCAGAAGAATGAAGCGAGGCATGAGCCAGCCAAGGCTTTCATCTGCAGAACTCACTGGCACCACGGTCTGAGGGCATTCCCAGCCTGCAGCAGCCATCCCTGTGATGGGTGACCATGTGGTTTTGTAAGGCAGTGCAGTGAAATATCTCAGGGAACTGATCCAACTGCAGAAGAAAAAGAAAAATCCTGCTTTTGTGTGTCCTGTGTGTTTCTTGTAACAGTGGATCAGTTCTCCAGCCAGGCTGATGTCACGGAGCACTGCAGCAGCACACAGAGGGGATCACACACTGCGGGGCAGAGGCACTTAGAAGGGAATCCCCAAAACTGGAATTGCCACCAAATTTCTAATGTGAAACTGTAGCCCCAGCAAAGCAGGAGAGAAAAATACTGTGAACAGTTTAAAGAAAAACCCAACCAACAGGGAAAAACTGTTTTGCTGAAGAAAGTACTTGGGGGAAAAAAAAGCAAAAAAAAAAAAAACATCCAAACAAACCCCAACCCAACCCAAGTCCTTTTTCATAAGAAACAGTTGAAGCTCAGTCTTCTTCAGCCTGACCCAACAGTGTGGAGTGGGCTGATTTGGGAAGATTTGCAATGCAGGAGGGGGAGAGAGTGAGGCAAACAAGCAGCACCACTGAGTGCCCAGAGAGCGAGACTCAAAGCCCTCCCCCATTTGGGTTCCAGCAGCAGAAGGTGCTGTCGGTGACCATGAAGGGAGGAGAGTTCTCCCAGAGTGTCTGACCCTGGCATCCCTGTGTGCAGCCCCCATTCTCAGGCCTTTTTTCTGGTTGCACCTTTTAAAGAGGGGTTCCCAGGCATTGCTCAATCTCTAACCTTCGTACGCTTCCTGTGGAGCGTGCTCTTAAATTATTTTTTATCAAAAAGGCCCAGAAATTTGATAGGGGAGATGAGAAGATGGGTATGATCAGGGAGGATAATAATGAAGAACTGTCACTTCCCTGGCTGTAGCTTTGTTGGCTCTCCTGCTTTCTGAGATAAAGACACAGCAGCTGGTCTGGATTCTATATTAAAAGGCCGATTTGGCTGCTTGATTATATATGAAATATAGATTTAAAGCTTAACTTATGTTCCCAAAAGCGAATCAATTGCCTGGTAAAGCCTGACACATTTGTTACGATCCCTGAAAAGCTTTGCTTGGCTTGTTGGTGCTCATAGTGGCTGGAGGGGTTTTAAAAAGCTGTTTGGATCCAGTTTAGTGAAATCTTACCTGCTCAGAATCTATTTAAATATTTATTAATAGCATCTCAGAATAGGAATATTTTCCTCTCTGCTGTCCTTCTCCACCTCCAAAGAAGGAGTTAAACCTCCTTTTAGCAGGTAGAAAGGAAAAGAGAAGCAGAAAAAATTCCAGACCCAGTGTCCAAAAGGACTGTGATCCAGCCAAAGTATTTTATTTCTTCTAGAGATGACCTTGCTCAGCTCCTTGATTAAATGCTTTGCTGGATGTGCAGCTCTAGGCTTTGTTCCTGGAAAGCTGAGTGTACCAGAGCCGGAGAAATGCTGCTCTAGCATCACTAAATGGTTCTGGTACCCATGCAAGCTCTCAGAGAACAACCTGAAGCATCTCCGTGGCTGCTGGAGGAAGAAAGCGCCTTTCAGGGGCTGTGGCTCTTTGCCATGGCCACCTCCCTGGCAGCCTGACAAGTGCACATCCAGAAGGTCAGTGCAGCACCAGGGCTTTGCCAGGGAGCAGGGCTGGAGCCATCCTGCCTTGGCTGACAGGCCTCTGGGGCTCGTCTGCTCACAAATGACACACACATGCAGGCACAAATAAAACCCTGGCAATCGCTGTCTGCAAGAGCCTCGCTGCTTCCAGGGGGAAGGAGTGCAGAGTAATTTGATGCCTTCATTATCTTCATAACATGAACCAATTTGTCAGCAAACTACTGTGCAGCCTGATTCCTGATTGCAGGGAAAACCAGGCTGGGAGAGAGGACTGTTATTTGCAACTAGTTTAAGCATTGTTCTTTTTCAGAGGAATATAAATACACTGTGTAGAGCTGGCTCATTAGACACTTATCCATTTGTATTTATGGTTTAATTAAATAACTGCACGGGAGGACTTAGGTTTCTAATCGCAGTCACAACACAGTTTCGCCCTCCTTAAGGCAGTTTCTTTCTGAGGAAGGTATTGCAGGCAGCAGCACGTTCAGTCTGCCAGCTCCCGTTCTTCAACGGAAAGAAGAAAGTAGAATACTTTAAGCCCCAATGTACAGATGGGGGAACAGATGGATAAGGAGTTTCAGTGACCAGCCTCAGGTTATGCTGTTTACTGACTTCTTGTGAGAACACATTGAGTTTTCTGCTGAAAAGCAGGGCTAGGAAGCGAGTTGCTGATTGCTCTTTGCTTCTAAAGAGATGACCCTGCACAGAATTTTGCAAGCACCACTTTTGCCTGCCTTCTGCTTTTGTTAGAAATTCCAAGCTCAGCCCACCTTTTCAATCACCCCGAATCTGGTTTTGTCTTGAAGATTTGCTTGTTGTGGCTCTGATTTTAACCCAAAGCAGCAAGAATGCAACATACTGGGTATGATTCCTCTGAATGAGCTCCTGCACACATCCCTGTGCCACTTCCTCATCCCAGGTGCTGGATTCCATGCTGGATGTGGCAGGAACTACCTGCCAGGTTGGGTGTACAGGGTTGTGAGGTGAGTTACAAACCAGCAGAAAAGCTGCAGCCAAGCTAGGTGACCCTCTGCCTGTCTCGGAAATGGCTCCTACTCTGGTGTTGCTTCTGTTCTGCTGTTGTCTTCTGGTACCAGACCCGGTGGGTTTCTTGCCACACCATATTTCCTATTAAAACAATTCCACAGGAGATTTGCTTTGAGATTTTGCTGAGGGAGAGCCCGTGTCATGGCTCTGGAGTGGAGGCCAGCTAAATATAAAGTCAAGGCAGTCTTTCTGTGTCTGCCCATCTCTTCACTTCTTGCATCAGCTCACGTCTCTGGTCTCAGCCTGGGACAGAAGACAGCAGGGTTATGAGATCTCCTGATCAGGCATGCAGCTTTCAGCAGAGTGCTTTGACTTTGAGCGTAAATTTTCTCTCTGAAAAGTCAGGGGAAATCTAAAGGAGCTGCCTGTTGCTTAGAGAGTAGAGAGGAAGAGTGCTTTGACATTATGTTTTCTTATTCCTAATCCCTGAGGTAGCTGATGTTTTTATTTAATATTTTTTGCTCCCTTCCATGTTTAATGTAGTCCCTTAAATTGCTTAAGCTTCTTTTCCTTCTCTTTACCTCAGTTAAATCAGATTCCCCTGTACCCTGAAATATAAAATACATGGAGGTTTTCTCTAAAGCATAGTTTATGCAAATAATTCCCTCTCTGCATTCCTGTGCTAGAGTCAAGCACTGCATATCTGATTGGGCTCTTAATGACTTTTGGGAATCATTTAAATATCTAGCTGACTAGCCCAGTTAATAATCAAAGCTGCAGCTCCTTGAAGCAGGAGTGACTCATGGAAGAAGAAGAAAGCTTCTGGTTATTTCTAAGCCTCTCTCCTGCCCCTCCACCGCTGTGCAGGCTCTGAAGGGCACGGCCTTATCAGATGTTCCCAGGCAATGTGCATCCTTCCTGTCTTGCTCCCAGTCACACGTTCAGGTGTGCAAAGTGCCAGCTTGGTTTCTGAACATCTGTTGCCTGTGCACCCATTGCAGGCAGATCACTGGAGCTTGCAGATTAAACAGTTCAGGGGCAAATTTAGTTTTTGAATTGCAGATTTTTCTGGGGAAGGGGGGGAATCCTTAGATATTGCAGTGGAGATAGTTCTTTGGAGACAACTGGCTTTACTCCTGTGTGCTTAAGTGTGCTCTGATGCTGCTGGTACTGTCTGTGGATGAATTAAAAAGCAGTGGACATTGGGATTTGCCTTCGGGATCGCTTGTCTCGTTCCATGTCCTTTCCCAAATGAGTGCTAGCTTATTCTGATGTTTGTTTTCATTCTTAAGGTATTTTTTGACCATCTCACCTAACAGCTCCTGAAGTTTCATTTAATTTCTACAATGAACTCTTTTTTCACATGTTTTGTTCTGGAGTGCCATGGATCACTGTCATGTGCTGTTATTGCTGTCTGTGCTGCAGCCAGACAAAAAATCTGCTCTGGTAATGGAGAAAAATAATAATTGCTGTGTTTCCCCTCCTCTTGCACACCCAGATTACTCTCCTGAGCACAAGCATGATGTTAGGACTACCTTTGGCATCTCTGCATTCCCTTTTGTGTACTGAATGGCAGTGCTCACTGAGACTCGCTGCTTCCCTGATTTATGAATCGAGATATGTTCCACCAGAGAGAATGAGTGCCCGGGGGAGCAGAGCAGGGCTTTGATCTCACTGTGCTTTTGAAATATGACTGTAAAATCAGAATTAGATGGCAATCTCTTGGGGGCAGGGACATCTCTGCCCTGCACAGTGCCTGGCATGCTTTAGGTGCCATGTTATCAACAACAGAGGTTGAGTAATGGGTGATGCTCTCAAATCGTGTCTATTGACCCTGAAGAGTTGAGGAGTTGTTCTCTCCTCATCCTGTTATTAATAGTGCTTTTGTTTTCTTCTCCCTGCTCCACAGTAACTGGACCTTGCTGGGCCCTCTGGCCATAGGTGTGGTGGGATGGAGCTGCTGCTGAGCCATTGCCTGGTGTTTGTGCTGTGACAGGAGCTGTGCCCTCTCCTGTGCACAGCCTCAGGTCCTGCTGTACAAACCATGGTTTTTCTGTGGTACTCACTCTCCACAGTTGGCCTTAAGCACCTGCTACGGCTTCAAGAAACCTTAAAATAGTGCAAGTACAGGAGTGTGTTTGCAGCTGCAGCTGCTGGGACCAGTCACGGATTTTTCCCTGTCAGTGTGAGTGCAGAGATGCCACCTCATTCTTTCTCTTGGTTTGAAGTTTCGGAGAAGATGTGCAAAGACTGTGAGGGACTTAATCACTGGACTGAGTTGTTCTAAATTCACAAAATTATCCTCTGAAATTTCTTTTTCTTAACTATCTCTTTCTTTTTTTCCTTCAGAACTACTTTTCTCTCACCTGCAGATGTGAAACGTCGATTTTTGATCAACCTAAATCAAAGCTTTTCAGTGAGGGAGGTACAGCTGATGATGTCCTATCTCCTATCTGCTTCCAGAACTGCTGTTTCCTCAGCTCTAAAAGCAACACCACACATAATGGTTCCACCAAGGTTCTGCTGTCACTGATACTAAAGAGCCTGATTTAATTCACAGTTACGGCATTTGAGTGGAAAACTTGTCTTATCATTATAGGGCAAGAGGAAGCAAAGGATACTCCAGGTGTGATTGCTGCGATTCCTCAATGAGTTGTGGATTTTGATGCGGCAAGAGCTGATCTTGTCCTCTTCGACTGCATACGTGGCTTTGCTTTTTAAGGTGAAAGATGGGATTGCTGTCTGTTCTGCACCTGGTGGTTCAGATCTGAGGATAGTAGTATCCATAGCCTTGACAGCTGGAGTTGGAGATTTGGGATGGAGGGCTGCCCCTCTCCAGGGTGCCTTGCTGCAGTGGGGAGTCTGTTCAACGAACAGCAACCATTTCTGAAGAGGGGAGCAGGATGCGTGCTCAGATTATTTGAACCGAGTTGGCTGTGAGATACAGTCCACATGGAAACTCTTTCAAAGGGGAAGGCTCTTATCCTCTGTCATTAGGATCGTGCTTTCCTAAGAGTAAGGAAAATTGGACTTTGGAGAGTGGCAGAAAAAAAAAGAAAAGCATTTTTAAAGACCAACCAAGCTATGGGCTAAGGCTGAGGTGCACTCAGGTGATGTCTTCACCTCAGCTGCCTATGGTGCTCTGCTCTAAGATGGGACATGTGACATCTCATGTGGGCTACTGACCTGTGTCCTAAAACTCTCACATAATTGTCTTGGTTCTCCAGCTCCAAAGATTCATTAGCAGAGATGGAAATTTCTTGCCTCTCCAGCCAGGAGTTTAAAGGCAGAGGGATGGGTGAAAGGGAGAGCTCACAAGGAGACTTTGCTGGCAGGTGTCTGCAGGGGATCTCACAGCCCCGTTCAGCACATCTGTCTCTCCGGGGGAGCTGATGGCACACGTGAAATGCAGCGAGTCCTTGGGCTATTGTGTAACTTGGGGGATGCCTGCAGCCACTGCTCATAATTAATCATTTAAGCAACAGTAAAATCAAGTGACTTTACTGACAGTATCCAAACTGCTGACCTCAATGCATTTTTAAAGTTCGCTGGATACTGAACCTCGAATGACCCATGGATGGATCTGGAATAATAATTTTCATAATCCTCAAGTCATTATCTTAAGAGCGAATGTATTGTTCTCCTAATTAAGTCTGTCCACACGCTGTGCAGCTTCCCATGCAAATGCACTGTGCATAAACTAATTAAAAGAAATATACAGCCACAAGGACTTAAACGGTCTTTTATGCAATCTCTTTAAATTATAGTCTCCCTCCTCCCCCCTCACACACACAAACTAACAAGGGATTCAGCATCATATTCAGCAGGGAAAACCACTGAGCAGTTTTGGATCCCAATCTGGAATCCCCCAGAATTTATTAGAAAGCTTTTGTTTTATGACATTTTTATGAGGGCCCTGGATGTGTAGAAGACCCTAATTAAGTGAGAGTTATGATTGTTTAATAGGAGACAGTCCCTGCCCTGAAGAGCTTACAGTCTAAACAGACAAGACAGCCAAAAGCTGAAAAAGCCTTGTTTTGCAGTTGAACAGCTCAGCCATTGAAAAGTTGAATGACTTTTTCAAGGTCATATATACAGAGCTGGGAGCTGGAGGCACACCTACTCCAGCTCTGTACGTACCTGAATCTTCTACCTTTAGTAATAGGCCCAAAAGACATAATATACAGAAGCCTATTTTGTGCAACAGCACCAAAGGACAATTTCACACTGATTCTCACTGGTATTTTGTTGGCTGGGAAATGGCTGTGAGACTGCCTGGCTGTTTTCAGCAGCTGTTTCATGTTCTCTGGTGTGGTGGAGGTTGTACCTCTGGAAAGGAGCATGTTGGAGGCATGTGAGCATCCTGAAACATTTTCTGCCAGGTCTCCCTACTTAAACCTCAGGAACACTGTGCAGATAGAGCAGAAGGCTCCCTGGCCAGCAGTGTGTGTGTGTTCATGCTGTCTGTGTGCCTTGCATTGGATCGTGAGTTTGATGGGCCCTGGACTGGCCTCTGTTTGTGTTTGGTTGTGAACATGAATGAAGCAAGATGAAGGAGATCATCGGGGTGATTTTTCTGTTATTTGGGATTGTTGCTGACATTGCCTTTGGCTCCTACTTTACAGAAGAGGAGTGGAAGCTCTGGGTGCAGGATGTCCTGCTTGCTGTTTTCACTCTTCTTCTAGTGCATGGATCTGGTGTTTGTGCGTTTGCCAGACAAAGGAATGCTTTCTGAGCGGTCTGACCCGAGCAGAGTAGCCAGACAAAGAAGCTGTATTTGCACTGGGGTGAACTGGGGCATGAGGTGAATGCAGCCATGCCCATCCATGGGAGAGGACTCAAGCAATTGTTGTGCATCTCAGCTGCTCTGAACCAGGTGGAATGATCTCAGCTGCTAGATGAAGATGGGTGGTGTAGCTCACAGCATTGCAGAAGCCTCAAGTTCTGCCAAATAGACATTAGTTGGTGTCTGCAGGTTCTGAACAATTACTGAGGCAGTGGAGCTGCAAGCTTCAGAAACAGCCCATCAGTGTGTGAATGCCATCCACAGTGGGCCTGTTTCGGGGGGAAGTGGCAGCCAAGCCCTCAACAGCCCAGGCATGGCCAGATAGGAATTTGCACATAAATTTTGAGAGAGAACAGGGATTTTCTTGCTCTCTTTTTTAGGTGGGTGTTTATAAGTGTGAAGTGGAAGATGAAATTTCCTTAGGCTGGTCTCAATTACTGTCTCATTCTTTGCATGTGGCAGGTTTCCTGACAGCATCCCTCCCGATGCAGCAGCCATTGAGAACAGCAGCTGGAAAAGGAGGGCGAGGAAGAGCCTGGCCTTGCAGCTGGGAGGCCCCTCAGCACAGGATCAGAACCACGGCGAACAAGCAGTTCTCCTCTTATCTGATGTAGCCTGGAGAGCAGACAGATAGGACTGCAGCAATCAGTATGATGGGAATGCGGTGGGTGGACTCTATCAAGAGAAAAGAAACCCTCCCCTCCATGGATGAACCTTCATGTCTGTGTTTCCCCCCTCTCCAGTCCTCATTCCGGTAAGAGGGAGGATCTTTTCCCCATGCAGCAAAGAGATGAAAGAGTGCCCCACATTTGACACTTCATGAGCTGGCTGAACCCTACAAAGTGATCTTCATAAAATCCTGATTCCAAAGCATCAAAGCCTTTTCCTGACTGGTAAAAACCCTAAAAATTCCTGGAAGAACTGCCAAAGGGCAATGGGGCTGATTCTGTCAACTGCCTTTGGTTAGAGCCGGGTTTGGTTATTTATGGGGGCCGGGGGAGGCAAGAAATTTCCAGATGGGCGGCTCAACCAAATATAACAATGATAAAAATCAATGCAGTTATGTGCAGGGAAAAGAATGCCTGTGCATGAGGCACACGCTTCTCTGTGCTGAAACATCCCTCAGCATGGTGCTGCTCAGGGTGCCCCACTCCGTGCTGTCTCACCCCTCTGGCTGCCCAAATGTGCCCTTTGCTGGGGGGATTCTGGCTTGATTTAATGGTACCTTCCTAATGAGACTTCACACTGATTGAGGTGCAAATCCTACTAGAAATATGTCCAGGTGAGTAATCACCCAAATGAGAAGTCATCCCACTGTGGTGGGATTATAGAAGGGCTGGTCTGTCAGCCCTTGCAAGAAGCCAACAATGGATTAGCAGTGTGACTTTGACCTCCCTGCAAAGTGGCAGTGTTCAGATGCCCAGGTCGTGCTGGGACTCCCAAGAAGCAGGTGTGTGTCTCATCAAACTGTGCCTCAGACAGAGTTGATGGAGGTTGGGACACGAGGTTGCACAGAAGCCCTTGGATGAGAAGCAAGGCATAAAGATGGATGTTTCCTGTCAGAAAAGGCTGAAGAAATTTGCTGTTGCAATGTGATGGTATAAAGAAATTGAGAAAGCAGGAGGACAACCTTCAAAATCATCTGGGTACTTGGGTACTTCAGGCATCCCACTGCATTAATTCTGAGTCCTGTTGGGGTGTGTGTCACTGCAAAGCTGTGAGTCGGAGTGAAAAACTGTCCCTTCTCCAAAGAACAGCAGTCTAGGCGTACAAGGGAAGAGAAAGCCTAAGAAAGCAGGATATATGGGACTGGGACTGGTTATTAGCTCTTTCATACATCCAAGATCAGAGGAGGAGGATTCAGTAATTCCTTCAAGAAGGAAACTTGCTTGCCATCTACTTTGCAAGGAAGCATGCTGAGCATCTCAACAGGTGGGAAGATGACTAGGAGTCAGGACTGAGTGGAGTGTTGAAATACCTGATGAGAGAGGAAATTTTGTAGAGAGGGCTGGACTCAGTGACTGAAAACTGCTTTTGTATGAGTGGACCTCTGGTTTTTCTATGTTAGTGGAATTTTGGATGTCTGCATGGGTTGTTATATAGCCATACCATTAGCCAGTCCAACATCCTCCTCTTCTTAGTGCTGGTTTTTATTTTTGGAGGTATCCTTTGGTGGAAAACCTCCAGTTGTCTCATGGAAAATTTGTTCCTTGAGTAATTCCTTTTTTTTCCACTGAGTCCTTTTGCACTTCATGGAATCATAGAATGGGTTTGGGTTGAAAGGGACCTTAAAGGTCATCTACTCCCAAGCCCCTGCCATGGGCAGGGACACCTCACACTAGACTGCGTTGCTCAGAGCCCCACCCAACCTGACCTTGAGCACTTTCAGTCTGGAAATTGCACTCCTTGGCCTCACCTGTTCACCAATATTTGTTTATGCTCTTAAAAAGGTGGTGGGGCTCAGCCTGCTGAGGTTGCTGTTCATCACTGCTGTGAACTCCAGCTCTGCGGGTAAGTGTAATTAAATTTTTTCTGTCTTATCCATCAGACAGAGCTTTACTGAGTACTTTATTTAGGTCAGGTTCTACACCTGTGAGTGGTCCCACCACTGGGTTGCCTTTGTCCAGTCTGTTGTCTTGAGGGAGCCCAGCCCTGGCCACAGTCATCGCTCAGCTGAGACACTTGCTCCTCTCTGCTCCTTCCCCACAGATGGAGCCTGCCTGCAGCACTTCAGCAGGAGAGGGACAGGATGAGGTGAGTGATTTGTTTGCTAGTCAGATGGCAGGACCCTTGTTTCTTGTTAAAGGCCTGTGAGATAAGAGATGCCATTGACGTTTCAAGGTGTTCTTATCATAGGCCTTAGTCTGAAAACACACTACTCATCCACACTTTCTCTCCAGCTTGTTGATGAAAATGGAGAATTTTCTTCTGCTGTTACCAGTCTCTGGAATGCCCCTAGACAAAAGAATTTTTCAGACACATCATTTCCTTTCGTGAATCAAACTCCAACCCCTTAATGTTCAGCAAATAATTTGTTCCAAAGGGACTGTGTTGTATGTGATCGTAATTACATTTGGGTTTTAATAATCATAAACACTCCTGTTTTCTAAGAACCAGCTAAACTGATTTCCAAATAATTTAGTTTGAATGGCATGTTTTGTGTTTGTGTAGCATCTTCTCCCCCATAAGCACTTCTAAAGAAAAACAAACAATGTATTTTAAAAAAAAAAAGCAAGTGTGGGGTAAAAAAAAACCTTGGAGAACTTTAAAAGACTCTAAACCTGAAAAGGGAGGGTGGGATCAGCTAATTTGTCCCTCTTTTGTATGGTTTATTAAGCCTTTTGTTCTGGAACGCATGGGTTCAGTGGGAAAGCGGTTTTTGATATATAATGTATTTACTTTTGCTAATTAATTTAAGCAGTATTCATATGAAAATGCCGACTGATAATGGCTTTCACAGCAACAACTGTGTTTTTTAAAGTAGCAACTTTTAATTACAAATTGACTGGCAGAAATATATAAACCCAAATATTGTTCCACTGATTTCCTTTTAACTGTGTTACTCTTGCTTGATTTATCGGATTAGGGCTTTTCACACATAGTGCGTACAAGATATTGTTTTTAATGAGAAATTAAAAGATTACCAACAATACCCATAAACCATTAAAAACACAAACTCTAGATGAATGGTAATTAGACAGAATGATTTGAGGCTGATAAATTGAAACCAATTAATGTATTTGTTTGGGATTCTGAAGATAGCTCTGGGTGTTCCAGAAAGCACTGAAGGGTTCAGATTTGGTGTGGAGTTGCACGTGGAGATACCTTGCACTGCTTCAGGTGTCCAGAGTGGAGAAGATGCTGACAGGGCTCCACTGGGAAGGGGGAGAGGTGAGGAGTTACGTGAAGGGGTTTTGTGGGGAGGGCTGAAGGGATGTACCAGGGCAGGTTTTCCCCGGATCAAGACTTTCCTGTGTTTCACTGTTACCTGTGACATAACGTGAGGGAAAACCTGAGCAGGTAAGGCAGAGGGAAGTGCTGAGGAGAAGCAGAGTTTTCTTGTCTCTGCTGAGGTTTATCAGGAATGCATCTTCTGCTCAATTCGAGCAACCCTAAGTTGGTAAAGCTGCACAAGATGCTCTCTTTTGGAATACGAGGAGGTTGCATTTGTTAATGGCGGCTTGTAACCCCAACAAGAGCATCCTGTTTCTATTCTTTCTCTTATTCTTGGCAAAGCAAATGTTTTGGGATTCTGTTTCAGCAAAAGGAAGTACTCTGGGGTGGTGATGCCTTTTGATATTGTTCCTTGTACTTGGGTCTAGAACAGAGCTCACCATGATTTCCCATCTCAGGAGAATTTTTCAGCACAAGAAAAATAGCCAAAACCAAGTAATCTCCTGAATCACGGTAGTGATGTCTCTGCTCAAAAATCTTAAAACAAAATAGCCCTCCCCACCATAAAACCTAAAAGCCCAGGTGACATATGACCCAAACAATTGAAACATGTCATTTCAATTTTTGCTATTTTTATTTCAAGTCTTGTCCAAATGTAAATTAGAACATTGAAATGAAGAATCATGGGAAACAAAAACCGTAAACCTTTCCCCCATTTTTCCCTGAGCCAGGAATATAATCAGCCTTTTCTTACACACATTTTCTTTGTGATAATTTGAGATTTGTGATGAGGGGTGGGGTGTTTTCCATGGAAAAAAAAATCTCAACATGGAATTCTGCAAGTAGAACTCATTCTCCACCACTGGCTTATCTCTGTTCTAATCCCTCCTTCAGGTGTATTCCTTCCACGAGGTTTTTCAGTTCTTATCCACTGTAGAAAGAAATGCATTATTTAACAAGGCAGGAGCAAGAGCACAGTGTATGCCCTTGGTGTTCTACCATCAGCTGCTGGTATCTTGTTCAGGAAACCAGGTTTTCAAAGGAGCTGGAGTTCTTGAATGCACTTAACACTTAATGCTGGTGGGTGCTGGGTTCTTTTGTAAACCTGGTCATTGCACTGAGTGAAAATTGTTGGACTGAACCAGGATGATTTTTTCTGAGTCTTTCCCAAAAAATGGTGTTCTCTATAGAAATTCTGTGGCTTTTTGCATTTTCTTACTTGTCTGTCTCCAAGGCTCACTTAAGTCTTTCAGGTGCTCTGAAGCTCACATTTGCAGGAGCAGGAGCCCCGTCGTCTCTCCCTGTAGCTCCATCCCCATGCAGCACATTGTGGCTCCTGTAGGGTGATTGGTTACAGCTCTTTTCCATCTTACTGGAGTCACAGTTGGTTGCAGAAAAAAGCAGGTGTTTTATCAAGGAGTGTCTTGCTTCCAAGGATGGACTGGACAAGGAACCACTTCACCCAGCAGCCTTACTCTGGGTTACTCTGGGGAACATTTCCTGGGTTGTTGTCACTGCTGTGAGGTAGCATCTTGGGCATTGCATTTCAGTATTTTTCGTTCCTCGTGCACCGGTTCAGCCATCAAATTAACAAATAAGGCTCTTGGAGGAGCCACCTGGGGCCTATTGCACAAGCTGGACGCCAGTAAAATCCAGTTGTGTGTAGCAAAAGGGAAAAGACCAATAAGGAAACAATAACAGAAAAGCTCTGTTAAAAAGGCATATGGGTACAATGCTGCTGGCCCAGTTAAGGAACCTGTTATATTCAGTAGTGCAATAAAATCCCGAGTAATTGCAAATGAAACTTAATGCCTTGTAAAAGAGCTCAGCTTCTTTCTCCCATAGCTGCGGCTTTTTGAATGGAAGGCCGAGTCCAGCAGGAGGTGTATTTGTGCTGCACAGCCTCGGGAGGCTTTGGGGAAAGAGCTGATCAGCCGTGGGCAGTGCGAGGGTTGTTTGAAGTGTTCCAGCTTTTTCGGCCAGCCTGGCCTCCTGCAGGAGGATGTGGAACAGGGCAGCACACAGGGAATTTGACTCTGACCTTGTGTGTGTGGGACCCAGAGTGTTCTGCTCTTCCCGCAGGTGCAGGGATCACTTCAGACTGGTCCAGCCAGGATGCTGCTGAGGTGATGATTACATTTTCCTCTGTTTTCAAATCCCTGTGTTCCATCATCATCATCATCATCATCATCATCATCATCATCATCATCATCATCATCCCGACTAGAGCAGTGGGCTCAAAAGCCCTGCAAAAGCAAGGCAGAGAAGCCCTCCTAACGTTACTCGTGTGCATATTCCTTCTGGGCTTTTATCCAGACTTCTTCCTGAATTTTTACAGCACATGATTCTTGCCTGCTTCAAGAAAACCCCATTTATTTGGGGAAAAGAGACTTGTGGTTCTGCTCTTTATTACAGATTTTGGATTGTAACAGTTTATTTAAGGCATCGGGCTAAATCCTGATTGTCTATCCTCAGGTCTCAAGTCAAACTTCTTTTATGTGAATAAGAAACATGTAGGATGAGGGGATTTGCAGCACCAGGTTTTCCAGTGAAGATAGTGATATTTTTTATTGTTTAGTGTCTGGTTGTTGGGAATTAAATAACTGCTGGAGAATTTTTACTTCATTTCAGGGGCATGTTTCTAGTCCTTATGTTTGTGTGAAGTCCACCCCTGCCACACACCTCCCCATGTAATTTGAAAGTGTGATTTGGTTATGCCTGAAAGACTCGGGATCCAGAAGGCAGAGAAAAACAACCCAAAGCTGATTGTTATTAAAAACAAACACCACCATCCTCTCCCCAGACTGATGGTATTTGAATTCCTGGGTTTGCATTGCTGGTTTTGGGCCAAGGGAACTGAAGGCAGGTAGAAGCCTGACTTGCATTAGAACACAGAAGCAAGAACCTGGTTGTTTGCTTGCAAATGGCCTGAGCCTGTTAAGCCTGGTGTGCAAGTGCCTGCAAAATGCCTGAGCAAGGACCAAGTGAGTGCCACGGAGGGAAATAGCAGCCCTTAGAGAAAATCCTTCCTGCTTCCACACACTTCCCTCATTTTTCAGTCCTGCAACGTTTGATATTCCCTCCTTCTCCTTTATTAATCAGGTTTTCATTTAAACTGCAATGCTTTGTTTCCCCACACGATTAACTGTAGTTGGTAAATAAAGCAGTGAATGGCCCTTTTAAGTTCAAATGATGGTTCTAGCTGCCCACACAGTTGAAAATGTGCAGTGTCCTTCTGTCCCAGCATGAGCTAGCAGAAGTCATAGGGTGCACTCTGAGAAACAGCCCCTGCTTTCTTTATTGTTGCTCTTTCCTTCCTCTGATGGCATGAGTCAGGGGCACTGTCAGTTTCTGAACCAACAGTGTCTCCTTTTCAGCAATTAATCTGCCTGTTTCATTGTTTGGCTGAGCTGTGGCATGCTCTAAGGGTTGTCCTAATTCTCTGTAGTTGACATTAAAGGGGCAAATGTCTGAAATTCTAGGAGGATTTCTAGAGAAACTTCCTTCCCTCTCCCCCCCCCCCGCCCCCCCTAAGGAAGCAACCTCCTGCAAACTCATCAGCCCATTTCTTTTCTTACAGGGTTAGGGCTGGCATCCTTTGTTAACTTCCTGCATAACCATGGGCTTGATTTGGCTTCTCTCAACGTTCTTGCTGAAATTGGTCCAACACCTTATCCTCACATCCACCCACGCACGTGAATTCCTCAGTGTCATAAGCTGGTTGGGGTCCATGTAAGTCATGGCATCTCTTCGTCTTTACCCCTTCACCCACCCCTGTGAAAAATGTGTGCAGTTTAAAACGGAAAAAAATGTGAATAGATATGAGGTGGGGATATGGAACTAAGAGAGGAGGACAGTGAAGACAGAGTCTGTGGAGCTGATTAGGCCATTTCAATAACGAAGTGCAAGACTGTCCCTTAAAGCTGGATGTGAAAACTGCTGAGCCAACAGAGAGGTTTGTATTGATTTCAGTGAGCTCTGGATCAGTCCCTTCAAAAGCAGCAAGGAACATGGACCTAATCAGATGATGCCACTGTGGCAAAAGATAAGGCTTGGCATCTATGCAGGACCTTAAATAAGTCCTCAGGTCTTTCAGAAGTGCTCCTTAGGAAAGGGGCAGATCCTATACTCAGGGAGGATTGCAGAAGTCTGAGACCAGTGCTTTGGAAACTCTCTTCTCTCTGCTAAATGAGAATATCTTGCATTTTCAGATCTGGTTCTAGTTCTAGGTGTTGAATGAGTGAAAGTCTATTTCTGAACAAATTTTTAAAGACTGCCTCCTCTTCCACATCAAAACTGAATTTTGCAAGGTGTTATGTTCCTTCAGCTTTTAGGGCTACACGTACACACAGTCAAGGACTTAGGAGGATCACTGACGGGAAATGAAAAAGAAGAATTCAGATAAAAATGGTGTGGATATTTAGATCAAGGATATGGACATTTGAGACCATTCTAGAAATGGCAGGCCAGCCAGCAGTGTTACCACCAGATCTTGGTTTGAACTCTGAAACCCCAGCAAAGTTGGGGCATGTGATCCCCGGACTGGGGTTGTCTAAACATGGAAATCACTCAGAACTCACATCAGCAGAAATGTATGTAAAGGCACTGAATAAATGCAGCGGTCATGGGGAGCTAATCTCCCCACCCAGAGCTCTGGAGCTCTCAGTATGCAACCATTATCATCTAAAATATTACCTGTCCTGTTGCAGCCTGGATTTCGTCTCCTTGCCTGTGGATTAGACATAAGGAATATAAAACAAAATACATGCACAAAACCCTTGTGTTTCCTTTGCAAAATCAGGCTGTGCACATAGCTAATTCTTTTCATGTTAATCTACACTTACAACCCAATAACAAGCTGGAGCTTTCTTCTAACCAGGCTTGATTAAATTTGGAAGATTTCTTCCCAACAGGAGAACCCTTTCTGCTTTCATGCAGTAAACATGATTTTGTGCTTTCTGTATTTCCCTTTCTTATTTTTATTTCAGGAATTCTTTTTTTTCCCCCTATTATTATTATTATGAATAAGCTAGTTTTAAATCAATTTCAACAGCTGGAATTAATTTTCCTGTTACTGACTCTTCACTTGGGCCTGTCACAGAGCGGGAGGCTTTCTATTAGCATAAACATAACTGAAAGCTCTGGAATTTGCATTAATGTACTTTTAACAAGTTGACAGTCTTTTGGCAAACGCTCCTGAGATCTGAGAAGCAATGGAAAAAAAGACTGTATTATACCTTACACTGGCCGGATTGTAAGAAGCTGTCAGGTAAAACCTCAGGTTTCTTTTTCTACTACAAAAATATGGGACAAAATATCCACTCATAAGCAGGTGCACATATCTGACAATTTTGCAAAGTCCTTGCTGCTTTCCTCCTAGTCCCTGGAAAAGCCTGCTTCCAGCTTGGGAACAAGCTGTTTTATTGTTATTTAATGGATGTGGAACTTGTGCAAGGGGTGGAGGTGCTGAGCAAGATATTTTACAAAGCTTTTAAAGGGTCTCAAGAAATGTATATTTTGGTGACAGGAGCATGGACCATTTGAAAAGTGATCCAAACTCTGCTAAATAAATTGGTCGGTGTGCCAAATAAAAAGCTAGTCCTGCAAGCTCCTTATTACCATGGGACAGGAATTTAAGAGGATTCAGCATGGCAGTTTGGCCAGCAGATGACAAAATCATAAGGGATGACCTGAAGACTGAGATGATGGTTTTCTACATCTCTGTTTAAACCAAATAATTAAAGTGAGCATCTTTCCATTGGGTTCTGGCTCCTGCATGGCAAGGGAATTGAGGTTGAGCTTGGCCTTCATTAACCAGAGGAACCAGAAACTGCTGTTCCTGCCAAATCATAGAATCATTTAAATAGGAAAAGACCTCTAATATCTTTGAGTCCAACCTTTGGCCCATCACCACCTTGTCAACCAGACCATGGCACTAATTGCCAAATGACACGGCAGTAGCTGCAGGGCCCAAAAGGAGGATGATCATCAGGAAACCTGGGGTTGATGACATTTGGCTGAACTCCACTGGCTCTGCAGTCAGTGTGCAGTAACTGGGCTATTGCTGGGTTGGTGTGGGCAACCAAGGGGCTGGTCTGTGCACCCCTGCCTGCCTGAATGGATCCTGCCATGGCCTGAAGCTAAGAGTTAACTGAGTGCCTGCACTGCAGCCTTCAGATGTATGGGTAGGAAGCCTCTGAGTGGTTCTGGGTCTCTCAGTTACGTAGATGTTCCACTTTTATACATCAGTGGAGTTGATGTGTATTTTCAAAGAATGCAATGTGTTTCCACCAATAACTTAGAATAAATGTGTTGCAGTATTTGCAGAAACTGTACAAGCCAACATCAAATTTGTGTATGTTTCCACTTACACTAGAAAAGGAGGCAGGAGAAAATATTTGGGCTGCAGATCAGACTCATATCAGTTGCCATGGGAATAAAAGAAATACTGAGAATTGAGGGAATCCTTTAAACTACAGGATTTTTTAAACTGAGTTCTTATTTGACTGTTTATTTAGGCCCTACATTAAGACAAAAATGTGTGTTTAGCCAGCTCCTCCTGCTGGACCCAGAACAACTATTAGGGCATATTTCCATAGAAATATTGCTGATCCTGGCCCCAGAACAGAGAAGAAGGAGGCCTGGGAGAGCTGCTGTGCTTAGTGGCACTGCTTGCTCTGCGGCCAGGGCCTCAAGCAGCCCCCTTGCAGTTTGGCAAACGGAGGCCAGCTTTATGTTTACATGGTAAAGCTGCTGCCAGTGGCTTGGAAAGGCTGCAGTATTTGTCTGCTCCAGGCTTTGTTCCTTGGTTTTTCTCTTGAGTTTGGAGAGACCAAAATGGTACCCCTTTGGTCTGGAAACTATGACTCGATCTGGCCGGCACAGGAGCGATATGACGCAGCTTACAGTATGGGAACTGTCTCACTGCTGGGAAAAGTCACTGAAAGGTCTGCTAGTTAATTAGCAGGGGGATTGTAAATAGCTAAAACCTGACTGAATTCCTCTGTCAGCTCAGGACAGGATCCTCCTGCCACTCCTCTTCCTGCCTCTTCACTCTTTGACCGCAATCGGTTATTCTGGAGATAATTTTTCCTCTCACAGCTTCTGCTCCAGTCACTGCTATGGCTCACTGTGGCTGTTGTTTGTTCACTCTAGGAAAAGAAGAAATCCAGTGCTGTGGAAGAGCAGTATTCTCTCAGTCTCCTTCACACCCTTTGTAGTTTTTTCCTTTCCCAGGGAAAGGCTGAGAGCAGAGGCAGCCTGTCCAGTGCTGCTTGACTTGGATGTTGCTGTCCTCTCTTGCTTCAGCTGATGGAAAGCACTTGAGGTAGATCTGCCTCGGCTGTGGCTGAATCACATAACTTTTCTGAGCTAATCTGCCTGTGTACTTACGGCTTCAGAGAGCCTGGTGCAGGTTCCTCACCCAGCCAACAACCACAGCAGACTGGGTGGTGGAGAGATACCTTGGTGATATCTTCAGTTGCCATCATTGACCAGCGCACAGGGCCACATCACTGGAGTAGGGAATAAGACACGTCTTCACTCAAGCCTCCAGACCCCAAGGCTATGAAATCAACAGGCCTTCTAGAAGGTTTATTTCCTTCTTCTTCAGACACTTCCAGCAGCCCCTGGAGGAAACCTGTGTTGGTATAGGCAGTGCACCCTGGCTGAAAATGCCTCAGAACATCACCCGTCTAACAACTGTGTGTCCTCCTTTGATAAAAAGAAGACATTTCTCATCTTTCACATAAAGGTATTTTCCCTACATGCCAACTCAATCCCTTCCAATTGCATGAGCTCAGAAATCATCCCAAATGCAGTCTAAAAGTAAGCTGGAAGCAGGAGTCAGCAATGGTGTTTGTGGAGAGGGAAGCTATCCCAAGCCAAAGGCCCAGTGCCTACACCAGCATTGCCTTCACTGGCCTCAACACAGGGGCTTGTGTGAGCCAGCATTGACAGCACCAGGCCCCTGGTCAGGGTGTGAGCTCTGGGCTGGGAGGACTTTGCAATGATGGGAAGAAGACTATGAGAGGGGAAAAGGGAAGAGTAGTTTGGTTTAGAGATACTGTCCACAGTGCTGATTCACTGGGCTAATCGGATCTAGGCGGCATTTTTCCTCTGGTATCTGCTCTGTGCGTCTGTCACTGTTTTTGAGAATTTATCTTTCTCATCAGAGCTTGGGTTTTTTGTTGGGTTTTTTCCTCTCTTCATTCAGTGCCTGTTAGAGGAAAACCTTTGAAAACAAGATGTCCTTTTCTTCAGAGCTCTGTTTGGTAGATTGGAGCTGTGATAAAATCTCTTCTCATGCTGGTTTCCAAGGAACATGGGTGCCCCATGGGCAGTGGCCAGCCAGTGCTACCTACAGCCTCTGCTGATTTCTTTTTTTTTTTTTTTTTGGTAGAAGTTCTCAGTTATCAAATCTCTAAAGCTTATTTCAAGGCTACGCAGCGAAGGCTGCTTGATGGCCATTTTATGGTGAAATATGCCTTGTGGGCAAGGGTCTGGAGTTGTTCCTTAAGTGACCCTATCAAATGTGGGAAGTGGCAGACTGTGATTGAATGGGCAGCCTTAATGGGGTTGGAGATGCAGAGGAGCACTGTCTTGCCTGGTCTCTATCCTCCCAGAGAAAAAGCCTAATGACAAATAGCTGAGAAGTTTTTATTATAGTTCAGGTTCTGGTACAGCTGCTGGAGAGGTTTGAGCAACTCTTGTGGAGCTCCACCGTGTCCTGTACAGACTGAGGTGAAGCCATGAGCTCAGTTGAGCTTGTGATGACCAGTGTGCCAAACCTCTGAAATCCGCAGATGTGGAAAAAAGGGTTCAAATTTTGGTTGTTATCTGCCAGCTGAAAACTCCCCTCCAACCCCTGTTGTTGTTTAGCTGAGCACAGCATGACAGGGGGGCTGCTTGGGGAGCGCGTGATAAAAGAACTTCAACTGTGCAAAGCTCCTTCGGTGAGACTTCTCCATAAACATCATCTGTTGTGAATTCAGCCTTGCATGATTACAGGCAGACATCTGTGTTGATTATGTGGGTTTTCTGCAGGAAAGATTTTAAAATATGGAAATGAATGGAGGTATTTGCACAACCGGTTAGCATCCGTTTCATGTTATTATTGAATATATGTCTCAGAAAAGTGCTTAGAGACCTTAGGTCAGAGTAGGGCTTCAGTGAACAAGGTACAGATTCTGCCTGAGGAGATACACCTTGCTACAAATAGCTTGAGACAGTCCCAGCCAGGGCAGACATCTGAGCAGAGGGAGGGCGAGCATGAGGGGTAAGGTGACCTGCTCAGGGCTGCGTGCAAGAACGTAGGAACAAAGCTGGGCCAGGCTGCAGCTCTTCTGGCTCTGCCCAGTCCTCAAACACTGCTGTGCCCCCAGGCTTATGTGGGCAAATGACAAATAAGAATAGCCCTGTAAATTAGTGATAATATTGCTATAGCTCTCTCTGTGGTGTTTTCACCATCCTTCTCATGATGTCTGCCTTACATCCTGAGATTTTGAGGAGATAGATGCTGGTGGTTTTAAGGATAAAGCGTGATGCTGGTTTTACACCTTTACTGCATTCAGAACGAAGGGATAGTAAAAAAAACGTTCCTGTTCAAAAAATATCAAAACTCAGAGTGGTCTCAGGAGTGTATATTAGGTTATAGGTCTGTATAAATTAACACATTTGCTTGTAGAAATTCAAGAACTTGGGATGAGGCAGTGGAAGGAGATCAAATACAATTTGAGGTGTAGATGTAGGCTGTTCTGACCTGGTTTAGCACACTTTGGTTGAGATTGGGGTGTGAGCGAAAATCAGAATCCTCCTTCTCTAAAGCTGATGTTTTCTGCATTTCAATTTCTACCATCTTGAACGTTGTTAATGTAGGAGATCAGTTGAGGGTTATGACCATCACAACAGTATTACCAACGGGGCTGGTTTGGCACCAGCTCCAACCTGTTTCTTGCAGGCAGGTTCTGACCTAAGGAGTTGAGCCATTAGATCCAGGTACCCAAAAATGTAGCAATGTCAGCTGGCAGACGTGTCCCACTGCCATGGAGTGACCCTTGTGATGGCTCTGGTTTTGCTGAGTAACACCATAACCCAAAAGGCTCATATGGGACTGGGAGCAGGCCTCAACCAGGAGCCCTCTCCCATTTCAGGGTGAGCACTTCTCCTTCACACAGCTGGCAGCAGGACCCCAAACTGAGCGTGGGTAGGCTGCCAGAGGGACCTCAGATTAATGTGGCTTCACGAAAATCTGTCCTCGGCTTCTGTTTCTTTGTCATCACACAAGCCTTCAGAACCTTTCTGTGGTACCAGGATGGCCGTTTGCTATGGTTATCACAACGGTAAAGTTGTCACGGGTAAAAACATCCCACTGTCCAGAAATACAAGAAAACAGCGTGGGCAAAGGGGCCCATCCTCCACACCCCCCTTCCCCTCATGACTCCTCCACACTCAGGAAGTGGCAAGGCTGTCCTGTGTGGCCAAAAACAAGGCAAAAGAACCCTAGTGAAAAAGAGAGTTAGGGCTGATTGGTAAGCCAGGCATGGGCACTGAACATCTCTCGAGAGATAAGTCTCTGATGCTTGATTCTTTTCAGTCCTTTTGGAGACAGTGATAAGGAGGTGGCAGTTGCTCTGTCAGGGTTACTCACGCTCTTTGTGCAGCATGTTCAGTCACTGAACTCGTTCAGATAAGACAAACATCTAAACTCCATTTCCGGAGACACACACCAGTCTTTGCACTCAGGCAATGGTTATACTGGGGTGGGCTGCTAGAGACAGGGCTGATGATGAATGCCCGTGAGAAAGATGCTCCATTGTAGCTGGTGGTTCCATGTCTCCTTTGCTTCCCCAGAGCTCCAAAACTGGAGTCTCAGGTGGTCCAAATATCTGGGGTATTTGGCAAAGGTGGCCACAAGCACCCCAGCAGTGGAGGGGGAAGTACTTCTGAAAAACTCACCCAAATTCTGTGTGCTTTGGGCTGAATAAAGCTGGACCCTCCCAAAGTCTGGTCACATCCAGACTTGTGTGTATCCTCTTTGCAGGATTTGTGAGTCATCAGCCATCAGAAGAAAACTTGTAGTTAGTGAGTGCTTCAGTTGCTGCTGAAAGGCAGCCACGAGGGAATAGAAACATGATTGATTAAAGAGAACAATGTCTGGACACAATTGTTTAGGACAGACAGTGCAAGAAAATAATGTAGACAACTGGAAATCTGCAGAGAATTCTGTAAGGTGTCGGGATGTGATAAATGCCTGAGGTAGAAACCAGTCCAGGCGTTACTCAGCACCCTTGCTTCAAGAAGTGCTGGGGCAGCTCTGGTCACTGCAGTTGGCTGGAGTTCTTTTCCAAACTCACACAAAGCAAGAGGTTTGTTTGGGGAGCAGTCCTGACTAGAAGGAAGAAGCACTCCCCATACAGTTACCTTATTATTTTCAGCTTCTATGCTTGCTCTAGGTGGGTTCCAAGTAACTGCTCATCTTGATTTTTCCTGAGAGCTCAGAGGAGCCTTTCCCTGGACTGATGAGCAGAAGTACATCAAATGGCTGGAGCTGCCCTGCAGGAGCAGCAGACTCAGGGCAGTCCTGCTGCCTGGGCAGCGAGGGTTATGGGAAGCGGTGTCTGTGGGTGTTACATTTTCTATTTTGAGCCTTAACATGAAAAGGTTGAGATACAGTTTGTGCAGAGACTTTGGGGTGACCGACAGCAACATTTGATATTTTGTCCTCTTTCGTGAGGAGATGCCTCGTGAAACTGCCACCTTCCACAGGATCAGTTTATAAGCTGAGATGTGAGTAACAGACAGGTGTTACTTGTCCTAAACTGGGCTCCTAGTTGTGCTGTTGTTCTGCACTGGAAATGAATCTACTTTATATGCCTCCTGGAAGCCCTGGAGGGAGAGGGACTGCCAAAACTTTAAGAACTTGTTTCATTATTCTGTCCAAATCTCCTCTAAGATCTCTTTGTGAACAGATTTCACATAGGGAAAAGATTTTCACAAAAAGTCTTCATTCCCCTCCTTAAACAGACTTCCTCTAAAGGCCACCAAGAGAGCTGGGGATCTTTAGCACTCAGAAGATCTGGTCCACGCTGAATGCACTGTCACCACGGTGTCCCTGGGGGATGTTCCTCCTGGTGACCCTGCACAGTGCTCAGCAGTTGCATCACTTAGGCATCTAATTGCATTTATAACCTAAGATGCCAGGTATAAGATGCCAATAAATTTTTAAAACCCAGCAATGGAAAGGTTATACTATATATTACCAGGCCATTGAGGATGCAATTCTGTCAGCACAGGGTTATTCAATTAACTGGGATCCAAGCAATTAGTATGGCAGGGTTTTATTGTTTGGTTTGGGTTTTTGTTGGATTTTTTTTTTGTTAATTTCTACTACCAGAGCAAAGATTTAAAGTTTTCCTAAATTTCAGTGACATTTTCATTCACTGCCAGTTGCCCAGAGTAAAATATTAGGCCTAAGGCATGTGCTGGTATCATCCTGCTGAGAACACCAGCAGAAAATCCTGTCCTGAGAGGTGCTTGTTCTGGGAGGAATGAATGCACACAGCCCCCCTCTCTTTCCTTGTGTTGCATTGGTTTCTCCTTTACAGGTCACCCAGCAGCTCTGTGTCATTGTGTGGATTTCCCAGCTTTTCCCAGGCTGTTTTCTCCAGGGGCTGGGAGCAGTTTTGGCAAGCAGTGACCTAGTCATGGTCTATGACCAAGTGAATCCATGACCTCTTGGCTCCCAGTTTTCCCCCGTGTTCTGCTGGTGTGCTGTGCAGACTGCACTAACACAGTCTGTGTGCAGGCAAACCCACAGAGTCCTGCTGTCCTACGGCAGCGTTTCCAGGCTGGAAATACCTCTCTTGCTTTATCTCAAAGTACCTGTCCATGTCTGAGCTGGGAGGAACCTGCTCCATTCAGGCTCCAGTGTCCTTCTTTACCGTCGAGCTTTAATTCCATCCTTGCTTTCCCCATCCCCCGACCAGCTCCCTGCCCCGCTGTAAGGGCTGCCTGTGCCCTTCTTGTGGAAAGCAGCTGCCTGCAGCAGGGAACTCCAAAAGCTGCCCACGTCCTGAGCAGTGAAACTTTATTGTTTCAAAGTCACTTTGACCTGAGTGCTGCAGCAAACGTGTACAGCGTCTGCTGCCGCTGTTTCGCATGAGGGAGCTGCAGTCAAATATTAAAAAGGCAGCAAGAGCATTAAATTATTCGGCAATGGAACATTGTCATTCCTCCATAAAACTATTTTGACCTGTAGTTTTCTATGGAGTCCATTGCTCTTAAATGTGCAGTGAGAAAGGAAATTAAAAATTAATCTTTATTTCCATCTCAGAAGAAAACCTTAATTCTCTGCATTGAAATTATACTCATAATCCAGGGTAATAAATTATAGTTTTTAATTGCAGCTAGTCACAGCCAATCAAATGGGAACCTCTCTCTCTCTCTCTCTCTCTCTTGCTGGCTTTAACTTTGCTATACAGAGGAACTCAAGGAGTGCTGGAAAAATTCACATACATTGACCCAGGCTCTAACATTGTGTGGAACAAGCCTAGGATGTATTAAACCAGCCAGGTTCTCTTCTTGCCTGGCACCCTTGAGCCAATGACCTGAAAGTACCTCATGGGCGCCGGCTGCACCAGGCACAGAACAGGGAAATGGATAAATTGCACCATTTCCACGTGGGGAAGGTGTGGTGTAGGATCTTATTC
Organism: Oreocharis arfaki; assembly: GCA_013398015.1. Classification (NCBI taxonomy): domain Eukaryota; kingdom Metazoa; phylum Chordata; class Aves; order Passeriformes; family Paramythiidae; genus Oreocharis; species Oreocharis arfaki. The sequence goes on from VZRR01002750.1 coordinate 479,350, forward strand.
AAGGTTATGGAGTGAGTCAGTGTTGAAAGAGGAACAAAATCTTGATCTTGGTTCGCCTGCTTTTGACTCTGACACAGAGCACCCTTCCAAGCAGAGGGTGGGAGCCAGGATGCCCTGCTCTGACCCACTGACCAATGTTGCTGACCTTCAGGCATCTCAGCTCTGACATGAGACCTCTTCTGACAAAAAGGACAGCTGGTTAAAGCAGATGCTTCTTTGTGCTTGGTGTCTGTTGCAAGCAACCTCAGTGTTCTTCCACATTACAGTGTGTAGCAGACAAGTGGAGTGTTTCTTGGGATTTGATGTTGCTGTATTGCAAATGATGAAAGCTGCCTTGCAAATGGGCTTACTGAGGTATGGCAACCTTTAGCACAGCCAAGGAGTTGTCTCTGTTCCCCAAAAACTGGTGCTCTGCGTGTGCCAGCTCTCCCCACTGCTACCCCACAATGTCTAGCTGAGTGCTCGCACACTCACCACACTGCTGGATCATCCTGTCATCCCAACCCTGGTGTAGTGGCACTTAGCCAGGGGTTGTTGCCTCTAGGAGCAGCCCATAAGGTGTATAAATACCTGTATAGTGCAGGTACCTGAAATGTTTGCACAGCACCATTCTCCTGGCAACTCAGCCTGGCTGGTTTGTGATTTTTTTCAAACTCTATTATATTCCAGACAATGTGATGGACCTGTTCTAACAAGGAGGATTTTAAGTGTGGCTGAGCCGTCCCAAGCTCAGATATGGAAAGGGAGAGCCAACAGGAATGCAATCCTCAGCTGGAGGGAGAAGTAGTTGTAGTGGGAGTCTTCTATTCTGATAATCACTTCTAGCTCTTTCCTTTTTTCTTTTCCTGAATTATAGCAGTATGTGGAAGAATGGATGAGTGAGAAAAAGGATGGAGAAGTGGCTAAAATACCAGACACAGCTGTGAGAATGAAATGAGGTCCACCTGACATAAGAAGCCTGAAGTGGTTATTATCAATATAATCACAGCAAAGGTGTTTGTTACTAATCAGGATTAACCTAGTATGTCTCCAGCCACTGATTTGGAAAAGACTGTAAAACCTCTGCAGTGAGGATGTTCACTCTGTGGCCATTCCTTCTCAGGGGATCAGTCCTGTTAGCTGCTGTGAGAACAGTGGGGGGAAATCCTTACCCAAGGATGCATGAAAAAGTACAGACAACAAAATCTAACAACATTTTTGTGCAAAAGCACTGATGTTCTTGATTAATAGTCCTTAGATTACAGACATGAGGATTTATAGGGCCTTATTCTGCACTTTTTAACACTGTCTGTTCCTAGAGGGTTTTAGGTGGACAAAAGAAGCATTAGCATGGGCAAAACATGCTTTTGCCATTATGACAGATTAACACCCTCAGAAACTCTGCTGCCCACCTTCCCTCACTGGCAGTGAGCTGCTGTCTATGGAGGATCTCTGTGTGCCCTGCAAAAAGCCCCAGTGCAAACCCAAATGATGCAAGCCCTTCTCCAGGTGACTGGCTTTCCTGGCTGGATGATCAGCAGCTCCACATCAGCAGGGCAGGTGTGTGCTGCAGCAGTTGGACAAAAAGGTTGATTCACCCACGTGGAATTTCAAAAGGGGACACAAGTGGTGCGAGTGGGAACGGCTGCCCTGAGCACCTTGGGCAGAGCTCATTCTTGTGCTCAGCTGCCTCAGCCCTAGGGCAAGCTTGAAAGAGAACTAGATGGCTACAAGCAAGTAAATTTGACATCCTGGAGTTCTTCTGCCATCTTGACTCTTCCATACATTTTGTTAGACAGAGCTCCCACAGAAATGTGTGTGTTGGGAAGCGCTGCTTCTGTCTGAAGTTGTGGAGATGTTGATGACCACTTTGCACTGAGCTGTCCTGTCCTGCCTTTGCTGCTGTCAGAGTGCAAGTTTTAGCTAAAAGTTGTTTATGTGTGCTCATGTATGGTGAGCACACCTCTGGTTTCTTTTATCTGAGCTGCTTTTAAATGTGAAATCTCTCCCTAAGCAGGATTACCCATGGCATAATGAATCAAACTGCTTGGAGGCCTTTTCTGGTGATCTGGTTGAATTTGGCAGTTAACTTCCTTCCTTCTCTTCTAGTTCTACCAACTGGATTTACCTCTAATTTATTCTCCTTTCTTGGAGTATTTAAACAGGAATCAGAGCTGCATAGCTTTTCCACTCTTGCACTGTTTTCCCTCCTAAACCAGTTTCTCACAATTCTTGGTCATTTTTTATTCTATCTTTATTTCCCACTTTCCCTCCTAGTTTCATAAAAATAAAGCAAAAAAAAAAAATGTTGAGCCTCTTCTCCTAGACTGTGAAACTGTAGAACAGAGTACTTGGATTGCTGCTGAGGTAAATAACACAGTTTCTTATGGTTCATGAAAGTGATTCTTAAATTTTGAATGAGACATCTTTGTGATGCAGAAAGCTGAGACTGCCAGTTATTCAAGCAAAGCCTCTGCTTCCCAACAGGGAGCAGTCAGGGAGAAAGGAGAACACCCAGTAGACTGTGTGTATACAGACAAGGCTCCTTCTGGAAATTAAATGGTTTATCTAAAGTTATCAGACTGCTGACTGCTCTTTAAAAGAGGTACCTCTGGGCTGGGGAGAGAACTGCAGTTCTGTTTGCCAAATCTGAAGGAAGAATGATCCTGGAATTTATTACCCTATGTGTAATTTTTGTATTTAGCAAAATACTGAAAGCAGGATTTATGAACTAAACAAACCTGTTTCCGGAAGATGATGGCAGCTCTGTGCCTTTAGCAGTGGTGGCGGCACAGTGAATGTATCTCAGCAGAAAATCTTTTATTTTATAGGACAATAAAATTAGTGAATGAAAGCAAAAAGAGGTATAATGGATCTGGGTTTTAACAAGCATATGAATCAGTATCTCATGAGATCTTACCTGAAAAAACATAATTGTATTTTGCTGGGAAAAGACATGCAGAGAACAAAAGGAAAAGAACAGGAGAGAGAACCTTGTGACCATGGTTGAGATTTGACTAAGATGGGGTGACCTGGTGCTTAGGGCCTCAGTCATTGGGTTGAAGTCCTTGCTCTGCCACAGACTTTACAAAGGCACATCACTTCCCTTTAGTGTTTTTTTCACATCACTTCTTTTCTTGGGTTGCCATCATTAAATGCAAAATGGTACTGTTGTCCTTCCTGCTTGTGAGAACGATGGCATTTAACATTGAGAGGTTCCATGAACCGTGGGAGTGCAGACCATGCAACAATATTGGATTTTTCCACTGCCATATGAGCAATTATTACAAGTTATCCATTTTTCATCGTTTCATGCTTCATGCACAGGGCAGGCAGACTCTCGATTTGCCTAGGATTGTGTGGGAAGACAAAAAAGATTTATCTGATGTTTGGAAATTTCCTGTGATGACAGCAGGACAGAAAAAAAGGTCTTTTGCTTTTCCTCCATCCTGGAAACGGGTCAGAGGAGCTCTTTGGTGAGGCTGTGCAGCGACAGTTCAGACTCATGGCCATGTCATTTGGCGTTTGCGTGGCTTTCTGGTGATTTGGAATGAAGGAGATTGGCTTCTCTGTCCCCCTTGCAGCCTGAGGACACTGCTGTCCCTGGGCCCAGGAGCATCTGCTATGCCCACTCCCCTGAACACGTGTGCTGGCTGGAAAGATTGTCTCCAACATAGGCTGGGCAGCTCTTCCTCACACGCTCTTCTGTATCAAACTTCCCACCTTGGAAACTTCCTTGGTTAACTGCTCATTTCAAAATCATTATTAATGTATTTGCGCAGGGATTTTGGAATTTAATTAGCCTCTTTTGAACTGTTCTTAGAGTGTTTGTGTAGAGAAACAGAAAATCCCTGCATGACTTGTTTGCTTTCTCCATTCGCTGGTTTTCACTGGAAGTGGAAGATACCGGCGGGCTTTGCAGGGCTGCATCCTCCTGGTGCCACTGGTGCTGCAGCTGAGGATAAGCCACGGGCTCTGCAGAGGAAGCAGCTGCTTCTGGGGTGCATCAGGGCCCCTCCTAACCAGGGCTGGGTTCATGTGTTGGCACAGGCTGGGCTGCTGAGCACGGCAGGACTCGGCCAGCAGGTGACGAGGGGCTGTGCAGTGTCCCAGGCGTGTTTGCACCCAGACAGCCATGCTGGCTGAACTGGGCTTCCATTTCCCTCTTCATGAGTTTCCTTTGGGAAATTCAAATCCCTGGCTGAGATTTGAATGGATCTCGCTTCCAGAGGCCAATTGGCACAGTGTGATTTTCACCTCACTTTTGAAAGTGCCATGTTCAGGGCAGCGGTTCTGACATACCCCATCCAGAACATGTTGCAGGCTGTGCATGTTCATGTGTGCAAATCTGCAGGGTCTCAGTTTTCACTTGAAGGCTGGTTTGAGTTGGGTTTTCTTCCTTTTGTCTGATCCTGCTTTGAGAAGCCAGGCTGGGCAGAGCAGGACAGGGTTTCTTGTGTTCCCTGCTGCCGTGGGAGCACATGCGCTTTCCTTCTCTCTGGCAAACCACAGTGGTTATGACCACTGCCTCTGGTAGTGTTGTATTGGTCCCAAATTGAGGAAGGATGACTAACTTAATCACTCGATAGTTTTGATTTCTAAAATTAAACAGCCTGCCATATGTGCAACCCTGTTACTATATTTATGCCAGCAGTCAGCAGGCAGCGCCAGCCAAGCTGCAGGGGCTTTGCAGCTGCAGCTTGTGCCTGTGCTGCTGCTGCTGCTGGGAGCACACAGATGTTTCTTCACCCTTTCCCCAAATACAGCCCTGTGGACGTTTCTCCTGTGGAAACAAAAGCACTTGTACTCATAGAGCTTTCTGGACACCCTTCAGCCATTGCTTTGTAAACGTGTCCTGATGCTCCCTGGTGAACCTGAGCTCCCAAGAACGGGTGGGAGGATTCGGAGACTGCATCAAGCCCAGGAGACAGCACAGCAAGCCAAAACTGAAGGCTCCAGCCCCAGTGCTCGAGCAGGGACAGCAAGTGAGATGCAGGGGCTTCCTTGAGGAAATGGTGGGTGCTCCCCCGAAGGAGTCCCCTCGAGGGCCATGCATGGCCCCAGGGAACACATGGCAGCTAGCTGTCCTGGGCTGCCTGAGCTGTTCGCTGAATCAGGGGGATGAGATGCCTTTCTTCCACCATTTGTTTTGTAGGAGCTCAGTTAGCACCAGGCAGATTTATTTGGATTCTAGGAGAGAGGAAATAAGATGAATAAGCAGTGGATAAAAGCCAAGGTGAAATGTACTGAAGCGGAAGGAGTGGACCCTTGTTTTCTGGAGGAGGGCAGACTGAGGGATGAGATGTTGGTTATTATTTCAGTCCAGGCAACATTCCTCTGTGATCCTAGACACGTTTCTTGACTTTGTTTGCTAGCAGGAAATCTGGCTTGCCTGGCAGAAGGATTAAGAGATGGAGCAAATATTTAGCACTAACTAACCAAGAGTGTTTGGGTGAAACTGAAATATTTTGACATATTAGATCTGATTTTACCAACTGACTTGGTGACTTATAGGTGCTTTTGTTTGGTGTTGAGCAAGTGTTACTGCAAAGCATTAGCAGCAGTGTGTTTGGGTAGGGTTGCATGTGCTTGTTGAGTAGGTGGCAGGAGAGGGTTTGTTTTCCATTTGCTTAGAGTTTTTTATTTAAAACAATTGGAATCCTTGGGGATTTCTTTCTTGTGGAATGGAGCTATATGGATCTGGCATCTGTATGTAATAAAAGTAGAGAGTATCTCTGACCCTTAGGGCAATGTCAGATTGAGAAACTTGTATCAATTAGATCAGAAAAAACCAAATTATAGTTAAGGTTTTTTGCCTGTTGCGCACTCTCCTCTAAGGATGCATGAATGTTCTTGGGTTACAGGAACACCTCACAGCACCCAGGGGTGACCTATGTACATCATAACACTGTGCACTAACCTGTCCCTTGTCCCTGCAACTTTTGGAGATCATCTTCCATACCTGAACATCATTCCAGTGTCCATAAACTGTCTAGAGCTAGTTCATGTTTAACTGTTACAGCTGCATGAGACTTGCACGCATGGATCAATTTTCATGGCGGAATTTCCCCACAACAATGTAAATTCTTCAAACTTTCATTGATGTACAGAGCAAAATGAAACACTGACAGGCCACTTCTTCAAAATCTTCCCTCCAGCATTTTTTCGGGGGGGGGGGGGGGG
>VZRR01002750.1:485616-638663 GCA_013398015.1 Oreocharis arfaki
CCCCCGTTTTTTTTTTTTGGGGGGGGGGGGGGGGCTGTTTCAGCTGTTTCAATCTACTTCCTTCTGCTCCCTGTTTATTGGGAGCCAAGGAGGAGGCTTGTTGGACTGATGGCTGTTGTTTATTAAGCTCGCTTCCTTTAGGAAGATTTTCAAGCCCACTGTGGCCAACACAGGGAAACACCTTCCTATGCTCCACCTCTGCTCAGAGGGCAGGAGTCTGGCATACAAAACAAACAAGAAAACCTTGGGTATAATCCTTTCTTAAAAAGAGACAGTCCAGACTCACAGCATTTCAAGTTTCCTGGAACTAGGGATCATAATTTCTGTGGATTCACAGAACCTTAAGATTTTGTACCTTAAAACATCATTTGCCCTTGCAGGCAAAAGGAGCCTTTATGTTTGCTGTTTTGCTTGTGCATAGTTCCACATAATTACTCGAAATCCTCAGGTGTCTGGATAGCATGGAGTATTGGGAAAGGAGAAGAGATTCCTCTGTGCCAGAGGCAGCACTGGCAGCTGGGAGGTGAGCTGGCTCCTCTCTTTGGCCTGTTGCCTTGGAGGGTCAGTCTCCCTGCTCAGTTTCTGCATCCCAGCAGTCCTGTGTGCCAGTGTGATCAGTACTGATATATTATAAATTATTAACAGTCGGAAGAGGTTTGAATTTATTTGCAGAGAGCGGTTCTGGGCAAAAATGATGAACAGATTTTTTGTTTGGGTTGGGATTTTTTATTTTTTAATTCCCTTTTTTATTTTTCATTTAGTTAGCTAAGTTTGAGTCCATACTTTGACTCATATTTTAAACAGCAGCATCAAGGAACTCACTATTTATGCCAGCAGGGCATTTGGCCCTCTCCTCTTCGCTGTGCTCTCTGCCTCCCTTCTGAAAGGCGATGTGGGATGTATTGATCCCAGCTGTAGGACTTGTTCTATTTCTGAACTCAGATTGCAGTATGAAGTACAAACACCATTTAAAAAGGGAAGATCTATATTAGAATGACAAAGAGAATAAATTAAAGCAGCGTCCCCTCTCTAACGGTCTGCAGGCAGTCATTAAGGAGGGAATGCCCAGTGCTGTCTACCTGAATGATGCTTTAGAGTCTCGAGTATCAGGGGAATTCAGTGAGCACAATATTGATTTCTGTTCCTACATTAAGCTTTTAGCTTTGCAGATGGCTTTCTTTGAAGTCATTAACATTGCAATGTGCAGCATGAGGGTGAAATAGCTCTGCTGCTGTGCAGGTACCACCTCTGATCACTTCCTTCTTCCCTTCCTCCCTTGAACCATCACTCAGCTGATGCACCTGCAGGAGAGCGAGGAGAAAAGGAAGTGAAGTTGCAAGCCAGGACAGCATTGGAACTGGGTAAGGAAGACCAATTTTTCAAGAAATTGGCAATGTTTTAAGTTTTCGTAGTGGCTGTGAGCCTGGGGTGGGGGAGTTGGAACACAGCCAAGGACTGTGGCTGAATCCTCTGGGTGGTACCTGGCTGTGGGGGTGGGGAGGCTGTAACAGCTCAGTGGGGGCTCAGAGCTGCCATCATCATGTTTATTCCTGCTTGAACAAAGAATCTTAGGTAAATTCAGCTATCAGGGAAGCTCAGATTTTCCCACCTCAAGACTGAAGAGAGTTAAGTGGTGACAGGGAAACACTGGAGGTCTGTTACCAACATCGGACTGAGGTTTGCACCGGGCCCCAGGTTTGTTAGTTAGAGGATTAACACAGCTAAATCAGTAAATCAAGATGCTTATGGTTGTTTCAGATTTATCCAGATCTCTCTTCGAAGGGATCTGCTTGCAGACAGCAGCATGTCACTGCAAACACGGCTATGCTGCCCAAAGCAGCTCATTCCCTGTCTCCCTTCCCGCTGTTACTCTTCCCTCTCCACGCCTGGCTTCCTGCTTTAAGGGCTGGCCCTCACCCCCACGGAAGCGGGAAGGCTGCTGCAGTATAGGTGGATGCTGTGGGACTCTCATCCTCTGGGAAAGATTGCAGAGACACCCACTGGTATGCCCAGGCAGGGCGGGGATTATCCACGGGGGAAATGGCCTCCCGGTTGTATTGAGGGGGAAGGATGTTCATGTCCTTTGCTTTTGTCTGTGTGCATGAGCCCAACAACCTGAGCCCTTCAAAGCTAATGATATTGTTTCATTTCAGGACAGGACAAGGAGCTTTTTGCCCTTAACACTTCTGACTTTGCTGCTGTGGTGAGTTCCTGGGAGCTAGGGATGTCTGTCTCTCCAGTTACAGAAAGGAGGGGGATGTGATGTGGTCACAGAAGTGAGAAGTGCCCCAGTCCTAGCGGCTTCTGTGTCACCCAGCCCTCATGGTTATTTTAATGTCAGTTCTTCATGGGGAGGAGGGCTGGAAGGGACATGGAGATATTGTCTAGTGCCTTCCACTGCCCCACGATGGAGTTAACTTGCTCACAGATTTGTTTCGGTGCAGCATAGCACAGGATGGGCTCTGCTGCTCTGGCCACCTCTGCCTGTCCTACTCCCACCAGACCCTGTTGGACCCCTCCTCTGCAGTGTGGGTGGACGCTGCTCAGGTAGGAAACTGCAGCTCCCTCCTCTCTCTGCACTGCACAGCCCTTTTGGGGAACACTGCAATGCCAGTGCCCAGTTTATTTGCAGTAGCAGGTAAAGGCCATCCCTCCCAGTGCTCTGGAGTCATGATGTTTGGTCTTCTGCATTGTAATCCTTCATCTAAACCTGTAACACACACACACAAATAGTGCATGTGGAGCTGGAGCATTTGTAACAACTCGATTTGTGCTTTGATTTAGTTTTTAATATTTTGTTCTGCATCATGTCTCCATCAAGACAGCTCAAATAAGAGGCAGTTGTTTTCATGGCTAGGAAGTTTCCCAGGCTTGCTGTCAGTGAGTGTGCCTCAGGAAGAGACCAGCTTCCCACCTTAGCAAGCAGCAGAGAAAAATTTTCTTTTCTGTGGTCTCCTCCCTCGCCCAGTCCACTAGTGTGTCAAAACCTTGAGTTTTGTGTAAAGTTGTTAAATAAGCTTCTAGGCAAAATAACAGATCAAAAAGGGTCTAATTAGCTGCAGTCTGCTTAGGAATTGTGGTTGTTCACCTAGTTTTATAAATTGACACTTTTAACATTAGAACTCAAAGCAAAAAACGATGTAATTATTCCCTTTTTTTGAAGCTTAGGTTTAATGTCTTTATTGAAAATGGGGTACTTCTGCGGCATCTCAAGATGCTTTATTCTATCAAATCTGGAGCAAGTCATTTTTCATTTTGGATTGTAATGTGGCATAAATGATAAGGGCCTGATTCAGAAAGCTTTTATTTTTTGTTCCCCTCACTGGAAGCCTGGTGAGAAAGCTTCGCAGTCACCTCACAATAACCCTGAAGATAATCTAGGGTTTGAGTCTTTGTGAAGCTGCTCACTCTAATACAAGGGAAAGAGTGAGATTTCTGAGCTCTTAGTTAGGGTGCCCGAAGCTGGCTTGTCGTCACGGGTTTTTAGCTCTTTTCATATCTCTTACCAGTTGTAGGATACCAAGGCAAAAGTGTATTTCTCCTACAACCTTTCTGTGCTGTGATCACGTCTCTGGGAGTACTTCGTGCCTAATTTAAATCTCAGAGAGGGTAGCAGGTAGCTGAATGGAGAACATCTGGTGATTAAAGCAAAGGAGGAACGAGAGAGAGATGAGTTCTGTTATTAATTCTTCAGTTTTGTTCTGATATGACCTGGTCATGTGTCTTGTTTCCCAGTCTCTGATCATTTGGATGCACCATGAATGAGTCACTTCCACGTGTCCAACCTCACTAAACTTGACCTCAGTAACTTAGAGCAGCATGGATAGATGAGGGGAGGGTCCTCATGAAGTCATGTTAGGGCTTGTATAGGTTACAAATTTTATTTATACTGTGGCAGGCCTCACAGGCTCCGTTTAGAACCAGAGGTTGATGGTGCTGGTATTTAACTAATGCAGAGGAAGTCGTGGTGCCTGCCCTAAGACCTTACCACCCATCAAGACAAATGACAAATACAGGATTTGTGTGAGGGGGATTGCAGAAAAGGGTCAGTCGTTCAGTGAACTTTTAACTTTTTTGGGGGGTGTTTATCTAAAAGTTCATGCAAATGGAGGTGGGTTTCTTTGATCTGAGAACTGTCTTTTGTAATTTCAACTGCTCCCTGGCTTGTGTCAGAAATACTGTGAGTGGGGTCTCCCTGGGGTTTTTGCACAGCCCAGGTTTTAGCTGGGCTGGGAGGGGCGTGAGGCAAGATTTATACATCAGAACACGACTTGCAGAAAAGAAATTTTTATTGGCATATTTTATATTGTCCTAATTCAAAAGTTTCAGTTCTTCATGATCATTCTGGGCACAGGTTCAAGGTTTCATTTGCACTTGGCTCAGCTCAGACACTGGAGGAAACATTCATGATGGGAGACAGGTCCTTTTCCTTCAAAACCAGAATTTCTCAGTAGATGGTAGGATTGGATTAGAGCTTCCTTTGAGAATGCAGAAGGGATTTGCTTGAATTTTTCCAACTCTGCTTCTCTGATGCTGTGTGGTGATTAGAGGAGAGCTTTTCAGGTGTCCCTCTGAGAGTCTGAGCATGGTCTGGCTACTTGCATCTGTGGAGTTTTCAGTAATTATACCTCACCGAATGAAAAGCTTGGTGCATCCACATAAAGGTTTCCCTGAGAGAATGGGTGTTTATCCTTTATTAACCCTAAATCTTTTTGTTGGCTAACTAGCAAAGAGACATTGGTTTCTAAGCCTGAGGCAGCTGCTTTGTGGAAAAGGTTCAGTTATTCTGTATGCATGCTCTGTATGGACTGTGCTGCCATACAGCAGAAGCACAATCCAAGGCCTCTTCCCATTTGCTCCTTACAAGATGCCCAGTGGCTTCAGTAGGAAGAGACAGAGGCCAAGAGGAGCTCTGTGAGCCACTGCAGAGAGCAGTGGATGCAGCTTAGTGGATAATGTAACACAAGGCTGCTGTGAAGGGGAGCTTGGCCCCTCTGTCCCCCCCCAGAGCAAGAGGAGATGGACGTTCTCCCTGGCTGTGTGTTGGGTCGAGGAGCTCAGACCTTGTGGACCTACTCTGTGCTGTCAGACTCGTTGCTAGGAGGGTTTGTGTCATGCAGAGCATCACCCCTGGGGAGCTGAGTTTGGGCAGCACAGAGCAGCTTGCATCTGGCTCTCACACTGCCGCAGTGGTCATTAAATAACATTTCAGTGTTTTAGAGCTCAGTGGTTTTGTTGAAGTATCAAATAAAGATTTTCTTTTAATTTAATTTAGCTTAATCATCTGGTTGCGTGGCTGACTTGAGTAGGAGCACTGAAAAGTCTGCAGAGTTCCCAAAATACACCAGAGGGTGGAAATCCTTATAATTTCATAAACTATACAAAGCAAGTAACTGGACTAATAGGTTTGTGATCTGCAACTGAAGGGCATGAATATGTGCACAAGTTAGAGGCAGGAAACCAATGCTTCCACCAGAATATGCAGCTGCTTCTTGGGTGAGGTGAATACAACCTACGCTTTTGATTGCATCTTCCCCAGATAGCTTCTACCAGCATGCCTACTCTGAAAGTTTTATTTAGACATATGTGATTTTTCCTTGTTTTTCCTTACTCCTCAGGAACACGCAAGTCTTGTAAATTCCCATTATTGTTTAACCCTTCAGAAAGCCACCCCAATTGGCCAGTACACTGTACAGCTGTCCCTTGAATCCACTGTATTGCCTCTAGATAATGCCTGGGGCTTCAGTGTCAATCCAGGAACTCCCAGGGTGTTCACCACCAGGTAGGAAATAAAGAGAGACATTCTTATCTGAACATGGGGTTACAACTGCACGTTATGGAGCTGGATTAAACATGTTGTTATATGTATTATTGCCATGTTTTGACTACCTACAAACTAGAGCATTAATTACATAATTACATAACTTATGATTACCTAAAAATGCTCCCTCTTCAAATGGCTGTTGCAAATTTGTTCTTTCCTCTGCTGAAATGACCTGTCAGCTGCTCACTGTGATTCACTAAATATGTTGCAACTGGGTTATAATCTTCATTAGTTTCACAGAATGCATCCAAAACCAAGGATAACCCTTTTTGTTTTCAACGAAACAAGCAGTCTTGGGTGTTGATGTGTGTCTCCTTCACCAAGAGAAGTCTTGGTCCTACACTCATTTCCAATGTTTTTGATTCTTAAGGGTTTCCTAGGTTTCAAGAACAAGCCTCTCGAGAGCAACATTAGCAGCATACAGAAAACAGGGATTTGTAAAATAATATTAACTTCTACAATTTATAAACTTGATTTCAGATTCCTTTCTTTTGACCATTTTGTTTTCAGAAGCATTCATCAGAGCACTGGGTTTTAATTTCCTTTCGACTGACAAATTTTGGAATCAGACAAGAGACATTTCTCTGATTACTGCTGGACAAGGCTAGCAGGTAGAGATAGTGTCTTTTATTAGATGGAGCAGCATGGTTGGAGAGCTCAAGCAAACTTTGAGGCACACGAGCCCTCCAAATCTGAACCAGAAGCTGTCAGTGCTAAGCATATGATGAATAAGCAGCTGCTTGGGGTTAGATATGTGTGAATTAGACCATCTCAGCAGGGGGAAGGTGGTGAGTGCAGGTATCTCTAGGTCATAACAGCAACTGGGAAGTGTTGCCAGATTATTTGTAAGCATTGTCTGGTACACAGGTGAAGGGTGGCAGAATCCTACAAGGAAGAGTCTTGTTGTGCCTTAAGTATGGGAAAGATGTGTTTCTCTTGAGTGATCCAATAACACCACGAATGTGGAAGTTCCTATTTCATGCTTAGGAGTGTGCGTCCTTCTGAGATTGCTCAAATGCGCTTCACATTTTCTTCCTTGTTAATCTCTGTGGGCTTTTGCAGGAGGCTCAGAAAAAGGTTTCTACATTTACAGCTCCTTTTGCTCTGACACAGGCAGAGTAACCTTCAACACGGAAGCTCAAACCCTGTCCTGGGGTTTCAAGCCCATGGAGAAGGTCATATATGACTGACAATGGGGAGCTAGTGAGATCTGCTGTTCTGGATTTGTCAATGATTAGCCTAGTCTGACAAAGGTTCTACCATGAGCATTGTGGTAACTTCTTGAAGTTGATTGGGAGCTATTAGAGAGTGATAAAAATCAGATATTTCTGACCATGGTGATCAAAGGAGGAATTCAGTGATAGTACAATAGGTGCTTGGAATTCTCCGGGCATTGCCATCAGTATTGTTTAATGACCCAATGCTATGGCTCTGTTGGGTAAATAGCAGCTTTGGCAGGTATGTAGAAAAGAAGTCCTTAGGACACAGGGGTTTCAGAGCAAGGACATTAACTCATTTGCCAACTGCCCACTGTCCTTGGACACTGGTGGTTGCCATACTGTGACTGTCAGCCAGCAGGCTGACCCCACTTCCAGAATCCTGATTTATTCAGGATATTTCCTCTCTCAGGTTTCACACATGTTGCTTGTGGTCTAAAGGCAACAGTTCCACCAGCTGAGCTGCCGAAGGTTTCTTTCTGGCTGAGGTTACTCACACACCTGTTAAAAGTTGGTGTCAGGTGAATTTTGCCTAAGAGGATTCTGAAATTTCCTCCTCCTTTAAGAGCGAGGGTAATTTAATGCTGCTGCCCTAACTATAGTAATATACTGATTTGGGGGCGCAAATCCTCCACTCTGCCACACCAAAAGACTTCAGCAGCCTGTGCTAAGAAGTTGGGAGCTCAGCACATGGAAAGTATTGTGCTGGCAGCTCAGTGAGCGGAGCCACCACACCCCATGGAATCCCAAAAGGTTTTTTACCCTCATTATCTTTCACTCAAAACTTGTGGGCATCCTCACACTGCTTGGAGTGCAGAGTGGTGGCTGGGGGGCTGTTGGCCTCCTGCATCTCAGGTCTTTGCCTGAGTTCCCCAAATTCCCTGAACCTGCCATGCATTGGAGCTGTGTGAATCTCCTTGTTCTTGCTGCCCAACAACCAGCAATTTCCCAGGCATCAAGTACACGTGTGTGTGGTATTGAGTCATTTCTTTGGGGCTATTGTTTAAGGCTTCAAACCATGGAAGGAAACCGGGAGCCTGTTTAGATGTCACGTTAGGTCACTGGCTATTTTTATAGATTACATTAAAGAAAACCAAAACTGCACAAAAAGAATATTCAGATGGTGAAATCAGGACTTTGAAAAATATTTTTGCTGCCTAACTATCACAAATCACTACAGAGCATATGTAAACTGATTTTTCAGGGGCTGATAGCTTGGCCAAAGGTCCATTCCTCTTCCTGTAAAAACTTATTCACTGGCACCATTGTGACCTTCCTGCCAAAATTTAAAGCAGTGCTTCAAATTATAACACTGACATTATTAAACCAAAAGCTTGCACAAGATATCAGTTTTTTGTTGTTTTTCTCTTTTTTTAACCGGGGTAAAAGTTTTTCTGTAGGGGATGAACTGCATTAGCTGAAATTTTCACCCTGAATTCCAGCAGGGCAGACAATCAGCATCGAAAGCTTTAATTCAAAAGATGAAAGTCTGGCAAAATTCTAAGCAATCTGAGTCTTATAAGAGTGAGTTTTGTACAATGTGGTCAGCATATCAAAGGGAAATATTTTTTTCTGTCTGTTTAGATTTTGATGTCATTCCATCAAACATTTAATTGGTAGACACAGCATTAGCTCCAAACTCATTTTGAAGCATTGAACATTAGTCAGACACAAACCATTGGGCTGGGGGCAAATTACACGAGTGCCAAATGGTGGGAGACATTTTTAAGGAGGGGCTTTGCAAACTGTGTCTCTGAGTGAACAGAATTGTTGCAGAGCAAAAAACAGACCTTGAAATGGTCTCTGGTGGAAGAAATGGGGGTTATATAGCTCAAAGGAGTTCACCTACATAGCAGCCTTGAGCCAGATATGCAAGTGCTTGGGAAAAGGAGGTCAGGTTGGGACTGTTCTTAGCGTGCAGGTCTGGCATCGGAGTGACCTGGGCAGAGGGTGGTGGACCTTGACAGTATGGTGCAGCTGAGTGGTGGCTTGATCCAAAATCCTGCCAGCCTGCTCTGCTGGGGGAACAGCAGGGTAATGTTCAGGTGGCTTAGAGGCAATTTGTGAGGTTAAACTGGAGGTTATGAGGAGAAATTGGCCCCCATGCAAATGTAGGTCAAAATGCTAATATGTACATATACAAAAACTGTGCAGCAGGCAGCAAGCTTCTTGAAAAATCATGCTTGCAGTGACCAGACCTCAGACACCATAAAATAAGGAATAACCTTTACTAATTCTCAGACATCGCCCCTGCAGAGTTTGCAGGCCAGAGAGGCAGGTGGGACTTACTCAAGGTCTTATGTGGAGTCAGAGCACAGCTGAAGGTTCACTCCCAGGTCCATGGTCTCAGTGCTGGAACAGGCTGCCAGGAATTACTGGCAATATGTTTGGTTTTAATCTTTGCACTGTTCTCCAGTGAAGTTCTCCAGGCTGAAGTGCCTGGAATTTATCTCCAAAATATTTTGGAGGGGAAATGTGATCATAAAGCTGAAGCTTTGGGCTATGCATGCTTCTTTTCAGGCTCCTAACGGGTTTGAAAGGGGTGTTAGTCACCTGCCTCCTTTGTTTTTTGACAAGGAGAGTAATTTAGAAAAACAAAAACCAAAAAACCTCAAACCATTTTAATCCCTTACACTGAGTTCATGTCAGCTTTAGCTTAACTCAACCCACATTGCTGGAACTTTAGGAGGCATTTCATGTTTATTAAAGTAGGTTTGGGTCTCTTACTGCTCTTCTGGCTGTGTCACTGACTGGGGCCAGAGCTGTGCCACAGCTGGCACACACAGTGGGTAGCAAAGTCCTGCCCTCGGTGGCAAAAGTGAGAGAAAGCTGCTCAGCCCCAGGGTGAGGTTTGCTGAGCAAACAGTGTGCCCGGCCTCTGCAGAAGGGCTGAGCCTCCAGTTCCTTTTTTTTCCCTGGCACAAAACCCTGCGCTTCCTCTCCTGTACCTCTGGAGCCTCGTAAGACCCTTCCTCTTCCCAGCATATCGAATTGCAGCTGTCTCAAGCTGACTGGCAGCAAATTGCTGCTCCTGAGTCTGCCCTTGGCGGTTTTTTTTCCAAGCAGAAGGAAAAGGCTGGAAGTTCCCGGTTTCTGCGGTCACGGCTGTCCCGGCGAGCTCATATTTGCCCTGTTGAGAGACGCCGGCACCCTCTGGGCGGGGTGAGAGCATGAATGCAGCCGGGGAGCACCAGTGTCGGGCGGGCATCGTGCCTGCCTTTACCAGCCTGACGGGAACAGACAGGGACAAAGGTAAAGCTCGAGGCATGAAAAGGCTGCTTGTTGCAGCGTTTCATGGCCAGTGAGCATGACCAGCCTTCAGGGCTAATTACCAAAGGAGAGAGAAGTATGTTCTTGTCAGCGGACCTACAGGGTTACTATTTAATGAAGCAGACATGCAGGTAACTTGTTCAGTGAGCAAGTGACTGACTTGTGTCCACAAGGATGTAGGTGTGTGTGACAGGACGCTTCAGGTGGCTTTCGACCCCTGGTCTTCTCTCTAAGCATAGCTGGGCACAACTCTCAGCAGTGACAATCTGTAGCCCGTTTCCCTCTTCTCCAGTTTTTCCCCTCTACCTTATCTGCTCGCCTTTTACCTTTTTGCCTCTTTTTTCCAACCCAAGCACCTCTTGTTTATTCCATCCTGTCCTTTCATAGCTCTCCACCTCATTTTTCCCTCCTGTTTTTTTAATTACTGATGCTAAGCAGCATTGAACAGCAGTGTCATCACTATTTCATCAGGCCTGCCTAAGTTCTCTGCCAGTGGTTTATGGAGCATGTGTGAGCTGGGAACAGCCAGTATCCTCCGTGTGCTTGCATCAGGGTCCCCTGCCGATCTCATTTTCTCAGCACATCTGCCAAGTGTTACTTGTCCTTTTCTTGGGACTGCCCGTGGAGGTGTGCAGGGGGTTGTGAGCTGTGCCAAACCCTGGTGCTGTGCTGGCTGGGTTACAGCCAGTGTGAGGATGCCTCCATGCTGCAGGAATCTCTTTGTATTGCTGTGTAGTCAGATGCCAAGAAGTTACTTGTGTGTTAATCCAGTGCCTGTGCTGGTCTCTGTAAGAGAGATGGGACAAAACATGTGGGAATTAATCAAACGGTGAATTATTTTTTGCCCAAGTCAGAGGGTATGAACAGATTCAGTGGCTCTTTCTGACTTCTAAGCTTGTACTCTCAATTCATACAATTTAGTCCATCCAGCATCACCTCTCAGACTTGTCCTGACTTCTTGACTGGGGTAGGAATTACTAGGGAGGAGTAGCAGTATCTACAGTACAACTCCTCTCACAGTTTGTTATGGGAATTACTCATTTACTTCACTGCAACCTGTATTTTGATCTGATAGCAGCTACACTTGGTAGAGGATCTTTCTAATACAAAAGGTGATTAGTACATGCATATTGGACAGTTATGGATCTCTTCTACCAGTGTCCCTTGTATATTTACCAGAAAAGATAACTGGATTGTCAAAATTTCACCCGTACCTCCCACGGCACTGGGAGGAACATGCCAGTTGAAAACTTAGTGTGGCTGCAGAGATTTGAAGCCCAACAGCCAAGGAGTGGATGGGGAGCACAGACTGCAGCAGGGAGGCTGGTGCAGGTCAGAAGTGAGATACATTAGCAGAAACTCTGGGACAAGACACTCCATGTCTGTCTGATCCAAGCCTGCTATTCCTCACCTTTGGGCATGACCCTTGGTTTCTTTTCATACAAGAATGTGACAATTTGAAAAAACACTTTGACTTGTATGTTCCACGGACTTTATGCTGTTTTCTCCGTAGAGAATGTTGGGTTTTTTCCTGGAATATTATGCAAAAATGGATCTTGGGAAGGAGTCAGCCTTCCTTTTATTCTCCTTATATGAGGCATTGCGATGTTCTGGAATACAGTTGTGAGCTTGGCCTCAGTTCAGGCTGCAAAAGTGGCTGCTAGCCACAGGAGGACGTGGGGCTGGGACATGACAGTCAAAGCTGTGCTACTGCACAAGTGCTGCTGGTCCCAGTCCCTTGCTCTGGGCCTCGACGGACACGGCAGGCTGTGGCAAAGCAGTCCTTGCTGGCTCCAGGACCTGTCACTGGTCCACTTGCAGTGACACCAGAAAACACATTTCTTTACAGTTGTGCTGCTTCACACTCTCTGTTTCTATCAACAGGTTCCAAAACAGCTCTACCACTGTGCCAGCCTGTGCTGTTCCCTGGGAAGGGTCCTCCTGCTGCGCTGGCTGCCGGTGACCTGGCAGGGGACATGGAGCTGCTGGCTGTCACAGCACCAGAGGAAGCAGGGAAGGATGCAGCAGAGGCACAAACTGAGGTGGAAGGAGCAGAAAAAGCAGCAGCAATGCCGGAGGTGGAAAGCCCAGTGGGAACAGGTCTGGGTAGGAAGGTGGTCACTCCTGAAGGAGCAGCAGCGGTTGTGGTGGGAACATCGGAAAACCCAGCAGGAGAAAGAGTTGCTGAAGCATTTGCCAGGGCAGCAGAAAGAATTGCAGTATCAGAAGTAGCCAAGGTGTTGCAGTCAGCAATAGCTGAGGTAGGCACTCCTGCAGCCCCAGGTGCTTGATGGGGTGGAAGGGCTGGGGCTCCCCGGGCTGAGCTCATAGATCCCGATGGCATGGGAGGCTGCAGCTCCAGCACCAGAGCTAACCCTGACCTTGCAGCCTTGCCCTAAGAACGCCTCAGGTGGATCAGACCGTATTTCTACTTAGCCTTGAGCAATGGGAAGAGATTTTTATTTTGGAAAAACTGAAAGCAGTGTTAAAAAAAAAAAAAACAACAAAAAACCCCTGAAATTCCTGCTGAGAGTTTGTGCTCTTTTCCCATCTGGTTTCCCTCTGTCTTTTAGATGAGCTTTTTTTCATGATAGCGGGCACTTTATCACGCCTGGTATAGTTAAGGTTACAAAGCACTCTCCATTCCAGCCCCGCTGGCCACATGCTCATCCTGTTCTAAAGCATTCATATTTGAGGATCAAAAAAGGTCCACGCGTGGTGTTTGCTCAGACGAGAATTTTTATTTGACATTTGAGCAATTAAGCCTTGTGTTGCTCGTGAGTTTGCTGAGGGTGATAAACGCACTTTTCCCATTTGAAAAACCTGTCTTTTAACATTGATGATGTGGTGACAGATTTTCAGCAGGGATGGGAGTTGGATTTGCCAGGGCTCAGTGCCCACTCCAAGCACCAGATTTTCAGCTGTGTTCGGCACCCAGCAGCTTCCCGTTGGGTGCGAGGCCTCTGGACATGTTTGTTCCCACGTGTGGAGCTCATTTGAAGAGCTGCCTGCAGCACCACCGAGCATCCACCTCCTGCTTTCAGGAAAATCTGGATCTCATCTCCCTGGGCTCTGATTTCATTTTGGTGAGCAGGGTCAGCTTACTGCTATCACTGTTTCCTGGGCCCCAGAGCTGTCCTGAGCACATGGAATTTCTGTAAGATTTCTTAACTTATCCCTCAGCTTGGGCAAGTGGCTTCACTCAGGAAGGGCTTCTCAATGTCTGTTTGAGTTTTGGTGTCTGACTTTTGGTGTGTTTTCATGTCTTTTGGAGATCTGCTGCATATAGGTACATGCCAAAACAATTCTCTAAATCAGCCTGTGAACAGGTAGCTTTGTTTTTAAAATCAGCAGTTTGCTTTCTAGTGGCTTTTCCAGTGCTCATGTATTTCTTCTCTTGACTTTTCAGCTCAAAGGGAAGAGGAGGAACATGTGGATGAAGCCGAGGAACACCACTCAGCAGGAAGAGGATTGGATGAAAGAGGGAGAGGTGAAATGAAATGGAGAGGTGATGTTCTGGGTCATACCTCCTAATGGGGGGCATGTACCATCACTCCTGCAATTCAGTAGGGCTGCCAATCACATCTCTTTTGTGATTCATTATACTATTAAAAATAAATATATGGCATATTGTGCCTGCAATAGTGTTGAGGGTCTGTCAAAGGTCTTTGTCTCCTGGTTTTGTGAAAAGCAGTTCTGCATCTCTTCCTCAAAGATGAGGGAGAACATAATGTGCTGTTCATAACAGAAAACATACTACAAGCATGAAATGACATAAGGAAGAAATACTTTCATAGAATCACAGAATATCCTGAGTTGGAAGTGACCCACTAAGATCATCAAAGTCACCTTCTGGCCTTGCACAGGACACCCCCAAGGCTTAAATTTACTTTAAATATGCAGTCAAGTTTTCATGACTGTAGTTTGAGATTGTGCATTGGAGCACTGGTAATGTGAAATAGTTTCAAATACTAACAGAGCAGGTGCATTTACCAATCAATTTAGTGACACATTGCTCCGACTCTCTCCAGCTCTGAAGTGGGTTTCTTGCCTAGATAGGAATGGTAGGTATGTTCTTTTTTCTTCTTTTCTTTTTTTTTCCTAATTCTATTTATTCATATGAAGCATGGAATGGGAAAGGTGTCTCCATCCAGACTGATGATGGTGCAATGCCAGACAGAGGAAGTCCAGAAGAAATTCAGGAAACAGGAAAAATATCTTCAAAACAGTGGTGGACTCGTCAGCATGAATGACATTCCCCATCTACAGGCAGTAGAGATGGATCATTTAAACAGGCTTCTGATTTTTGAGAGGAAAAAATATTGTTTATTGTAAGATTGTTTTCTCAGCCCGTGAGGTACAGGTAAGACAGGTTTGTAGTAACAGCTGGATGATGGAGCAGTCACCATAAGAGATAAATGGTGATAAAGTGCTACAGAGTGTGGTATGAGAACAAAGCCACTCTTGGTGAGTGTCTCACAGGTTTTTCTGATGGAGGATGATCACAACTCAGAGGTGCCTGATGCCTTCAGCAAATGTCTGCTTCATGAACTCCCTCCAAATGCCCCATAGTTTGCTGCTCCAGGTTTGTGTTTAGCAGACTGAGGGGATGGGGTCAAATCTGTGCTTGGATAGAAAATTTCTGAACCAAGTGCGGGAGGTGATGCAAGCACTTGTGTGTGACTTGTGGCCGTAGCCCAGGTGGGGTGACCAGGCAGGGCCTCCAGCTACTCCAAGTGAAACAGAAAGCAGTTCCCTGACTGCAGGTGGTCACATCTAAAGCCGTATCACTTTTGGAAAGAGTGAAGACTGCAGCCCTGGATTCTGCCCCAAAATCCATGCGTGTATTGACAACCCCTCTCTAAACTCCTGTGTAGCTGCAGCTGGATGTGATATTCTCCATATACCTTACTTCCAGCTTCCAGGGGTGTTTCTGTGGGAAACATGCCATTTGTCCTGGTGCACCCCAGAAGGGGCAGCACATTAATTCTGGCATTGTATGGAGCTGTTCTCAAACAGACTCCGGGAGAGGAGGGTGTTTGAGGATCTGCTGCTGCCCTGTGCAAGCTGGCTGGCAGTGAAGATCCATCTCCCTCTTGGGAAATGTGTCCTTGCACTGCAGCAAAGCCAAGGGGTTTCAGCTCTCGTGCCCTTGCCCCTCTGCAGCACACCCAGTGCCCAGGCACCTCCGCTGGCTTCTCTCTCTGTGCAGTGACAGGCTGGGGAGGAGAGAGGAGGGGAGAACAGCAGCCTCTGATTAAAACTCAGCCCCCCTGGCCTTAGATCTGAGGAGACAGAGCCCGCCCTCCCTTCCCTTACCATAATTTTATTTTATTACAAAAAGAGCCCGTATTAAAAAAGCTCATGATTATGTTTTCTGTTCACCAAGACTTTTCCTGTATTCGACCTTTGGATAACCTCCAAGGCTTGCAAACATTTGAAAGGAGTAAAGGAGCTCATTTTATTGCAGGGCCTCAGCATACATTCTTTCCAGCCTATCTTTAACATCAGTTGACAAGAATTATATAATTGCAGTCTGTGATCCCTTTAAGGCTAAAATGTATTCGTTTTCCCTCAAAGAACACTTCAGATTTCAGAGTTAAATGTATACTTTTTTTTCCCCATCTGGGTTATTCTGTGGAAAGCCGTTTTCTCTTAAACTGGCAAGTCTCATTCTACCAAGTCGCATGGATTTATTTTTTACTGCGGTTTTAAGCTCACATGTTAACAAGTAGAAGAAATAGCCTCCAAATCCCAACCTGTGTTTCCCATTCCATTGGAAAATTAGTGGGTTACAGAGAACACGCAAGGGGAATTACACTCCTTAGGTGGAATCAAATAAAATTTCAACATACCAATTTAATCAAATTAGTGTCTAATGCTAATTGATAGGCAGTCTGGAGATGGACAGGTAGCTGGATTGGATTTGATCTTGCATTTCAGAGGCATGACGTAACCTGCTGCATCAGGAAGGAATTTCTGGTTTCCTATCAGAATGGCATCTGCCACCATGTTTTAGGAAGCCTTGGACATCGGATACTTGGATAGGAGCTGGGGAAGGATGCCAAAAAAGAAGTCTGAAGATAATACCTGGAATTTAAAAGATGAATTGGCTGTTGCCATGATGACGTTCTGTTTGCATATGTTCCTCACCATTCAGGTTTTCACTGGTGTTTGTGCTCCTGCAGAGTAAAACAAGTGCATAAACATGTGGGTATTCCTGGAAGCCTTTTCATGCCAGTTGGGTTCACGTGTCAGAGCCAGTGGTGCTCAGATCCTCTGCTTGGAGGGAACAGAAGTGATGCCACCGCAGTGCTCAGAGCACATTCACAGTACTCCGTGAGAATGGAGTGAGAAGTTCAAAGAAACTGCAAAAAACCTCACCCCTCCAAGTATTTCTGGACAGTGAAAAATGGAGGGTGTAAGTAGCCTAGTCATGGGCATGTGCATGCAGGAGGGGAAATTAAATTTGCCTCAAGAGTTGGCTGTTAGGAATGATCTGGCTGGCTGAAGCTGGAGAAGAGACTGGGCTCAGTGGGCCAGTTGTCCACTTCGGTGCTGCAAAGGGGCCTGGGGGCTTTTGAGGGGTTCTTCTCAATTTTGCCATGAGCTTAGCCCAGATCTCATCTTTCTCACCTGACAGAAGGTAAGATAGAAGCCAGTGTGCCTGCCTTTGTGCCCTTTTATCTCAGCACTTGAGGAAGTGCAAACTTTTATTCCAAATAATGTTTGCCAGTAAAAACGGATCTCTTCTTCAAATATTTAGTTACTCTAATGCTGATTGCCCCCCATTCCCTGAGGGGAGTAGGGGGCAGGGGCAGCATTCCTGGTTTTATAGAGGGGCAGGCTTGAGAGGGCTGTAACTGCATGTCACGGGGGTTGGATGCAATAACTGAAGAGAGGGGAGCCAGTAATAGAATCTTTTTAATAAACTACAAGCCCACAGTTTATAAACTTGGACACAGATTATGCTCCTGCCTAGTGTATAAAAATAACCGCATTTGGATGTCTTTGTGGCCAAAGGATCTTATAACCTGTTAAGTTTTCACTGCCTGTTTTTCTAATGTAGGCAGGACCAGTGTAATACCCTGCGTTGCACTGAAAGGGAAGATCTCTGGTCTGTTAAGCTGTTCCCTGCCTTTGGTAGCCTCTCTGTATCAGGATTCACATTCTTGTTTCCGTTTCAAACAGGAGACTAGTTTACAAGGCAAGTTCCTCCTTGGAGATCACAAGAGGCTTTCTTTCTCCCCTTTCTTTTTCTGAGAGGAAGGATTAGGTCACGGTATTCCGTTTGCTTTTTATTTTTTTCTCCTTTGGCTAATCTGCTCTCCAAGATGTCCATGTTACAAGAGAAATAAAAGGCTTTAAGTGAGCGCAGGATTTTTTCCCCTCACCTCAGCACTCCAGCCGAGAAGGGCGATTTATAGAAATCGCCACATGGAAAAGCCTTAAAACAGAATTTCAGATGCTTATAAGACAAAGCAGAAAGATAGCAGAGCGTTGGGTGCCTTCTCCTTACCTCACAGGGTTGTGTTCCTCCTGCTCTTAAGGAGTTTGGTGGATGGTGATTACAAATACGTCTGCACCGTATCCGGGTGTACTGTACGTGCAGTTACAGCTTTGTACAAGGAGCTTGTGTAGTCCCTCACCTGCAATCAGGAGGTTTATCATTATTCAAAGACCTTTGTTTTCTATTATCTTTGTGCATTTTGTGTGCTGGAAGCATTAATGGCACCACGGTTTAAGATGTGCTTTTTGAGCCTGGCACCTTTCCTGGTGCCAGCGTGTGATGTGCTGTGCATCGCTTGGCTCCAGTCGAGGGGAGGACACACGCTGGTGCCGATCCTTCTATGCGGAAAGTTTTGGGACTCTCTAAACAAAATGACTTTGTTCAGAGCATACTGAACACAAAGATTATTGCTTTAATGAATGCTGAATTATTCTTGTTCAAATACCAAGTACTGGTACTAGTTTGTGGTAAGACATAAAGATTTTTGCAGCAATACATGTTTGTACCTAGCACAGGTACAGCTTGTTCACACTGGTCACGTCACATTCAGGAAACTACGTTTAAAGGGCCAGCTCTGCCTTGATTTCAGTCAGCACAGCTCTGCTGAACTTTGTGCCAGTCTCTGACAACTAAAGTTATGCTTCTCAAATGTTTTTGGCTATTTTTTTTTTCAGTCCTTTCTTTCCAAAGAGTTTTAGAAATGCAATTAAATGGACAGTAATACTCAGCAGTTACACATAAAAAGCTGTTTATCTAAGGATATCAAAGTGCTTGACAAAGGTGGGTAATTCTCACAGTGCCCTTTTTTTGCAGGGTGAGATGCTGGCATGCAGAGACAGCGAGCGGTTTATCTGAGTAACAGAGTCGGTAGCAGAGGTAGTAATTAAAACTTTGGTCTCATGACACCCAACTCTGTACTGTAACCACTAGACAAACTGCCTCCCGGAACCGTATCTCATCTCTATCTCCCTACATATGCACAATAAAGCCTTTGTAGTATATGCTGTACACTTGCTATTGATAGTTGTATCAGCTGAAAGATAATGCTCGCTCTTCTAACTGGCTGCAAGTGTGCTCCACACAGCCTCTATTATCTGAACATAATGGTGGAGAAGGGGAGAATTTTGGATAACTGAGGGCTTCAAATAATTGAAGGGGTTTTCAGTGCAATTTATAGACGTGGATGGAACACAGCAGGTTCGGGTACCTGGTGCCGCACTGTGCTGTCAGTCTGTAACCAACATGCTGCTGTTTCAGAGGTTTTCTCTTTTTCTGAACAGAGTTGTGGCTTTTCCTTGCTTTGCTTCAGACTGAAAAAAAGGACAAATGTATTTTAGATGTGCTGGTAACCCTTTAAGTTTGATGAAGACTAACAGCCATCGTTTTGGTCGATGGGAAGCTGCTTATGGACATGGGTAGTTTAAAAACATCAACTGATCGGTGTCAGGTGGCTTGGCTGGCAGTGGGGTGTGGGCTATGTGGGTGGCTCTAAATGCCTGCAGAGAAGCAGGACCAGAGATCAGCTGAAAAATAATTTCCTCTGCATATGCCATAAACTCTGGGATTTCTAGTATGACCCAGCTGTTAATGAGCTCCATACAAGCAAACAAATGTTCTGTTACTGTAGAGACGCATTCGTTTAGGAAGATAAAAACATGATCCACAGGACCTGCTCATGGGGTGTCTGTGCACTGCACACTGACCTCCATGTGACAGAAATCTTGACTAGTGTGACTTTATACTAAATTTCCCCATGCCACCTAGACCAGCTGCATGTCACTGCCTGCTTTCTCTGCAAGCTAATTCATTTCTAAATGCAATAGAAGAAAAAGACGGGATAAAGTTTGCAAAGCGTATCACAAAGTGTTACTGGCCCTGTTCAGTTTTCATCACACCATATGCTCTCACTGTGACTTGCTTTTTAAAACCAGCTCTGTCCTCTGGTCACACCAGATGCAGGAATTAAGAGCAGCCTTTACCCTTGCAGTGGTTATGAACGAACAGATTGGTGCGGGTAAGGCTGAAAGACCTTAAGGAAGGGAAGAAACTTGGTTTGGTTTTTATGAAATACAGTGTTGGGTAGAGGATGGATGTTCAGCTCTGACTGGCCTCACAGTTCATCCTGAACTGCCTCAGTTCTGGGACTGAGGCACTTACGAGCCCCCCTAAGAGAAGCATCCACACACATTCAGATTAGTACAAACCCCAGAGTTTGGTTTATTTTTCTCAGCTATTACCTGAGAGACAAGATACGTTGACAACTTGGGGCTGATGTCTGACTTCATTTTTGAAAAGATCCATCTAATCTTAGTTGCTTTACATTATAATCTTAACTTTTCCTCTGTAAGTTTTCATTGCCTGGTGTCATTAGCTACTCTAAGTGCCTGAAAAAAAAATATATACTTTCTTGTATGCTTCAATGTTTACCCCAATATGCATGTTTGTGCAGAGAGAACATTTGTATTTATCATCTTTAATATAGTCTGGATGCACTATGATTTTCTTCCTACTTAGACATCATATTATACACAGTTTGTATATGCATATTTATAAGGGCTTCAGTGGAAACAGGACTGACACCAACATTTTATGCATTATCAGGAAGAGCAAGTTCACCCTTTAAAATGACTATATTTGGAAATCTGATCCTAAACTCTTGCTGGTTTAACTTAATTTTGTGGCTTTTCTCCAGATTTTCATAACCAGTGGAAGTGAGGACAGGATTGAGAGGAACACTTGGCGCTCCTTGAAGGTGAGCGTTCATGTGGACACGCTTGTGTAAGGGACTGGGTAAGGGCGCTGCTTTCAGCCCCTGTGAGAAATGGCTGCACCAAAGTGTGGGGCTTCACAGGTCAATATTTGTGCACTGCTGTGCTCCTGATTTTCCCCCACCACTTTGGTGGTCAAAAATCCCATCCCTCTTTTTAATTTTTTTTAATTTTTTTTTTTTTTTTTTTTAAATCTAGTCAGCTGCCATCTAGTCAGAACCTCGCGCTCCCTCTTCTTTCCCCCCTCATTACCTCGATCCCTTTTAGGAACCACAAACCAGTGACCTAAAGCACGGCGAGCCCCGCGATAAAGCCGCAAGTTTTGCTTCGCAGTTCCCATAGCGAAAGTTGGCGGCGGCGGCGGCGGCGCTGGCATGGTGCTGCCGTCACCAGAGCCGCTCTCGCCAGCACGGCTTTGTCCGGCCCGGCGGGCCCAAGCACGGGCATTTAGCGGTGGTTTAGCGGCCTCTCCAAACCTAACGTGTGCGCTGTGCCGCGGGCGGCCCGCAGCAGCGCAGCGCCGTCCGTAGAGGGCAGCAGCCGCCCGCGCTCGGGGCGCGCTCCGCCCGCACCGCGCAAACCCCGCACCGCTCACCCCGAACCCCTCTCACGGCAGCAGCCCCGCTGCGAGAAAGCAGAGTGGGTTTTTTGCGGTCGTTCGCTTTTCCTTTCTTTGTCCGTGCGCGTGTAATTTCACAGCGCGGAGTGAGGAGGTTCTGGCGTGGTAACTTTCATCCTAATTTAAAAAAAAACCCAAACAACCAAACCTAACCTAAACACCTATTTAAAAGGAAAAAAAAAAACCGCAACCCACCACTTAAATGCCTGGAAACAATGTTTTGTTGCTTGTGCGAAAATACACCCCGAAGAGCATCTGAATAAATAACGTGCGTAGAATATGTAAGTTCTGTAAGAGCGGGTTTTTGTTTGCATGTGGGTCCGTGTGAAACCCAAGATGTTATATCGCGTTATGCTCAGATCTTTGTTTCAAGATAGGGCTATGGGTAGATTTCACGATGGAACAGCTTTTAGCTGTTATTTCATCACTTTTAACTTTGCTATTTTCAGCACATGCACACTCAGTATTAAAAGCCAATGATTACTTTTTCTAACTCTCTCTTTGCCTGTTAACAAGATCCTTTAAATACCAAGCTAAACCAAAATCCTTCTAGATCTCATGTGGATTTGTTACTCTGATGCTGGTAGCATCAGTGGCCAGTTCTGAACTTTTCTGGCAAGTACAAGGGCGAGCTGCTTGCCCGGGTGAGTTTGCAGCCAAAGCTGCTGCTGCTGCCGAAGCACCGGCCGAGCCGCAGGAAGGACGGAGCAAATGGTTACAAACGAGCGCTGCTCCTCGGCTCCACAATTTTCTCTTCGTCTTAAACGCACTTTATTGCACCTTTCCCGCAGTTTGTTCTGAGGACAGCCACACTAATAATCCTTATCCAGCACAGAGGAATCCCCCTCCTGGCTCTCAGCGTGAAGCCGCAGCTGGCATTCTGCTGCTCTGATTTGCTGACTTTGATATTTTTAAATTATTCTTCCATATTATCTCTTGCTTGTGTTGCTGGTGCACTTTACCTCCAACCACAGTCCGAGGCTGGCTACCAGTTGCTATAACGCAGCTTCAGCGTTTCCCTTCCCTAGATTTTTAGGGCTGTGATTTCAGCAGAATACATAGCTTGTCATTACCGTGGGGGCTTTCAAACTGTGTGACAGCCGTGAAAGTGAAGAATCCATGAGAGACGCTCTGTATGTATGTGTGGTGCTGGGGCTGTTGGATATGGACAGACTCTTTAATACACTGAAAATGTTATTTTTGATTTTTGGTACTCTGAAAGAGTTCTGTTCTGTTTTTTGATGATGGCTTCAACTATTCCCCAAACTGAAAGTTGTTGCTTTTCATATATTTTGACAGCAGCCTCTAATAAATGGAAGTCCTTCCCGATGTTTAGAAAATCAGTGTATTGAGTACACTCTGAATAGCAAGAAGAACTGTTTTTGAAGTTGTTCAGCATTGTAGAGTATCGATGTTTTATATGTTCAAACCAGTACGTGCAATTCCTCGCGACTGGTACGTTCGCTTTAAACAATGAGGTCTTTGCTTGGGAATAGTCCTGGGTTTGTTAGGGAACTAGTGCAATGCTGGCCCCAGTCAATAAATGAAGTTTGCTTGTGGCAGGACTGATGCAGCTATTATATAAGAGGGAAGTCCATGTAAGTATTTGATTGTTTTCTTAAGGGTTTCATTTGCTGGTTTTCAGTCAGAATAGTGTCAATTAGAGCAAGTATTTAATCTTTTTTATTTTCCTCTAGTAAAAATGAAACTCTGCAAACAACACTGAAAACTTAGCACTGAACCTTGGTCTTACGGGATTAGTTCCCATCAACTTCACTGACTTCGTTCGCGGGAGTAAAGGCCACAGGAGAAATCCCACACAGGAAAACATTTTCTTTGCCCTGGAAACCTTGTTATCTTGTATGTTCCAGGTATGAACTGCTGGTTCATTCCCGATGCATGAAGGGCGAATTCCTGCCTTTCTTACTCTGACAGGGTTTTGCCAGGGCAAATTTACTCCTGGCTTACCCCATCTGTAACCTCAGTGGGAGCAAAATTCAGCCCTTTAGCTCTAATGGGAGCCTGTTTGATCTCGTCCTTTATTGCCGAGTGGTATCAGGAAGGGAGCTGAGCACAGAAACGTGACTACCACCGAGCTGCTATTTGTTGCACTGCATTATCTGTAGTATCCTTGTTATTCTAGAAACCTTTTTTTTTTTCCCCTGCCTGGAACATTTTGCTGCAGCAAATGAAGAAGGGGGGAAAAAATTGAAGAGACCTTCATTTGGTGGCATAGAAAATTTGCATAAAATATCGCTCTAAGCATTGAAGGATCTTATTACATAGGGTTTTGATGATAATCTTTGTTGAAATAATATTTAACACATGCTGCACTTTTAATTAAGTATCTGAATAATCTCAAATTAATACCAGAGGTTTAAAAATAAGTTTTCATTTTAGTGAACTGTAACATAATAGCAAGCTGCATGGCAACCCCTTCCTTTACCCTTTGATTTAATTAAATGCCCTTCTGTGTGCTTCTTCTCACTTCAGAAATGCACATAAAGAAATCAGACCCAGACATTTTATTTAGGATTTTGCCACTTTTCCTTTTCTTTGTGTCTTTGCTCATTTGTTTGCCCTGCTTCCTCCTGGGCTTTGATTAAGGTGTTTCTTTGGGGATCAGCTCGTCTGGGGCTTTGCAGGCTGGCCTGCCTGTTCGAAAGGGGCGGTTGTGGCGTGTTGGGGTTTCGGTGTTGGTGCTGACACGCAGGTCCCTGTCCAGAAGCAGCCAGCTATGGCAGGGAACTGCTGGGTCCTGTACTGCACATGTCTGCGTGTGCCATGGGGAGGATGCAGCCGGGTAAATCCTGGGGCAGCTCACACAGCACAGGGACATGCTGGAGTGTGTTATCCTCCTGGAGTTTGATTATAAGGTAAAAAGGAGCTTAACGGTGTAATGGCTTCGGACAGCAATCAAACCGTTGCAAATAAATCCGCGTTTATTCTATTTATTTTTTCGAATTTAAAAGGCCTGATCCAGCCAATTTGTTTGCCTTCCAGTAAGGCGTGTTTGACAATCACTGCTTCATTATTCCATCTGAAGAAATTCCACTAACCAAAGGAGGGGAAAACAGCCCTCGCTCGGATCCGTGTTGGTGAAATTGTTTTGCTGGAGCCACTTTGCTGGGCGAGCGTGGGTGCGGGCTGGGGGGAGGCTGTTTACTGCCTTTATGGAAACATGCTCCAGTTTGGGAGGGCGAGGATGTGGAGCAGGCTGGCTTTGAAGGCTTTCTGTTAGATTTCCCCCTTTATCCCTTTCCATCTATCATTGTAAAGGAGACATATATAACCACCGCACTTTGTATATTAAGGGGAGCTGCCTGCTTTTTCCCTTTGCTGAGATAATGACACTGAGGGTTGTTGACTGCTGTTATCTCTGATGACAGCCTTATCTGCATGGCTCTGATTCCCGCTCCCGGAGTCGGAGATATCCAGTCCTTCAGAAACTGACCACTGCTCCCACTGCAGCCAGGCAGGCTGGAAAGCAAATACTTAGGGGTGACAGAGTTCTTGACCAGATGTGCTGTTTGCTGTGTTCGCCTCTCCCACAATACTGAAGGGAATATTGAGGGGAAACACTGGGGGTGAGAAGAAATGAGAGCCCCAAAATCAGGTCGAATAAAAGGCAAATGCCCCCAGCTCTCCCCAGGCAGTTTTTGTTGATGACCAATTGTTGAATGGTGTTGGTGTGGGGCTCGGCTTCTCTGCGCCACAGAGACCTCTCACTAATGGAGCTGGGGATGATACTGACACAGCAGAGGGACTGTTACACCCTCCTGGCTGCACCAAGTCAGAATCCAGGAGTTTATTTTAATTCCTCTAAACATAATAATCTGCAGTTAATTGGCTAACATTCACTGTGCCTCCCAGGTGCACAGTGAAGCCGTGGTTTGGCACGCTGCAGTCCCGTCCCTCAGAGATCTTAAAGCAAATTTCAAATATTTGTGAATTTAGGCTCCTAACGGTCTTGAGAAATGCTCTCATTTTACTGCTGCAGAAAGTGAGATACAGAGATAGTGTGTGCACTTGACTGGGATCCCCCGGCTGCGCGTGCAGTCAGCCATGAAATCCAGGTCTCCGAGCACCTCCCTGGCACCCTGCTCATCAAACCCATCCCAAGTTTTACCATAACAACCCTCAAAAACAGACAGCTGTTCCCATTTTCCAAAGCACGGGTTTCTGCAAACCCTGCTGTACTGAAAGTCCCTTTCAGGGTGGAAAAACTCCACCTTAAAGCAGTGCTGAGCAGGAGCTCATGGAGTAAACAGTGGAAGATCCCGGAGATGCACGAGTTGAGTCAGAGAGCCCTGCCCATACTCTGCCTCGTCTTCTCTGCAAGATCATCTGCCCTTTTTTAAATACTGAGGGCTATTAGAAGCTCTTTTCCTCCCTGCCATGCCTTGTATTACAAGTGTTTCAATCTGAACACTTAGACCAATTTGATTGATATATGATCCAGCCTGTCTGCAGCAACTGGCACCTCTGCTGTTGGTGCTCTGCCATCTGGGCTGCCCTGAGCTGCAGTTTGAAGCTTCCAAGGTGAAGTATAACGTCAGTGTTACTGAAAATACACATTGCTGAAGTATGCTGATGCTTGCCCCCCATTTAAAAAATGTATTGTACTGAAAACTGCTGCCTGGGGCTGGGGGAAGAGGGAGAATACTGCATTTTCCCTAAAAGTTTAAGAGGATGTTCATTTTTTCAGTGCTTCAGAAGAAGGCAAAGCACTTTTTAGTATTGAAAAACAATAATTGATTAAAAAACAGAATTGGTACCGAGAAAACACTTTAATTTAGTTTTTAGGGTTTTTTTATTGAAAAGGAAGCAAAATATAACTGAAAACTTTCTGTTCAAAAAGCATTTTTATTTGAAAAGCTGGTTTTTGTCATGTAAGGAGTTCTTTTTTTCTCACTCCCAGTATGGTTTTGTGCAATGTGACCGCCCAGGGCTCCTTTTGCACTTTCCCCATGGCTAACTTGTGGAGCTGTTTTCCTGAGACATGCAAACAGTACTGATCTACAAATATTCAAATAAAAATGTAAGAAATCTATCTAGGATATTATCAAATCAGCAGAAATTTCAGCTGCAGACCACAGTTCAGAATATTCTTAAACACACTGTTTGAAGAGGAGCTTAGGCATTGATAACTTGTCTGTTTTTTCCCCTCCAGTGCTTCCAGCTGGTCTAATAAAAGGGCAAACCTCACCCTGTGGATTTTGCTTTGCTGTTGAATGTGAGGATGAAATATGTCAAGTGAATAACACTTATTTTCCAAAGCTACAAGGGACTGAAAGGGGTTAGGATGGGATCTCACCGTGACAAAATTGGGATTACGGACTTGGACATAACATTACCTTTCACCGGGGTCTGTCTAGGGCTCTGACTCAAACCTGCTGGCTCAAGGGCTTCAGAGGCAGAGCCCAGGAGGGGCTCTAGACACTGGGGTCCTGGCTGCTGGCTCCCCGCTCACGTCACCAAGGCACATCCTTCCGCATCGGTCTCATCAGCTGTGCCAGTGTCACCGGGGTGGAGCTGCACGGCGGTGCCTGCCTGAGCTGAGCTACCTGCAAGTAGTGCAAAACCCTGTGCTAAAGCCAGACCTCATCTCTGCTGGGGTTTTAACCCGAGCTCACAGACAGAACAGTAATTTGATCATTCAAGCGCACCGTCACGCAGCCCCGGTGATGATAAGGGTGGTTCAATTCCAGCACTTGCAGGATGGAAACTTTTTTCCCTGATGGTTTCTGTGTTGTGATTCCCCCACCCAGCACATGCCATCCTTGACCACAAACGTGCTCATTTTCCTGTATTGTTGCCAGCCACCCAGCACAGCACCACTGTGGCTCCTCTCCCACACCGCAGCCCCGCCGCGGGAGGACGTCCCTGTGCGTTCGGGATCACAGTGGGAGCGGGTTTTGTGTGTTGGCAGGACTTATCTGCAGCTGTGGGAATGTGTTCTGCCAGAAGCCCGCGTCTCCTGAGCATTAATTACACAGCCCTGTGTGCTCCTCTGTTCCCAGGTGGAAAATGGAGATACCCTTCTTAACCCACACCACCACTTTAGTTCACCGCGGCTCACAAGGTGCTCCTGCATCCACAGAGGGGAGGCACTGGAGAAGTGACAGAGATGATTAATAAGGAGGTTATTAACAAATGCTACAGGTCAAATTCCACAGCAGTTCCCAAGTTTGTGCTTGACACGGAGGTCAGTGTTGTGAACAACTCCCCATGTGGCTGGGAGCTGGACTTGACCTTTGGATGCAAAGCCAGGATAGGCAAAAAATTAGGTTAAATAGATTTGACCTGCACCTGATAGGAATATTTCTGAGGGAGTGAGGTGCTTTCTGTGGTATTACTGGAGTGGAAATCCATCTCCCAGGTGAATTACAAGTGGTCACATGGACTGGTGTAGTTGTTTTGCAAGCTGTTTTATCTAAACTTTCAGAATTTGAGGGGCTGTTGACAAACAAAACTTTTGAATCTCTGATGGCTCGGACAGACAGCAAACTGTGTACTTGCTGTGGGGAAAAGCATTGCTCTTCTGGAGCATGGTTTCCATTTAAACATTCGGAGAGCTCCTAGCTCTGGCCTGCCTGTGTTTATCTGTGCCAAGTGTGAATGGGAATTGGAAAAGGAGAAAGAGAGAATGGCTGCGTTTAAAAAAGCTAATTTAAAAGCAGATGCAGTCTTCTGTAAAGATGATTCTGATTGTCCAGAGCCCTTTTAAAGGAACAAGGTTAAATGTGTTTTATTGAGAATATAGGATTAGACACACACACAAAATGAACAACATCGTCTTTATTTATTTCATACTTGTATAGCTAAGAGTGTAAGTCACTCAAGTCTTGATAATTCAGGAATGCAAGGGGATTTTCTGCATTGTTTTTTATTTCATAAAGCTCTTTATCTCTGGCTTTGTATATTAGCTGTTTCTACACTGCCAGCAACCTCCCCCTGACCAGTGTCCTTATGTAACCAAAGGGGGAAGACAAGCATTGACTGGAAACGGGGCAGTCAGTGGGAGCGACAGGCAAAACACCTGTGAGTCTATTCCCACGTGCCCTGATTTAACAGTATAAACTGCCTCGCATGGGAAAGGCTGATGCTCACACTGCTCTTCCACACAAGATGACCGAGGGTTTAAAACAACCCTATGAAGCTGAGAATCACAGTATTATTTACAAAGTGCTGATGTTTTGGCAAAAACCATGAACAGACCCAGCTCAAAATGACTGCAGTCTGTGTTCAAAGCCATGTCTGGAGCAGGACTGCCTTTTCTTGTATGTTTTTACTCTGTGATTTTAATCTTGGCTGCATCTGTTCATTGCCATTGTAAAAGAAAGACATCATAATTTAAAGAAAAAGCGTGGGGAAGTGGGTATTTCTTTTTTGTCAGCTTTATACTCAGGGAAACTGAGGCACAGAGAGCTCCTGGAGGCTTGTGAATGAGGAAAGCCTGTGAAGCAATGGAGCATTTGGAAAGAGGGCCCAGGGCTCCACGTCATGGCACTGGCAGATGTTCCCCATGCACAGGGGTCATGGGAGAGCAGCCCAAAGGTTCCTCACTTGATAGAGTTTGCCCACACACATCAGCAGCACACAGGAGCTAAGGGGAGGAAGAAAGTGTGCCTCATGAGTTAAGGTTTTGTAGCTTGGTCTCTGATGGAGCAGGGTGCTCCAGACTTGGATCATTTCTCAGAAAAAAAATGGCTGGAAGCAACTCATCTTAAAACTCCTTTTGGATGAGCACAGCCAAAAACTTCAAGGGCTCTCCAAGTGGGCCCTTGACAAAGAGAACTCCAGTCTCAACTACACATCAGTGTCCCATCAGTGGAGTCTCTTCCTTTAAAATTAAAAAAAAAAAAAAAATAGAAAAAAATTTAAAAATTAACATATTAATTCCAGCTTGTCACGGACTGTCTGCCTTGTCTCAGCTGTCTGGCTTTACCCTCCCACCCTCGTTTTAGTAGTGTCATCTCTCTAGATCCTATCTTACCTTTCTGGAGCAAACACAGGCTCTTGCTTGTGTAGATGGAGCCAGGATTTGTGCTGCAGAGGAGCGGCGTGTCACTGTGTGAGTTCGAATGAGCTGTGTTGACTCATGCCAGCTGAGGTTCCTGCTGCTCGGATTTATTGCTGAGAAAAGACCAAAAGTGAATGCCCAGCACAAGGGAGGTTCTGCCTTATGTGCCCCATAGGCTTAATTAATATACAGATTTTTGTTCACTGCTAGTTCTTAAAACCAAAACCACTAACAGACAAATGATGCAAAGGACAAGGGCAGAAATGCTGTGTTCATGGCTTTTTACTGTCTATACAGCACCAAAGTTGGGTAAGGCACTCTAAGGCATTTAATAGACATGATGGCATGAAATGCTGAACATAATTAAGCCAGATGGAGCTTTGTTGTCGATTTGAGTGGAGTCACGACTGCCCTTTCCCGAGAAGTTCCTGGTTTAAGGTTCATTCTTGCCTTGAACAGAGGTTCAGCAGGCAACAGGATTTGGATCTGCTGGGCAAGGTCTGGAGGAGCCTCAGATGGTGAGCATGAGCCCTAAGCACTGCAGAGCTGTGCTGGCTGGGGTGCCTCTCTTTAGCAGGCACATGTCCCAATGGACCTATGACTACTCAGACACACTGGTTAAACACTTGCTCTTCCTGCTGTTGGAAACACCATAGCAAAAATAGCCTCCTACAACCTGGACCTAAATTTTCTGTACATTCCTACTTATTACTTTGTTCCAGGTTTAATCTTGGCAGTGAATATTCCAGGATTCCTGTTCAGAAGAGAGTGGTCTGCTCTTTTTTTTTGCAAATCCTTGGGTTGAGTCACTGAAAATGTGTTATTTTCTTTCTGTGGTGCTGTCCAAGATATAGAGGTTGCAATCCAACATTCAGGCAAAACAATGACCTTAGCTTGCAAGCAAGAAGGTTTTTTAAAGGCTGATTTAATTGCTGGAGGTTCTTACCTGCTTTCTGTGTTTGAAACCATAAGGGTACTTTAAAAATTACATTTTCATCCTTTTCCTGAAGCAATGAAGGCTAGATGCTCTTTTTACCTGTTGAGGAATGTGAGGTTATTTCTAGTGCTCACCTTGAGACACCTGTCTTAGACACCTGAGTGGGGAAAATACTCTTCCTAATGTTTTCATGCTCCTCTGGAAGGAGCATTTAGAGACCAACCTCCCAAGATTAGTTACCCAGGTCACAGTTTATATGACAACCCCTCGCCTCTGGTTTCACTTCATTTGTTGCCTCTGAGAGCTAAAACTGAAGCTGCAGGAAAAACCTTGTGTAGTATAAGCTTGCAGTGAGCTTGTGGTCTCAAGCCAGCCAAAAAACTAAGAGTAGAAGAGAAGGCCCAGCAAAGCTGTTTCCTAGAGCATGGAAAATACGGCTGCAAGTGTTCTACGACTGGAAATCTGGAATTTTTTTTCACTACCCCTTTTGACTGCATTTTTACCCTTGTCTGGTTCCTGTGTCTGTTTGTACCAACACATTTCACTGGCATTTACTGTTTGTGCCAAGTAGATTTGGCATCACTGAGTATTCAACCCTTCCCACAGAACTGAGAGGGAGTTCCTCTTATCCAGCTAAGAAGCTGTTTCATGTGCCCGTATCATCCCTGATCACAGCTAAGCAGCACATCAGTAGCCACAGTGCAAGTGAGAATTGGAAATGGCCACCAACACATTTCAAAGAATCCCAGTTCACCCATCAATGTTCCATAGCCATAAAAGTTGGTGAGAGTTGCTGGACTCCAAGACTTTTCCAAGCAACAAATGATAGGATAAGAAGAAACAGCCTCAAGTTGCACCAGGGGAGGTACAATGGGATTGGATATTAGGAAAAAATCTTCACCAGCTGGGGTGTCAAGCACTGGAACAGGCTGCCCAGGGCAGTGGTGGAACCACCATCCTTGGAGGTGTTTAGAAGACATATAGAGGTGGCACTGAGGGACATGGGTTAGGGGTGACCTTGACAGTGCTGGCTAAACAGTTGGGCTCTATGATCTGAAAAGTCTTTTGCATCCTAAACAATTCCATGGCTCTGCATCTCTGACATACTTCACTCCATCTGTTCTCTTGCATCTGCAGGTTTATCTGCTGCAGTCCCATCTTATGTTCAGCAAGAGCTGCTGAGTGGGATTGGGAGGGACATAATGGCTGAGTTTCACAGTGCTCAAATCCCTCCTTCATTGTTTTAACATCTATGTAACATTTCTTTTTGCTTTTCCCTTCCAGAATTGAAAGGCCCTTTCATGGAGCGCAGTGACCTGCCCTGGAGGGCTCTCCCTGGCCTGTGGTTTCATGCTCTGCAGTCCCATCCAAGACAACTGCATTTGGGATTTCTCTTCCAACCCATTTCCCACAGAGCAATTCGGAGCATTTCGGGTGCATTTCTGTAGTGCAGGACTGAGCCTGAGGAGCACTGCAGACCACGTGTGGGAAGGTGTCCTGTGCAAAGACTGCCCTTACACAAGAACATGTATGAATAATAGGGAATTATTTGGCTGTGGGATGCCATTGGGGTTCATGGTCACTGCAAGGAGTGGAGAGCACTGCCTTGGTTTGGTGGTGCAGGTCCAGGCTGTATCCCAGGACTCTGCTCCTGCCACGGTCCCTGTGGCATGGGCACATCTCTGCTGTCCCCTACAGCTAAGGGGTCGGCATCAGGGTGAATTGCAACGTGTGGAAAAGCTTGTAAATACTGCTCGGTGGTTTGAGGCCAGCAGGGAGAGAGCACAGCAGCGGGGCATTAACTGAGGGGCTTTAGAGGATTGGGAAGGACCTGAAAGGGGAGGATTTGGTGGCGCTTCCTCTGGGCGAGGAACGCTGAATGCTCGCACGCTCCTCATTGTATGGGGAGGATAAAGCGGGGTGGCCGGAGGGACTGGGGCTCGGGGTCCGGCCGGCGCCAGCCGAAGGAGCCCAGCCCCAGCGGGAGCCCGGCCGGCCTCAATAGCCGGCCCGGCTGCCTCCCAGGCCGCCCGGCACACGGCCCTGCTCACTTTGAAGCCCCTGGTGCTGCAGAGGGGTGCTTTCTCTGGCTCTTGTTTGCTGATGATCCCTAAATTAAGAAATGCAAATCTATTCAGGGCAGATTCCTTTTCCAAAGGCAACTTGCCTCAGTTGCTAATTCCCTGCATGGCTTCTATACAGACCCCTCAGCTTCTATACAGACCCCTCGCAAACACCTGCAGCTTTTTTTTTTTCTTCCTCTCCCCCTTTTTCCAGGGAGGGGGTGGCAATGGGGAGTTTATTGAAAATCTTTGTTTTCTCTGGTGCAATGAAACTTGCTTTGCTCTTTTGCCTCCTTTTCTTTCCCCTTTTCACAGAATAAATACAGCTGATCCATCTCCAGCCCCTCTGCACGTGCCAGAAGAATAAATCGCCCGCCTCGCCCCCAGCCCCCTCCTTTAATTCTTTCCCCTGCTGCTGTGTTTGCTTATTCTCACTGCAGCTGTAGTGCTGGTCGCAAGCGTGAGTTGACCTATTGCTGGTTTGTTTGGCACTGGCTCTGCAGAGCCATCCCCCCCCCAAAGACTTCGAAATCAACTGTTACAGCTCTCACTAGGCTTCTTTTTTTTGCTCCTCCCTCTTCTTATTATCATAGCACTTGCCTTTTGTTGCCAGTGCAAATACGAATACACACACACACCACACACAGGCGTGCAAGCGCTGGGGAGTGATGAGAGCGAAGCCCCTGAAATATTGCACTGTCCAAAGTCCGCGGGTTAAAACAAACATCAACACTGCGTCAAATAGTTTGCCCGTAAGAGTCTTTTGTTATGAAGATAAGCTTGTTATCTCTTTCATTCAGATTTTAATCTGACAGGTCATTTGCATACTGCCAGCCGACTTCAGGGTGTGCATTAGATCCACTTTGCATTTAAATCCTGTCAGTCAGGCAAATAAAAAAAGGGGGGGGGGGAGAGAAGCAAAGAACCCCTTTCAGATACTCCCAGTTACTGCTACTACTTTTTGTGCTGATTGTTGATGCAGAAAAGTTCTCCTGGCTCTTGAGGCTCTGTATGATTTTGGGTAGCCAGGATGCCATGAGCTGCATCATTGAGGTCTTGCAAAAGATCCCATTGTGACCTCTGGGCCCCTTCCTCACCCAAATCCCTCTTCAAACCCTGCTAGGCAGACTCCCCGCA
This sequence comes from Oreocharis arfaki, assembly GCA_013398015.1. Classification (NCBI taxonomy): domain Eukaryota; kingdom Metazoa; phylum Chordata; class Aves; order Passeriformes; family Paramythiidae; genus Oreocharis; species Oreocharis arfaki. The sequence continues at coordinate 518,988 of VZRR01002750.1, forward strand.
CTGACCTCCGTTGCCCGGTAAAACCTAGACCCTGCCCTCAGTCAAGTTAAGCCTGTCCTGGGCTTGCATGAGAAGGGATCAAGCCCTTGGGAACAACAGGACAAGGAACAATGCCACAATGCAGTTAACAAGCCACCTATTTAGCAACTTCCATGTAAATATGCCTTTTCCCTTAGTTATTCCACTTGTCTTATTTGTCTCTCTATATTTTTATTTCTCCTCCACCTGAAGCCTGGTCCTACATCCTTACTCCTGAAGCTCCATCACAGGTGCTGGAGGACTTCTAGGGACAAGGCTGCTCCTGCAGGTAAGAGGAATTAATTGTGTGACTGTGGAAGAGAGAAACCATGGGACACAAGTCACCTGTGGTACAATTGCAGGTTGGTGGGGTTGTGTTGCACTGTGGGCACAGAGAGCTACAGCAGTTTCTGGTGTCTGGAAGGTACCATAGGCACAAAACCCCAAACAAACCAACCAAAAAACCCCACAACCCTTGGTGAAGGTGTTATCAAAATGCATGGCTGCAGTAGATCTGTGGTTCTTACCACTGCATTTTTCTGTGATGGCACGAATTGGGAATTTCATCTGCTGGATCTGATTCCTCTCACGTCTATGTTTGGACATATTGCTCATGCTCACTTTTCTCTTCCTGAGACCAGCCCAAATAGCGTCAAGACTCCTGTGTTCCTTGGAGTCACAAGCACAGGTTCCAGCCTGCCCTGGTTTGGCTGTCCCCACCATCTGGCCATGGACCACCAGCTCCTGCCAGCTCCTGCCAGCACCTCCCTCTGCTCGTGGTGTTTCCTGCACCTCCTCTGAGATGCTGAAACAATGAACTGTGGACAAGATTAAACCTGGTGCAATTCTTGTCCTGTGCATGGACGTGTAACCACAGCTCTGCTGAAGACCACAGAAATGATCCTGGGGTAAGTGAAAGGTGCAACTATGACTCTCCTTCCTGGAATACAATGGACAGCCCGTGAGACAAGGCCACTGTCCCCCTACAGAGAGGGATGGTGTTCCTGGGGATTGTGTCCCAAACCACAGCAAGCAGAGCTATAGGAGAACATTTCCTTCAGCCCCAATGGGGTTAAAGATTGGATCTGATGAAATTAGTGTATCCAAAAGAGAGGAGTGAATAGTTGCAGGGCATTTATTCAGCTCTAATGTGACACGTTCAATTCTTCTGTTCTGAGCCAGTAATTTTCTTACATATATTAATTATTTGAAATAATTCTCTGAATAACATCTAGGAATAATTCAGGCAATATATCTTGATAATGAACCCGTTACTAGTGAATGGTTGAAATCTCAACTGTGCTGGTGACTTTGTCTTGGGTGAATGTTCACACGGCATTGTTTCTTCTCTGAAATACTAGTACGTGACTTTCAGAACCAGAATTGGTCTGAATTGCTGTGTTTATGAGGTTTCTATTATTTGCCATTTCGGTAAATGTTCCTGACAGTAAATGCCATTGTTAGAATATTATTGGTAAACAAACATAAAAGTGTGTGAATGCAGGCAGACTAAATTTAAACCATTTATTTGAAGCGATGGTGGGGAAAAAGGTTTGAGATATGTAACCACCTCCAATCTTAAAGGAACTTGATGGGAGAAGGGTTTCCCTTCACAGATGACATCTGATTCACTCTATTCCAATTTCTTGTCAGGATTTCTCTGGGCAACCCAGAGCAGTGAACCTTTCGAAGCACAGTCCCACATAATGCCACAGTAATGGAAAACCAGGAGCGTTCCCAGTGCTCTGGCACTCTGCTATAGGCTGCTCAATGGTGTTTGCATGGGGCCATCGTGTCCCTGAGGGTGGTGTGTGGTACAGGCAGGAGAGGGGCGTGCTGCTCCTGCTGTGGCTGCCACTTCTGGAGATGACTGGGACGAGGTGATGGAGATATCCAGTCTGTGCTGGGGCTCTCCGGCAAGGGAGCTGTGCCCCTAGTTGTTTATCATCCAGCAGCACTGCCAGTATCACCGGGACTGAGGCAGCCCAGAGCGGTGTCCAGCGCTGCTGGCTGAGCAAGGAGAGTGTCTTTTGTGACGAGGAGTGGCAGCAGGGCCATCCCCAGCCAGCAGCGGGGAGAGCTGGCCGGGCACTGCAGGTGTGACCGTGCTGCCAGAGCAGGGCCAGCCCTGCTCCACTCCCTGCTCCAGCCAGACAGCCCTGCACACTCACAAGCGTGGGAGCACTGGAGCTTGGGAGGGATTTTCTGTCCGAAATCTGGACTGTTTGGCCAAGGATGGAGTGGAAAGGAAAGGCAGAGACCTGTATGCAAATAGGGAAGAGCTCCTTCTGCAATCCTATTTCCGACTCATGCCCTAAAATTGACAACACTTAAGACCCCTGGACTAAGGGAAATGAATGCAAAATGAGAGCTCTGCAAAATCCCTTGGTTCAAGGCCAGCTCTCTTGCTTTGCTTTGCTGCTCCTTGGCATCAGTCTTTCAGGCAAGTAAGCAAGTCAATGGCTAGTTGTATTGCCAAAAAAAAACCTTCCTAGCTGCTTTCCATATAGCTAATGAGAATGCAAATGTGCTCATTTTCCAGGCTTGCTTACAGCCTCTGCTGCTTCCTTTCTATGGATGGCACCTAAGTGTCCTTCCTTTTGCCGTTTGATCTAAGTGCATCACACTGGCTGGTGGGGTTGTCCTTGTGCTGCCAACGAGAAATGGAGTGTTTTGAGTGGAACAACAAAGTAAGAAGCAGAGCCTCTGAAGCACCTGCTGTGTGCTATCCTTCCACATGCTGTCCCTGGAGCATAAGAAAGGCAGACAAGAAGGTCTGTCTTTGTAAGTCAGGTATCACATCGGAGCCAAAGTCACACGGCATGCGGACTGCAGCGAGCCCACAGCTGGGCAGTGTAGGGTGTCTTTGCTGGGCTCTCCTTGGGAGTTTTCCTTCTCATGAGCACTCTCTTCCATACTTACAGAAGTAGTGTTGCTTTTCTAATCCCCCATCAAAAGGTTTCTCATCAGGCTCTCAATGTGATACCACTTAGAGCTGTGATCCCCTCAGAAAAGGAGTGGTGACTCTGTACCTTTCACTGTGCTTCTCTATTGAAGAACAGAGCCTCTCTTGACCAAAATCTCTTGTCGTGCATTATAAAATCAGCCCTGGGTGCTTTTCAGCTACCCAAGCCTGGACAGAGTCCAGGCAGTGTCCCAAGCCCTGTTTTTCAGGGACACGTCTCTTGCCTGGCTCCCTTTCTGGGGATGTTGGATCAGAGATGAGAGCTCACTAGCTTGTGGGCATTGTCGCATCCTCTGTCCTGATCGGCACTCTGGACTCTTCAGAGACCATGGGGACAATTCAATAAAGGGACACAACGTCTGCATAGGAATTTTTTCCACACAGACACACACGCTCCATCCCTAGACAATGCAGGAATGCTGCAAAGCGAGGCAAAGTTGCCGCCTCCTGAGCGTTGCCCTTTTCTGATCTCTCCCGTCTGGTGTATGTCTCCAGATTTGCCTCCAGTCTTTCACAGAGCTCAGGTTCCTCTGGCTGAGCCTCCCACTCTGGCCACCAAAGGGCTTCCTCTGCCCTGAGAACAAGTCCCTTTTTAAAAGCAGCCTGACATCTTTCCTTTGTTCCTGGCGTTCCACTAGGATTTTCCATGATGCAATCCCGTATGGGGTTACTGGCAAAGAGCTGTTAAAAGTCAGTAGCTCTGCCTGGAGCAAACCCATTGTTCTGCCAGCGCAGAGCCCTTCAATGCCGCTGACTTCTGCGTGGCCTTGCTCCTGCTCCCCAGCCCCACCGGCGGGAGGGACAACCAAATCCAGGAGGGAAACAGCCATAAACGCCAGGCACAGCACAAAGAGCAATGGGAGATAAAACGCAGCCACAGCCCCGGACCTTCACTCCGGCCGTGGCTGGGGACTGGGCTGGGACTCACCAGATGCATCTCACTTTTCCTGGGGAAATTGACAGGCTGCTGCTCCAGCCGAGAAGGGTTATTTTGGAGTGGAAAGTGAGAAGCTGTAGCTTTTATCCTTTTGGAGGAGCAATTTGCAAGGAAAACAATGCAGGATTCTCTGGAATAAGGAGTATTAGCTGCATCATCTTTTAAAAATAATTTTGCCAAGTGAATGTTGGCTGGGGATTAGCACCCTTGCAGGCGCTTGGGTTGCAGTGAGGGGATGTTTGCTGAGATTTATTGATGCTGGGGATTGTTCCAAATGCATAGGTGACATCTAATGCCAAAGCAGCTCTCTGGCTTGCTAATGAGATAAGTCAAAGGCTCTGCAAAGTTTTCAGCAGTGTAGCCATTAACCCCAAGACTACAATATCCTTTGTGTTTTTCCAGCATGTTCTGCCAAGATTTCGCCTTAAGCAGAGAAAAGATGAAAACTGGAGTGTCTCACAGCTGAAAACTGCTGTCTGCTGTGTTGTTCCCTGGGACAGAGAAGAGTCTGTGTATAATCAGCACTGAGCAAGGAAACATCCCTACTGTCCAGCACAGTCATTTTCTTCAGTGTTGGACAAGTGGAAAAAGGAAAAAAGCCACTGAGAATGGTCCTGTCTGGGGAGTTGCAATCTTACATCCCCCACGCTCTTCTGCTTCTGGTGCTCGGATTTATGGGGCTCCAAACTCAAATTTCAGAAGGGCTTTCTGGGTAGCTACATCAGGTGCTTCAATTTCATCCAAGCAGGTCTTGTTACAGGAATTACTTTTTGTGGTAGTAATGTGGTTTTCATCTCTTTACTAGAGATTGCACATTTGAAATGGAGATAGGCTGCAGCTGAATTCCAGTAGTAACTGACCAAGACTGGTGATTGGAAAAATCCCTCAGTTAAGATATTTGTAGGAAATAAAGAAATGCTGTTTTACTGATGTTGAAACGTTTAGTGACTTCACTTTGATGTGCCTCCGCTATTGTGCTGGAAGGACTTCAACTTTTATATTCTGTCCTCTCCCGCAAAACATGAAACATTTATTCCTAGAAATTTTCCTTTTTATTTAAATCAATAAAAAAGTACCTCCCTCATAAAAAAGAAAAAGTTTAGAGTTAAACCAATACTTCTGCTCTGCTCCAATTTTTTTAAAAATGCCAACTACATCAAAATGAAAACCAACATGATTTGGATGTTTGAGGCAGAATTCTTGTTTCCTTTTATTCTCTGTAGTTTTTCAGTGAGGAATTACTTTGACTTAGGACACTTAGGCAATGATTTGCAGAGTTATAGGATAAAAAGGGAACAATCCAGGGTCATAGACGTGTCAGTATCGAGGGTAGGTGCTGTGGGACTTCTTCCTATATTTCACTTGGAGAGTTGAAAAACCCAAGGCAGTGACTCAGTGGTGAGCTAATGAATTATTTCCAACCTTCAAGGAACAAAACCAAATAGTTGTGATAACAAGATAACACATGCTATGTTATTGCTAGAAGTATGCTTCAGTCTCGTGTGTATGCTGAATAAACAGCTTTGGTCTCTTTGCAATGAGAGAAACATTCTGTATCACCCCTTCTACCACGAAAAAGAAGTGGGGAGGTGATTCCAGTGTGGATAAATGCAATCTCAAAGACTGCTCATGGTCAATTCACTTGACAGAGCCATTCTTCACATCCTTTCTTTAGTGTCCAAAATGAGCAGCTCACCTGCCCCTCCAGCACTCTGGAAGAGGCAAAGCCATCAGCAAGACCATGGTTGTTTCCATGGTCCCCCTACTGTGCCACTTCAGGCAGTGCCAAGCTTTGCTTGTGCCCAGCTCCAGCTTTGGGTTTCACAGGATTGCTGTTCTCAAAATACACGTGGGCTGTGCCAAGGATGAGTCAGAGGGATGCTGTTAGTGGTGCACTGGGTGGTGCAAGTTAGCCCTTGTTCATGGGAGTCCATGAGCAATTAAAGAATGAAAATTGTAATTAATGCCAATCAGCATGAGTTAATGGAAAATAGAATGTGATGTCTCTCTTTGGCTTAGTTGATAAAAATGATAGTAGTGTACAAGACTTCTGTGAGACATTTGACTGGGTACCACATGACATTTTGATTAAGGATCTGGAGCAGTATAAAATCAGGAGGGTGTGCATTAAATGGATTAAAACCTGGCTCCCTGACATGTCTCCAAATGTAACTGTAAATCATCTGCCAGCTGTGTTTGTAGCAAAGTCCCTCCAGTATTCTTGCTTTTAATATCTTTATCAATGACATGGAAGAAGACGTAAAATCACCACTGATGTGGTCTGTTGATGGTGTGATGAGAAGGAAACAGTAAATAATGGAGAGAGGAGGTCACTGGTTGGAAGGAATACAGAGAGCTTGGGGAGCCAGGCTCAAGCAAACAAATACGGTGATGCAGGTGAATGCAAGAACAAAGAATAAAAGCTGTATTTACAAGATAGTGAACTCCAGGAAGAAGGGTCCTGAAGAAGCTTTTGGGAAGCTTTCTTTCTTTTTTTTTTTTTTTTGGAAAAGCTTCTTCACCAGCCAAAATCAGCTGACTGGATGGTCTTGGTGCTGAGCTGCAACTGAGCAGGAGCACACTTGGAGGTAGAAAGAGCATAAAGTGTCTTTAATTTATTTCCTCCTGATGGCAATGCTGCTGTGATGACTCATAGCATCAAAATGTTGGAGAGGGTTCAGGAAAGAGCCAGGAAAGTTTTGGAAAGATGGCAAAGCCCTGAGTGACCCTGTTTGCTAAGCCACCAGAACAAAGTTGAGGATAGAGTTGGTCCCAGTTTGCAGATGTGGGGAGTGAAGTAAATACTAGGGTTTTGGGGTTTTTTTTTTGTAGTAGACCACTGCACAGCAACTGGAAGCTGAGTTTGAAGGAAATTAGATGGGGAAAAGTCTTCAAGGAGTCTTGATCGGGAATTAATTTGTGCTGTCTGGGGTCTTTCTCCAGGCTCAGTAACTCATGGCATACCTGGGTGCAGGGCATCAGAATCTGAGCCAGATTAAACCAGCACTGCTACACCAGCATAGCCAGATTGGTGACTGACACCTGCACAGAAGTAAAAGCTGATGCCCTGCTTATGTTGAAGTCTGTGCCAAAGGTACCAGTGGCTTGGGAGAGGTAGAACTACCCTTGCGAGTTCTTAGGCACCTTTTTATCCTGGTCTATACACAAATGTGGAAAAAACCCTAAATTATTTTTAAACTAACATAGTACAAGTTCTTGGATGAACATCTCAAAATTTATTTAAAACTGCTGTAGGTGGTGCTGGTTGTGACTCCAAATCTTTAGATGGGTGTTCACAATGTAAGCAGCTGTGATAGCTGAAATGTTACCTTAGCCACAACCAACTAGTTCTTGTTCACCTCAGCTTGAAAAGAATATCTCCATCAGTGATTTGTGGGGTAGCAGCCTCTCTAGGGAGGTGACAATGAGTATTGCATAGGAAGCATTCCTAGCATAGGAAGACTTGGATGACAGTGATGTCCATCACAACCTGTATTCACAGCACAAAGCAATGTCTAGGACTGATTTAAGTGTAGTTGCACTGGCGTTGCTGTGTATTTAAGTTGTTTGTCAAACAAGATCTGAGGCAGTTCAAGTTTCAATGAGAAGAACAAGCTAATGCCAGGGATGGCTTTACTGCAGCTTGAAGGAAGCTTAGGCTAATGCAGTTTATTTTGCAGGATCAGGCTAGGAAAGTGCATGGACAAGTGGCAGATCAGTCACTGCCAACTGTTTATATCCCGTGAGCAGAAGAATGCCCCAGGCGGGTTCATTTGGGTGTTTTGTGCCAACACAGTGAGGTCCAAGGGAGTCTTCAACTGACATAATTTACACACCGTGGAGTCAGAAGACCAGTGAACACTGAATCCAAGAGGGACCTATTTTAACTCAAATTTGCTTGCAAGGCTTTGGGGAACAAATCCATGTTTTGGCTAATCCACCTAGCTGGGCACTGCATCCAAAAGGGGCAGCACTGGTCTTCTGCTTCCCGTCTCACCTTGTCTCTTGTGTTGGATGAAGTGACCATGCAACCATTTGAGGAGCTAGATTTGCTTGCTGTTTTGGCAGGCTCTGTTTTGGTGAGCTGGTTTCAAATTGGATCCAATCTACTTGGAAAAATTATAACTTTCAGAGTGGCTTCCCAGTAACTACAGTCCATAAGAGTGGGTGGGATTTTTGTGGCAACCTTTTGTTAGAAGGGGATGGAGCCTGTTCAATAACAGTTGATTTTCTGACTTGGACTCTTTGAGATGAGCATTACATTATCTTAAATCCCTCTTCACGACAGCAAAGCAAGTTAGCAGCATATTCTAATGAGACAAATTGTGTAGGAAAGCAGTGTGCAAGCACAGTGACCAGGTTACACAGGGGCAGAGTTAGTGGGCTAAGCAAGGGAGGAGAGTCTAGACTGAAATAACACGCAGTACTGTGCAGGTTGAAAAGCTACAGTAAAAGGCACAGCTGCAATTCACGTATCTGTGGGGTCTGTGGTGACAGTGGAAGAGCCATCATTTGCCTCTTCCATAATCTGTCACCCATCATTGCTGCCTCAAGCATGGGAAGTTTAATTTCCTATGAATCATGGTGTGACTTGAGAAGTTTAATCCTACATCTTTCCAAGCATCCACTGACAAAATAGTAGAATAAGTCTCCTGTGGTATTCCTGCCTGCTAAGTTGTTGTTGGAAATTGTCCTTTGGCTGTTGGTGTCTTCATCAGCTTCAGCTTCACCTGCAGGCTGGACTGCTGTAGCATCCCAGGTTGGTGGGTTGGAGATGTTGGTGAAAGAATTGCTTGAGTTAAAGGCAAATGTCTGATGTCAGGGGACTCCTGCCAGTCATTGTTCTGCTGCCTGTGTGAAAACAGGCTGAATTCTGTGGTTTTGCTATGTAACATTCTTATGTAGCTGGCTGAGTCGCCAACATGATAAATGCAATTACTTTTTCCAATTGTTATTTTTGCCCAAAGCATGCAATTGACACTGAAGTCTGCTGGGCAGAAGGGGAATGTAGTGGCTGCTCACATCCCCACAGCAGCACGATGATGTGAAGGCATGGACTGCGAAGATGGGCAGCAAACACTGTGCATGGTATGTCAGGAGCAGGCACCCATCTGTGTGTCTGCCAGTCCTATCTTCGGGTGTCGGTGGTTGGGGGGTAATCTGCTTTCTTGGTGTCACTGAAAGGGGAAGGATGCAGTTTCTAGGTCAGTTGCAACATGATTTTCCCTGGAAAGGTGGGAGGGAGCGGGATTTGGTTGTGCAATGCAGTCGAAGGGAGCTGTATTGCACCACCTGGGAGGGGAGCAGTGGCACCAGAGCTGCCTCCCTCTCCCCTGTGCCCCTCAAGGCCAGCCACGTCTCCACCTCCCAACAGGAGCACTCCCAAATGGGAAAAAGGATTTGGGGCCCTTCTCCACTGGGAGGCAAGACTTAACCGGACCCTGAGCTTGGGAGGGAGCACAGCTCCCTCATAATGATGGGGATAAGAGTGCTTTCACAGAGACTGGGGATGTGCTGGCTAATTTGGTTTGTCTGCATCCTTTGGGAAACCAACACTACGGGGTGACTGGTGCTGTGGGCTCCCTACACTGTGGCTTATTCAGCTGAGTAAAAGGACAGCCCAGTCAAGCTCCCACCGTGGTGGTTAAAGTTTGTTTTAGCCACCTTATCTAATCTCTCCCCTAACTTTTGCTGGGGGAAAGCGTTTATTGCTTATATCGTGTTACTCCATGAGCACTTGCTGGCTGCGGCTGTTTGCGTGTGTGTATGTAGATGTGAAGCCAGATAACTTCAGGCCTTGCAGTTTTATGGGTCAGTCAATCCAAACTGCTTCCACTGGCAGATGTGGGGATGTGCTGCGTTCGTTACCTGTGGGCCATGTGCTATCAGGGTGTAAATCAGCAAAACAGGGCTCTGTTTATACACATAAATTGCCCCAATGTGACAGCTTAATACCCTTTTGACTTTTTACCCTCTGCGGGGGAGAGCCTCAAATGTCTCACGGCGCTGCTCACCCCCGGGATGACGGCAACGCGGGGAAACCAGCCCCGCTATAAAAGGAGGGAGCACGCTTTGCTCCCGTGTGTCTTCAGGCTTGGCTGCGTAGCCAGCAGCTCCCCGGAGGGGAAAGGCCCTTCCAACAGACCAGTCCAACAGGAAATTATCTGCTCACCCTTTGCTAAATTACTAGCTGGACAGCCAGTCACAGGGTCCCAAAAATGCCAGCTCCATCTGTTCCCCTACGGACATGATTCCCAGGCACGCAAGATCCCGGCTTGGTCACCGGGAGGGCAAACCCACCCGTCCGTCCCTTCCCTGCAGCGCCTTGCGCAAGGCTCGATTTCATCTCTTCCGTGGGACACAAAGGTCACATGGGTGAATTTTCCCTGAGCAACCACAGGGTAAAACCTGCCAGGCTTCCTTTAGCTCTGGCTGAAGGGTTGTCTTGCTCCAGGAGATGCTTTCTTTTTTTCAGCACATGGGAGGGTGTTTCCAGTGAGATAATAGGGAGTGGATGAGAGTAAGGAAGTGCCAGGACATTCACAACAAAATGGATTGTTGTGATATTCTGAGGAGCTTTCCAAATTTAAATTATGTGGGAGCAGGGGTAAGACTGCTGAAATCGAGATCCTCCCCATTAGAAATGTCCTTTTTGAGTCCCCCTCTGTTGTCTCCATAATCTTGGAGAACAGGAGCTCATGGCTGCATCCAAACCTTTGGTAATGCCCTTGACTTTTTCCCTTCATTAAGTGCATCCTAAGTCTGACTGCACTAAACCATCTTAAACCCAATCTAGAGAAAAAGAGACCCTCTTAATCAGGACATTTTTTTGTGCTGGCACTGAGAAGCCCTGGTTGGGACTCTCAGTTTATTCCATTGTCCTTTTCAATCCCTCCTCCCCATCAGCACCTGAGCTCTGTTGGAGTATGGCAGGTCCCAGCTCACTTCCATGCTCCCACCCCAACCAAGAGCATCTCTGTGCCCTTGCATGAGGGAGAGATATCTGCAGCAGGCCTTTCCCCATCTGCTTCTAAAGTGCAAGTTGAGCCTGAAAATTGATGCTGTAGGAGAGTGACCTTGTGAGAACGTCCTTCCCTCTGGCTGATCCTGGGTCAAATGCTCTCAGGTTATGAGTCACTGACTCCCATGGGAGCTAGACTGCTCCTACCTCCACTTCTGCTCACCCAAGCAGCAGGAAAGACCCTGCAGCTGGGATGTTGCATGGAGCAGAAGGTGGCCCCATCTCTGCTCCTGGCTTTGGATCCCCTCGGTGCCCAAGAGGTGGCTTTGGTGCAGGAAGGGCCGAGGACCAGCTTAGGTGGCTGGAGAGCAGCACTGGTGCTACCCTGTACCTGCAGGCCCCTCATTTTACCTGGCTAGAGCTCCTTCCCATGCTGACACTACTCTTGCAGCATTCCTCAGATCTCAGTTTAAATTCTCAGCCCAAATGATGCCATTTCTTCAGTGAACTTAGGGTGATTCAGTGAACTGTGGCTTCCTGCAGACGAACATAGGAGGCCACTCCAGGTTGGATGCTCTGGTGTTTATTATCAGGAGTGCACATGCTGCAGCCTTTGTCTGTCTGGGTTCAGTGCTCTCTTGTCTACCCAGTTCTGGCAAGACTTGAAAGCAGTTGGTATCTTTGAGGACTCTGCCCCGCTGGTAAAGTTGGTTGAAACCATCTAGGGAGTTCACAAGTTTTATTAGGGAAAGAGACAGACACACCCACAGCATGATCACAAAAGAGTTGTTTCTCTAGGAAACTAGGCTGAAAAAAATGGTTGTTTAAGTAAGCAAATATGTTTCTTGGAGACACTAGAGCAGGGGAGGTGGGAGGGGAAGTGTGTGTTTATATAGCTGTTGACCCAACCTCCCCTTAAGCATTAGTTTCTTGGTTTAAATCTCTTTATCCCTATTTATGCCCATTTTTATCATGCTGGCTATTAGTCCTAATGACTTGCTCTGCCCTGTGCTGCTGCCTTCATCTCAGCAACCTCCTGTTTTGCTGCAGAACTCTACAGACCACTTTGCTGAGATCAGCCCATCCAAATAACTTCACACATATAAACAATGAACCCAGTGAGGGAGAGGGGATTGGCAGGGCCCCGCAGGGGCAAGACAGAGATGTGAGCAAAATTAATCGGTGGCTCAAGCTCTCCTATAAAGCTCCTGTTTCAGGATTTGCAAACTGGTTTCCTCTATCAGCTCCAAAGCATCAGAGCTGCTAATCCCAGGGCAGTAAAGGCCTTTTTGGTCTGAGCTGTCAGCCAAAAATTCAAGTGCCTGTAAGTTGTTCTAGTTTTTCCAAAAATGGGTGCAGTGGTCAGGTGTCCCTTTGATGCACTCCTGTTTATTTACAAAGAGACTGAAAGGTCCCATTCCCCCAAAGGTGGCAGGAAACAGGCAGGGACAGAATTTGGTACCTTGTTCTTCCTGTTAGGGCTGATCTCACATGTGAGTAAACAGCGGGTGCGTGGTGAGCCGCAGCGAAGGCTTTGCTGCCTGAACAGCCACCCATCCTCCTGTTTTCCAGTCCTGGATGCCTGTGTGAGTCTCCCTTTCACTTTCTTCCTGGCTGGCTCAATGCAGGAAATCAGACTGATTAAAAACTAAAGTGGGGGAAAAAAATGTAAAAAAAGAAAAGAGAAACGTGTTTATTTAAAAGCAGAAGAAAAAAAATTAAAGATCATTTTAATTAGGTTTGAAAAATCTGCAGTGCAGTTGACAGGCGGGCTGACAGGGCTCCCTTTCACTGGATTGCCCAGCTCAGGGCTTTTCATCTTGTGTGCAGAATATTTTGACATTCGTGCTTTCTTGGCTCCATTTGTAGAGCCCAGTGGAACCTGCAGCCTAATTAAATGTAACAATTCCTGAAAATGAGGGTTGTTATTTTTTTTCCTAAGGATAATAATAGAGGTTTTATTTAAAAAAGAGCTAATCTATTTACTCTAGGCTGCCTGCTTCCTGACCTGGCCTCAGCACCTGAGGGGACAGGAACAGAATGAATTAGACAGGAGCTTAGTCACTGGAAAAGATGAGGGTGTTAATGCTTATGTGTGTGTGCACATGTGTCCTGCATGCTCCACTCAAAGAGTTGAGGGGTAGAAGGTTAGGAGGCTCAGATTTTCCCTGGCAGCTGACTTTTTTTCCCTACTTTTGTGGTCACGTGCTGGGTTTTAGCCAGTGTCAGACCCTGCAGGCTCCAGAGGCACTGCACCATCCCTGCTCTGGCTTCTCCACCGTGGGCACCAGGGCCTTTGCAAACCTGGGGCTGTGCAAGCCAGGGGGTGATGACAGAGCCCTTGTGTAGGGAGCTGTGGTAAACAAGGAGAACACAAGTCAGAATTGTCAAGGACTGGATGTGCCCAACTATGCACCAGCAATCTGCACCCTTTGGAGCCCAGAGCTTTCCTTCCAGGGCTTTAACCACAGTGGTTCATTTTTACCGTGGTGTAACTCCTGCTCCCTTGAGCACATCCCTGTATCCTTATGATGGGTGAGGCACAGGCCAAGCTCCAGGAGAAAGATGAGTCAGAGAAAGTTGCTGGTGCCTCTTGCTGTGGGTTCCTGGGGCCATTGTGCCTCAGGTCTGTCAGCTTCCATCGCTGCACCTGGGCAGCACTGCTCAGGTGTCACTGCTCGTGGCTTCCTGTGGGCTGCTTGGCACTGAGAGCATTCCAGTGTGAGAGCAGAGTCCCTCTTTCCTCTCAATGTGCACTCCCCGAGGCTGACAAGGAGGACAAGGTGGTGGCAGAGGCTGAGGAGCACTCCTTCCCATCCCGTACACGGTAGGCGGCTTCCCTGTGCCACTTGGTTCAACACTGCTCATCAAGCCACCTCAAAGCTTCCCACGGGCTGATGTGCCCATTGCTCAGCCAAAAGCAGCAGGGTAGGACACCAGCAGTGCAAACCACTCACAGGCTTTCCCTCTCCCCACTTCCCCTGCAGCTCTGGCCAGGTCCCCTCCGGCACAAGAAATCAAAGCTTCAGGGGCACTTGTCCCTGCCTGGCCACGGCAGGACCGGCTCATGGTGCCCGTTGCCTTTCCCAGCCGGCAGCCTGATGGCAGCAATGAATCAGCAGCCAGTGGACTTGTCAAAGGCATTCCTCCACTTTAATCCTATTGACAGGGACTACTGCCTGGAACAGGAACTGCGGGGTGAGCCATGTCAACAGCAGATTCTTATTACAGATAATATTGATGGGGCCTTTTCTTGAATAATGAAGGGAAGAGCCCTCTGCTTTGACGTTTGTCTCCAAAACCTAGAATTACTAAGAGTTTAACCATCGGAGGGGAGCTTAAGATAGTTGCATCTTAAAGGATCTGCTTTCTTGTCGCATTCAAGGCTGGGGAAAGGAGTTTAGCCCATACACTGGTAGCTCCGTGCTGACCTTTTCACTGCTCTTAATAAATGTTACAGTTAAATAAAGTCGGATGGATTTTTCTATCTACTGTAGTGTGTTATCCACTTTCTGGGGGAAAAAAAAGGTAAAAAAACCCAAATCCCTGTTTAATATCACTGTTACTCATTATCTTTGGTAGCTGCAGGGCGAAAAGCAAGGAGGAAGGACAGGGGCAGGACAATTCAGGCTGTATTACCAGGGTAATTCCTACCATTGCACATGATTATGTGTGTCTCTGTAAAAGGGTGAATTGGGGCTGTTTAAATCCATTGTGATCTTACTGCCAAAGCTCAAACCAGGATCAGCAGCTCTGGAAATATTTGGGGAAAGTTTTATTTGTTTGTTTTTTAGTTTACTTTCTTATTTCCCACTCTTTAAAAGAGCAAAAAACCCTCTCTGTCTGGTCCATATCGCTTGGTTCCCTACAGGAGTGGAGGCACCAGAACTGCAGGGGAGAGGCTGCCTGGGAAGTCAAAAGAGGGCAGAAAGCATCAGCTATTCCAGGAAATAACCTGTCCTTGCACATTTCCTCATGTTCAGGGCTTCTATACTGTGAATGCAAGCACTGTGATGAGAGAAGGTAAGGCAGGAAGATGGGACTGAAGAGTGGGCATTCTTGGATTTTAGATGTAACCAGGTGCTCAGAGGTATCCCTCTGACGCCTTATACCAGGGACATCTCTAAATGGGGTTTGGACCTCTAGCTCCTGTTGGGACAGATGAGGAATACAGCAGGCAAAGCTGGCTTTTGTCCACATTTCTACCTCCCAGATCCTAGAGCTGGCCCAGGACTGAACTGGCAGGTGGTTTAAGTTAGAGCAGCCCTGTGGCTGCTTAACTTAAGCCAGCTGGAATCTCTTCTGGGGCTGGTTCTACTAGCCAAGGTTTGCTGGATTATAGCAGGGCCCTGAAAGCCTCCAGCCCATCACTGCATGGCCTTCTCAAGAGGACCAGGGAGCAAATGACATGAAAATGTCAGGGCAGTTCCCAGCTGGTGCTTAAGGACAGCTTTAATGCCTTCACACTACTGCAGAAAATTAGTATCTGATCCAAGGAAGCCTGTTCTCATGGTATTTTTAGTCTGATTGTGAAGACCCTAGGAGTTCTGGATTGCCCTTAAGTTTCTGGATGTTGGGCTTTCTGACTTGAACTGTTAAATATTTTCCATACATAAACAGCAGCCACAAAATTTCAGGTTGGATGTCTTGTATTTTAGATTAAAAAAAAATGAAATACCAGAACAAGACAGAGGAAAAGCGAAGTCTCCAAGCAGTTCAGGTACTCTTCTCGTCTGAGTGCATCTCCTCCCTCTGAAAGGGGTTCTTGACACAGGGACTAAGTGGCCTCTCTTGGCACAGTTCTTGGGAGTGCAAAGACCCAGCAAGCACAGGAGGGACCATTCCTAGGGTTGACTGATCCCCCAGCACAGGATGGGGTGCATAAGAAGGCGTTCCATGCTCTCAGTGTGCACCCTGTACCTCTCAGCATTGTCCAGTGTTTTAACCTCCTTGGATCTTCTGATTTACCCAGGAACAAACATGGCTGACACGGGCACTTGCTTTCCTGGATCAACAGACGCCCCAGAACCATCTCACAGAGCAACTCTGAAATCCCACTGAGGTGCACTCTTCCTTCCCTTCCAGCCATGATTTATCCCTTTTTTCTTCCACAAGGTGTGGAGTAGAAACTTAGCCCTGCTCCTAAAAATGGGGACATCTCCTCATCTTGATGTTGTTGCACAGGGAGCTGGAATCCGGCCAGTGCAAGCCACTGATGGTACCTATGGAATTCGCTGACCCTTCATCCCAAGGGCTCAAAAATCAGTTGGGTCCTTCAGGTCATGAGGGGGTCTTTTTCCTCATGTCTTTAAAAGAAAAAAGGTGATAAATATTGGTTTCTCCATGCTTTGTTTTTTGGCTTGGAGGTGCCTTAGGGTGCTCTGAGTTTATGTTTCTCAGCTTTTTCTAGAACCTGGAAGTCCGTGAACTGCTTGTTCCTTTTTCTTCTCGTTTAAAAATGAAATCTGAGATTTTTGCATAACACATTGAAGCAAGAAGCTGGGGAGGGGATGAAGAAAAACATCAAGTACTGTGGGACTAAAATTGCAAGAGTTGGCAACACTGATTTTTTTTTTTTTTTTTTTTTTTTTTTTTTTTGCTTCTCTTTCTGTTTTCCAGAGGAAAAGAAAACCACCCTCCATTTTGCTGAGCCCCAGCATTGTGAGCAAAAAGAAAAGGTGCTTCAGGGCAGGAAGAAACTGTGAAGAAATAGGTTTTCAAATTCCATTTGTATTGGATTGTCTGAAAATTGTCTCAAGAGCTGCCTTCTAGAGACAGCTGCCCTGCTCTGAGGGAGGGCAGAGACGTGTGGTGAGAAGCTGTGTTGGGGTCTCAGGCTGGGACAGGACTCAGGTTGCGGTTGCTTCTAATTCTTCTCAGGTCTCAGCAATGCCAGGTTCTCAAGGAGGACAAGGAGAGGTCAGGTGTGCAGTGGAAAGGCTCCATGAAACTCTTTCTCCCCACAGGAGCATCATCTTCCGCAACAGAGGTCCTGGTTGGCCAGAACCAGTCTGGGCAGGCAGAGAGGTGGGGGAGGACAGGCTTCCTTCTTTCTGGCCACCTGGAAGTCAAGGCAATGCTTTAGTGCCCTATGCTCAAGGAAAACATGCAGAAGGACCTGAGTCTGTGCTGGAGGTGTTCATGAGGTGATGGTACCCAATCACACCTCTGGGGCTTGCAAGGCTCCCAAGCCACCAGCAGCCAGAGGGATCCATGTGTGGAAGCTCAGAAAAGCAGGATATTGCCCTTAACACATCACATCCCAAGGGATGATGCCCCTGGGAGTGAGGATGGTGGTGTGGACCTCTGCTCAGGCAACCACAGCAGGTATCTACTGCAGGCTGTTAAACAGCACAAGTGACTGCGTCTATCTCGCCTTGGCTGCGCGGGGCCCGCACAGGGGGACTGTTATTTATTAATGGTTGGCAAGAGCTGCTGGAATGGAGGTAGAGCTCCAACTGCTATTCCTGCCTGTCCTCCACCACTTGTGCTCATATCTTTCTCAGGCTCACTCCTGTTGGATTGAAATTTTCCATGTTTTGTCTTAGCCCAGCGACACATTTTTGCTGCAGGTATGGACTGTGCTCGCTGGAGTCCTCTTTGTGGAGCTCCTTGCTAACCTCTGCCTTGTGGGAAAGGTCCATTTTTCATGTCTCAGGAGACATCAAGCTGAAGAAAATCCATAGAGGATGGATGTTACTTTATTTTCTTGTTTATTTATTTTTGAAAAAGTTACTTAAAATCTTACATTTCAGTCAACTAGAACTTAAAAGGAAATCTCTTGTTTAGATCTTCCCCAGTGGAAAAGAAGCTCTGGCAAAATTAAAGTTTTTCCATGGAACATTCAGATTTTGTAAAAAATACACTTTCTATTGAAAAAAAATATTTTGATCATTAGTTTTTCATCTGCTCTACTTTTTAAGGATGATTCAAAAACATAAAGGCAAAAATCTCCCCTTCCTATGTCTAATGTATCAACTTTTTTTTTTTTTTATCATGACTTCAATTCCATCTCCTCAGCGAGGAGGCTAGAAAAATTATTCAGCTTAAGGAAAAGCATTTTATCAGTTATAAAGTTGTGGAAATTTAAAATGGGTATCTTAGTGCAAGTATTGGATTTGCAGCTCGCCTTTCTTCCTATCTGGGTTGAGGATGCCAGACTTAAAAACCTGGTGCTAACTTAGTTAAGGGTATCTCTAGTAGGAGGCTTCTGGTTTGTGATGGGGTTTGTTTGTTTGTTTGTTTGTTTATTTTTAAGGACAGCTGAAATACATAAAAATCTGTTTAGGGCTGCAGGATTAAAAATTACCTCTGGGAACTGGGAGATCTCCATTCATGGTGATTCTGAGACAGTGATTCCAGGGTTGAATTTATCATTTACAGGAGGCTTGTGGTTTTAGTATGTGTTTTTCCTCAGGACTTTCAAACTTAAAGATTGTTTTCCTTAGACAACCTTCCTTTTCTTAGAAAGCTAGGTTAACCAAACACTAAGCTTAACTAATTAAATCTTCAAAAGTTAGCAAGTTCCAGTCCAAGGACTAATGACATTACAGAGTTAATCCAAGCTCATCGTGCAGCTGTAGAATTTTCTCTATCTGGCCAACCAGGACCTCTGTTGCAGAAGATGATGCCCCATTGTGATGGGGCAACTTCTCAAATGTTCAGAGATTCTCCCTACAAGTAGATATAAATTTGGCACTTTCACACATGTACATACATGTACAGAATCAGCATAGACTATGCACAGAGCACAAGAAACAATTCCTTGCACACAAAACACGTTCAAAATGGATAATTTGCAAAATACCCAGGATGCATCGCAGTGGATGTCTTGATTTGAAACATTAGAACAGGTGATAAGAAGTCATGCTATGGAATCATTTATATATATTTCAAACAACTCCCACTTAAAGGGAAAAAAAGTCTTTATAATTAACACGACAGATAAGAGCAAGTGTGACACTTTAAATAAATGCGATGGATTTGATTTTGAAGTAGAGTTTAAGATTCTGGGGATGTGCTGAAGAGAGAAAAAAACGTGTGCTCAGAGTCAAAAATTAAGATATACTAGAGACCATCTTTAAAAACTAAGGAGCCTCACAGAACTCCTCTGTTCCTGATGGCCTTCAGCACAGAGCCTCCTAGGAAATGGGAGGGGGATTACTTCAATGAGAGCTGAAAAACAGAGGCCCTACAAGGGAAACTTTAGGGCTTCTTTTCCACGCCAATAGCCATCCAAGGAGAAGACACCCAAAAATCGAATCATGGTGGAAATAACTCTTGAGGACTGCTGCATCTTTGCAGATTTTGAAATAAATGCAGGTCCAGTTATGGGTTAGATGTTGGATATAATGGGCATTATGTTGGTCATTGGATAGAGGCTTGGCAACCAGTTCAGTGAATAGTTATGTTTAGGTTTTGGATGTGTGATCCTAGGTCCTGTGTTGGGTTAAGTTCTTACGGCTCCTTCAAAGATACATGGGCAGGAGGTTGAGGGGGACAATTGTGTAGCAGAAAGAGGGGAAGAGGTATTTCCCACCAGGCCTCTAATCTGCAGAGCCCATGACCACGGTGAATTAAAAAATACGGATTTCTTCAGCACCGTCTTCTCATTTCTTAGCTGTTGCTCAGGCAAAGCTGTTATTAATTCAGGAGGAGTCTGCCTGAGCAAAAACTCTCCGGAGCCCAAAATATTTTGCAGAGAGTAAATATGAGAATTATTCACCTACCACAGAACAGCATCAGCCCCTGGGTGGAATGCAGGAGCCGTTTAACAGTGCGCAGAAACATTTCCCCAAAGTTTTGGACAGGAGTCGAAGGTTTCTGAACGCCCAATTGAAGCTACAACTGAAAGAAACAAGCAGTACGGGCCCCCTCCCTTACCTTGGTACTGGATGGGTTGCGAAGGGTGAGCACCACCCACCCGAGTACCACACCACTTCCTCTAGGACACTGAGAGATTTTTCTGGAGCTCACCCATCTGCCCCAGTCCTCCACATGAGATCTGGCAAGTTAATCGCTCCAAGTGTCTGGGTAAGTACTGTAAAATGCTTCAAATAAATGAATAGAAATCATCTGCTTCATAAATGCCAAGGGCTTTCAACATGTCGTTTCTTGGTAAACAAAGAATTTCAGCACGACAATATCTTAGGATGTTATTGGCCATATTTGTTCCCTCGTGCGCATTGAGGCGAATGTGAGCGGAGTTGCACAGCTACCCCTTACATTCTCCTTCAGCTCGGGGGTTTTCTCCCTGCTCACTGGAGCTGAGGGGGTTGATCTGCACCCCGTCCCCAGAACTCCAGTTTCTGTGATGGCAAAGGGCAGGTGAAAGTTCTGCTTGTGCTTGGTTCTGCATAAAGTGCCATATACTATGGCTAGGAAAAAACCCAAACAAAACAAAACACATACTTTTTTCTTTTTTTTTTTTTTTTTTTTTTTTTTTGGGTGTTTTTTGTCGCTATGGTATCTGACTGCTTCACAACATTNGTAAAAAACCACACAAAAAAAAAAAGACACTATTTTTTTTTTTTTTTTTTTTTTTTTTTTTTTTTTGGCGGATATTAGAACGCAATAAAAATATGTGTGTGCTTCCCCCCTCGCCCCCCCAGCTAAATTGATTACATCTGGTGGCATGAAAAAAAATAGCCAAAATGTCAGACTGAGTCACACAGCCCCCTTGGGTGGTTATATTTATTTCAGGGTTGAAGCACTCATCAAAACAATTTATCCTTGGCTCTCCCCTCTCTGCCGTCCCATCCTTGTGCTTACAAACTCTTCTCTCTTCCCTCACACTTGTATTTAGCCCTAAGTCCCCTCCTTCTTCCAGTCTTTCCTTTCTCCATCTTTTTCTTCTCTGGCCTGGCTCTGTCGCTCTCCTTCCTCTTTGCTCCATCAACTCCAGCAAACCCTGTAATTTGCAATTCTCTGCTGGGGCTAGCAGGGGAAAGTTGGAGCACAGAGACAAGCCTTGATGTTTCTAATGCTGTGTCACCTATTTAGTGTCGGGTTGCACATTACTTGGGGTGAAGTGATGTGATAAAATGTGCGAGTGAACTCCCTGCTGTGGTTTCCACCATGGCTGTGACCAGTGGAATGGTGGGGTGGGACCATGCCTGCTGGGATGGACGCAATTCCATCTCCAGCCTTACCTGCTACCCCTTGGCTGCCCTGACTTGCTGCAGTGCAGGAGGTGGATCTGCTGGCTCCCTTTTGATAGATTGTTCTTTTGGCTTGATTCACCTGTGTCCCCTTTTTTCTCTCTGACAGGGAGCAGCACCAGAAGCATCTGTTCGGTGAGGAAAGTCTGTGCTGCAGTGTATGGGAAGAACCTCATTGCCAAGAACACCGAACCTCTCTTCCCAAACCTTCTTCTGCCCAAATTGCAAGGAGAATGACCGTGTCATCTTGCTGTACATCTTGCTCTATAAACTCCATGGCAATCTGCTGGCAGGTTCTGCCTGCTTTCATGTCTCATGCCAACCACAGTTGCAAAAGACCCAGCATTCTAGGATCCTCATGGATGGAAGTGGCTGCGGAAATACGTTTCTCTGTATTTACTCCATTATGAGGAAAGGGTCTGGTCTGGCAGGAACAAGGACAAAAACTCTTATTTGCTCTTTTTCTTGGGCTGGAGGAATGCCCTGCACAAGAAGACCCCATTGCTTTCTTAGTACTTCTACAGAGATAAATGATGGATGAAGAAGACAGGGATACCCTCCTGAGGATACCCTTGGCTGGGAGAGGACTTGAAAAGCTCTTGGCACTGCTGTCCCTGAGCTTAATGCTCTCTGTTCCACCCATTGTGTCTCCAGCTCCCATCCTGGGCAGCAGGCTCCTGTTGTACAGCACTACACATTTTTCTCCTGTGGTAAATCAGAGCCCCCTGGGATCTGGTATTGTGCTTTTTTTTTTCTCCCCCAGGTATTTTTGTCTGTGAACCACAGAAAACTGAATAGGAGGAAATGAAGTGCAGATTGAGAACATGGTTGAGTGCACTTGCTAAAATAAAACATTGAGGGGGCAGGGAGAGATTCTTTCATAACAGAAAATGAAGTGTGTTTACTTTTTATTGATGAAGTATTTAATTGTACAGAGGGTTTGAGAGACGTTCTTAGCAGCATCTCAGACTGTGCATGGGCAAGAAATGCCAGTTGGTCTTGGGTACAAAAACCAGGCTAGGTTAAATATTTTGTGACTGGGAAGGGCAAAGGGATGCCATGGGTTTTTGGTGGTCTCTGACATGCCACAGTTGTGCCAGGAGAGCCAGGGAGCTCCAGTGGTATCTTCTCAAACAGGACTAGATGCTAAGATGACCCAAGGCTTGTTGAGCGGATGTGTTTTGACAACACGAGAGAATGTGCTGAACTCTGCACGGCGTGGCATTGTGTTGTGGAGCGGGGCCACAGAGCCTTAGAGCCTGCCTGCTCTCTCTTATGCCTCTGGCTTATTTTCTTAAGCAAGCACAAGCAAGTGCAGGGTGTAGAGATAAGGCTGTAACCTTTCAGATTATTCTGTTACTCTACTATAAATACTGGTTGGGTCCAGTGAGGCAGCTGGGTTCTTTTGTGAGGTTGAAATAATTTCATTAACTCAGGTGTCCAAAAGTAGCAACCTACAGTCATCAGTGACCTGGGCTGCTTTTGTGTTGGGGGACAGATCTCTAGAGTCCACATCCCATCTCTGCAGCTGCCCTGTTCTCCCTGTGTTTTTGAATCACTCTCTGAAAGACTGTAAAAGTTTGTTTGGTTCAGTGAAGGATCATGAGGCTTCAAAAGCAGATGAGACCAAGAGGCTTGGAGTCTCCATGCACTTTTACAAGAAGCATGGGTGCAATCAAGAGGTGTACTCATAAAGAATTAAATTGGGCTGCTTTTTTTGGGTCTTAGTTACATAAAGTGTCCAGGGAAGCTCTTAAGCACACGCCAAGGTCAGGGAGAGCTAACCACCTTTACAAAGCCTGCTTGGATCAGATCTTAAGCATACAGAAATTGGACACACTGGTTGCTTTTCAGAGCCACTGTTCCCTTTAGCCATGAGAGCTGATGGTGCCACACGGTGCTGCCTCTGCTTCCAGGCAGGATGGGAGCTGGGGATCTGCCGGAAAACCTCTTCCACCTGTCCCTGAGGCCATGAAGTAGAGCACATAAGTTGATCCAGGCCTTTTTGTCTTGTCCGTCTTGCTTATTTACACCAAGTTGCTAATTCCAAAATTCCTGTCTTGACAACACCTTAGCAAGGGAAAATGTCCAGTTATGCAGCCTCCAGACAGCACAGAGACCAGCCCAGCAGAGGAAACCTCAACTGCAAGGGAATTGCAGCTTCATTTGCCTTCCTTGGAGATAAAAGCCTCTCATCATCTTGTGAGCTCCCACAAGAAGAGCTGGATCCTGCCACATGGGAGTGGGCAGTCCTGGTGCTGACCAGAGTGACAGCAGAAAGTGGAAGGGGAATTCAGGCAGAGAAGAAATTCTACAGGGGAGAATAGATGCAAGAAATTCCTAAGAATGTTACAGAAATCAACATTCTCCCCTTCTGCTCCTTCCAAACCAACCCACCTAAAAAATGCCATTTTGTGGGCTATTTTGGAAAGGAGTCCATGCCTGGGGAATTTTTGGCTGATGCTTATGGCTTTTAGAAATTTCTGGGAGATCAGACGAGTAGAAACAGGAACCAGATGGGACTTCTAGCTGCTGGAAAGAAAGGAAGAAAAAAAAAAAAGAGGAGTGGGGGGGGAAATCTTTTCCTTATTTAAGATGTGAAAAGCACTTGTTCACTTTTGGGGAGTTTCCCCATTACCCTGGGTTTCTTATTTTAAAGTAATTTGCTCCAGTTCCATGATATTCTCTTAGGACATTTATCTCTGTTCTTGTTGTTGCTAGGATTTTTTCTTTCTTTTGCAACAAAACCGAGTTTATTCTTAGGAGAATTTAAGCCTTTGCTTTAATAGATAAAAAGAGATTCAGTGGTTGGTTTTGTTCTTGCAGCAGCCTCGACATCCCTTGGCCATTTACTTACTGAGTTTGTCTTCGAGGCTGCTAAACATGGGAAAAGGCAGCAGTAGTGGAGAGTAGAGAGAAAGTGGCGGTGGAGAAGGTGGGGACAGCAGAACTGAGCACCTGTGGGTCCTATTTGAAGTAAAATGCCGTGAGAGTTTCACCCTACTGGAACATACGATAAACCCGAATGTGGACCTTAAATGCATGGGACCTGCAGCAGCTCAACTTGTCAAGCATTCTGTTGGATTTGTGGTGTCTTGGCTGTTGGATTTTGGGGTTGTAAATCCAAAAAACAGGCCTGGTCGAGTCCCAGGTTCCATTTTATCAGACCTTGGCTCTGCAGCTGGTTCAGTTTTGAAAAACATCCCAGTGGCGGAACAGGGGCCAAGGAGCGTTTTCCATCTCCTGGGTCCAAGCTGGACTCTGGCTGGGAGTCGTGGTCCAGCCATGATCTGATGCCGTGCTGGGACTGGGCTCAATTGTGCTTCGTCCTTGCAGCCTTTTGTTCCCAGGCTGGCGGGCACTGGGGGAACAGTGAGTGGGGTATGTGGCAGTGCCCTGCTCCACTCAGGGGAGCCATGAAGTCTTGTTGCCCAGATGGCTGGGAGGAAGCAAAGTAGAGACCACCTCGTAGACAGAGGTGGATAAGACCTACTTGTGGACCTTGTCACTAATCTTCTTTTAAGTGTCTGCTTTGAAAGAATTCTTTTAAGTTAATTAGGGAGGATTTTTACCTTCCAGTTTCTCAGTTATTTACTGCTTCCTAGGGAAAAAAAAAAAAACACAACAACACTTTTCCCAAGTTCCTATCTTGTTTTATAGTCTTTCCTTTCTTGATAATCTCTCCATACTATTTCTCGTGCCCTCTGAACTGCAGCCTTTCCCGAGATAGGGTCATTAGCACAAGGCAATGACTCTTGATAAAACTTCACCCATGGTTTTTAAGTTGATATGAGAGGAAATCCATCCCTAGGACTTAATGCTGTATAAAGTGTGTTTCTAGGGAACGGATTGGAACCTCCACAAACAACATTAGTACTAAGCAGTGTGCTATGATACTTATTAGTGGTGATGCACAAAGTCAACTGTAGATATTTTAAGACACAATAGCTGATCATTTATATCTGTTTCCAAGCATGTGTACTTTTGAACACATGGCTTTGGTTCCAGGGTTCGTCACAGATGGACCTAGCTGAGCCAGCTGCTTGAAGCCTCTATTATGGTGACCAATTGATTACACTAGTTTAAACGAAAAAAATGCACCAAAATGTAAGGCTTTAGGTTTGAGTGTCCAATTTGAGTTCTGATGTTTGTGGCTTTCTTTCTTCCTTTGGCTCAGGCTGGTCCAGCAGGATGTCCCATATTAGAATGCTGCTCAGTTGTTGTTTTTTGTGGTTCCAGTGAGCTGTTTTTTCACAAATGTCTGGAAGGAAAGAGACATAGGGGACTTGGTTCACAGGGTTTGTACAAAAGCTTTTATTTTTCCTTTTTTCCCCACTTGTTTTTGCTTCTCATGGATCTGATATGCAAGTGTTCTCAGGAGTGACACAGTGGAATTTTTAAAGCGGAGTGCTTATCACATGACTCAGGTGTCTGCTGTCACAGTCAAAGCAGTTTCATCCCAGGAATTTTGCTTGAATTTAGCTTCCAGCTCAAACAAAAGTCATCTGAGTAGGCAAGCTTTTACTGGTTTCACTTTGGCTTCCCACATCGGTTTAATTTGGCCCACGTTTGCTCAAAATGTCTCCAGCTGTCTAGAAACTTGTTCCTAGCTTGCTGGAACATTCATAACCCTTTTGGCCAGTGTGACCTTAGTTATAAAGGCTGTCTGTGGCTTATTTCAGATCGTTTTTACCAGCTCTATTATGTATAAGGCAGCTCACATAATTGAAAGGGACACATGTGTCAGGTGCTGTCCCTGCAATCGCAGGTGATAAGTTACTGCTGTCCACAATGCTCAGGCATGAGATCTGCCAGAGAACACCACCTCATTTTGTTCCAAGGGAGCTTTCGCTAATATTTTCTTTTATATTATCACTCATTTTGTTTCTCTGTTGGACACTTTCCCAGTGTTTCACACCGAGGACCCAAGTGTCAGAAGATTAAAGGACTGTCTTTTTGCCCAACTAATATGAATTGGATGCTAAACTGTGCACTACTCAGAAAATGAAATGCCTTCTAAAGAAGTAAGTGGCTGGAAGGAGGCAGTGAAAATCCATCAGATTTGCATGACTAATTAGCTTATCCATTAGTTATTATCCTGTGTTTACTTGTAATGAGAATCTTCAAAGATTATTCTATATTGGACACGCAGATAATTTTTTGCTTATGTAATTTTTTTCCATATTGAGATCCTACTGTGCTGTGAGCTCGACTTTGACATATATAACTCTCTCTTAGCTCAGTTGTCCATCCTCTAGGGGGTCTCGATCCTGTATCCATCACTGGGGGATGGACTGAGTGCCCACACAGCCCAGACTGTATGAGACATTTTCGCTTTGCCCCAAAACTGGGCCTGAATTTCTGAATTTCTTGGCAACCAGAGCCCAACTGCATTTCACGAAATGTAAATATTTCTGGATATCAGGTTCTGGATTTCAGTTAGTGTACCTTGACATATTCTGCTTCTCAGTTCTTAAACAAGGGCTTCTTTTGTGAAAGTCATTAATGTAGGGAGAAATTATATCTGTGTGTCTTCTGGGTGTTTCATATAATTTCATAAGGGAAATGTGACTTCTGTAGTTGTTATTTTCAGATCTTACTTACTTATAAAGGTTGAGATCCCACGAATTATCTTCTTTTAAAAAATTATTGTTCATTTTTAACTAGCTTTACAAGTTTCTGTCTGTCCTGCAACTATTTAAATTAATTCATTTGGGGTGGGAAGCAGGAATGTCCATATGCCCAAAACAGGACACAGGTAGCACATTACCTTTGGATTTTGAAACACTGGGGCTTAAAAGTGCAATTCTGTGGATTTTGTTTTGTTTTGAAGACCCTGCTATGCCATGCTCTTAGAAGCATTACAAGAACTGAAAAAGAGGATAGGTGCAATAAAATTGACTTTTGACAGATTTTTTTTCCCCAAGAGCTGGATTTGGTACTGTTCTTTTCCTGCACAACTCAACCATTTCCTGTTTTCTGGCATTTACAAATTTCCACCGGACATATAAAATTTTGTATTTGCCACAAAAAGTCACGAAACTAATAATCAAAAACAGAGAAAAAAATATGAAGAAGTCTTTTGAACCTGAAGAGACTTTCATCTCTACAAGGAAGCAAATAAAATTTTTATTTGTGATCGAACTTGTCAGCTTTAGGAAAACTTATGCCTGAGCCTGATGTTATTGTGGAAGCTGATTTTGCCAGTTCAGTGATATTTTTCCTTTGCCAACAACCTGCAGGGATGTGCTGGATGCATTTTGTCTGGAATCAAGGTTCCTGATATGTTTGGGACTTTTATCATCACCTGTTTCAGGCTGGATGAAAGGTGGGAACTGCTGGCCTCTCCAAGCATTTGTCCATCATTTCCAAAAGTTTGCCAAAGAGCTTATAGATAATATTATCTCTGTGTTGCCTGGAGCCTGTTCAGAGTGTTTGCTGCCTGGATGGTGAAAGCAGTGACATTATTTCCTTTGAAAAATGCCTGAGTTTCCGTGGCGCTCTCCGTGTCTTGGTTCTTGCAGGTTCCCTGAGCCGGAGTTTCACGAAGACGTTCCCCATTCCGCGGGCACATCCCCACAGCGAAGATGGAGACAAGGACTGCTCACGATGACCACAGGCCCAGCTCTGCTCCGGGAAAGGGACTTTGTGAAGCCCACCCATGGCTCATCTCCGAGTGCCCGAACGTCCCTGGGAGGAGACGTGTCCAGGGGCCTGTGGTTTAAGTGCTCTGCTGAACTGGGGCCAAGGTCCAGCGCGGAGCCTCCCCGCTCCCGCCGCCTCCCCTTTGGCGCCGCACCGTGGAGTCAGCCCTGGGCTCGCTCTGGAGGACGTTACGAAATCCTGGCCCTGACAGAGAGCAGATGCATTATTGGGAAGCCCTCGGGTCATGAGAGGGCTAATAGTCACATTCCTGGCTGGGATGGCGAAAGATTTACGCCGGGCGTTCGCTCGCCTCGCCCTGCACCAGGCCAGCTCCCTACTTCACCGGCCCCCTCGGCTTTAATTGTTGTGTTAATGGCCCTTTTATTTGAAGCAGATCCCCTGGCTTACAGAGGAGAATGTCATTATGTCGTATTTTAGATGTATTTACATTCTCCTTGCCACAGGGATAACGTTCTAATTATTTTCTATAGCTGACAGCACCACCGTCTCTGGTATTAGGGACCCCTTAGACCTGATTACATGGTCTGGTTTTCCTCAAATCACCCACAAATGACAGCGCGGAGCAGGTTTATTATCAATTGACGTACCTTTGCTTAGTGCAACTCGCTCCCGAAACAAATGTCCTGAAAAGATAATCCGTGTTTAGGGCATGTGTCTTCACTTGCGTGGAGGCAGATGGGCTTAGGGGGTCAAGCCGGCGGCCTGACCTCTCCTGACTCTGCCACACACCCTGGGCACGGGAGGCAGCTCAGTGTCGTGTGGCGTTTCCCATGCGATCCCTACGCAAAGGCTGTGGAAAAGGACGCTGTCAGCTCTGCAGCTACTGTGTCAAACGGTGAACAGCAGCATGGGGAGGGGGTGGCGGTGCAGGGGAGAGAGGGGAGAAGCGGAGGATGACGGCTTAGTTTTGCAATGAGGTGTAGAGGTGTGCCAGAGTCTGGTCCAGGTGGGGTTGTACCTGTGTGAAGCTTGATTTTAGGGGAGAAGAGCAGCCGGACAACAAGAGAGAGAGCTGTGTAGCAGGCTTGATGGGTGGGGAGGGAGAGGAGCCACTGGCAGGTGAGTGGGGCTGGGGGATGGAGGCTGGGGACTGCATGGAGAATAGAATTGCAATGGAAGATTAGACAGGAGAAACCTGAGAGCTCGATGACAGGAGGTGGTTTGAAGACCACTGCAGAGCTGGAGACAAGTGCGGTGACTTCAGAGCAAAGGCTGATGCCCAGGAGTTGGGAGCACATAGAAGTAGGGACAGAAATTGAGATAAGGAGAGTGAGAGACACAGTTATTAGAACAAAATTATTTGATTTATCTTGAGTCATTTATTCACCAAATTTTCCCCTTGAGATCTTTAACAGTTTGAAGTGGTTTCAAATGTTGTCATTATTTAGAACAATTCAACAAAATGTTTGTTGCTTTGAAAAAAAAAGGGAGGGGTCAGGGATTGAGAAAAGAAAGAAGGGAAAAATAAAAAGGCTGGATGGTCTGGTTTGCCACATTTGAATT
Source organism: Oreocharis arfaki (assembly GCA_013398015.1). Taxonomy (NCBI): domain Eukaryota; kingdom Metazoa; phylum Chordata; class Aves; order Passeriformes; family Paramythiidae; genus Oreocharis; species Oreocharis arfaki. The sequence continues at coordinate 548,198 of VZRR01002750.1, forward strand.
TTATTGCCAAATTGGGATGGGTCAAGAAAAATCACTCTTTCTGTTCTCTGAGCGGGAATTTCACTTACAAAGCTGCTCTGATGTGAATGTGTACCCAAGCTCAGATGCAGTCTTCATGTGTATTCTAACACGAAATGACTAAAAGCAAGTATTTGTGCTCGTGAAGCCCTGTCAAGGAAATTTTTCTGCACCAGGACATCTCAACATGAAGACAACTTCATTACAAAATTCAGGCGCGTCTTTGTGGAGACTTTTCTTTCTCCAGAGATTATTTTATATTTGGAGCTGCTGGGCACATAGGGCATTTTAAAAGCAAATAGAAAGGCAAAGACACTGCCCCAAGGGAGTTTAAATTTAAGCCAGACCAAAGCAGAGAGAAAATGCTGGCTGCATTGTGTTAAAAACCAGAAGGTGGACACTTTTATTTGGAAAGCCAAGGATTCCACTATGTAATTTAGTTTTTCTTGTGTGCGTGCATGTCTTCTGGGGTAATTTTTAGCCTTGGCTTTAAAGAAATATGTTTCACTCCTTCCCTCAGTAACACTGGAGCCTATGTGCAAGGTTCAGTGAAAGATGGTAGGCAGGTAGAGGTCTCAAAAATACTGTGTTCCTATTTTGTTTTGTAAAAATAAAACACTAGGAGAAGAGTCAACCAAACCATTATTTTAACCAAAAGAAAAGCTTTTACGGGTGCAGAAGCAGTATAATTAGCGTAAAAGGATATGAGAAAGAGGAAAAGAAGGGGAAGGTATTGTCCTGCAGCCATTGTGGCTGCAGGCACTGGAGATGTTTCCATCACAACACCTACATGAGATTTGTACCTTTCAAGACACAGGATAATTCAACCATGGGAACATGGAGTTCAGGAAAACAGGGTCCTTATTTCTACCTCCCTTGAAGTTACCTGTTTGTTTTGAATTCGCTTGTATGATTGGATGGGTGGCAGTCTGGAGATGCTTCTTCCAGCTCAAAGAACCATAAATGAGCACATTATCTCCTGCCTCTCTTGGAGAACATTTTGGGGGAGGAGGTGCTCATCATCCAGGTGGCCAGAGTGAAAACAGGAGCTAGAGAGAGGATGGGTTAAAATTTTCTTACTGCTGTTGTTATGTTGGGCTGAGTAATGGCAATGAGTTCTGTTACCTGGTTTGGTCAGCGTGATGAATCTGTTGGTCTCAGTGTGGGATGAGGAAGGACAAAACGTGGGTCTGGTTCTGTTCTTTTTGAAATTTTACTTGAGAATATTCAAGTATGTGTGTCCTGTGCGGATTTGCTGCCCTGTGAATGTCTGAGCTGTAATGAGGTGAATGGTACTGGAAAGCAAAGGTTTAATTAGCTCTGCTGTTTCAATACGTTCCTAAAGTGCATTTCAAATGATACGCTTCGTTGTGAAATCAGTCATCAATGCTGTGTTTGATGCTTACAGAAATTGTATGGTTTTCTTTATCTTTTTTTCCTGAGGAGCCCCTGATCAGATGACTTAATTTTCAGAACACGGCACAAAAGAATAAATTGCAAGTACTCTGTGAATTATTAAAGGAGAACATTATGAATAATTTCAAAGAGGAAATGCATGCTAGAATTTTTTGTCATGTTGGCTAATTGTCCAGTAGCTGAAAGGAAAAGAAAGGATAAATCGATTAGTTCTGATTGTTTATTACAAGGTTTTTGCTGATAACTCTTGGGTAGTTGCACTTGGCAAACTAAGTATTTGTGTGAAGATCATAACAGAAATGTGGGAATTTGGTTTATTTTCTGAAGTAAAAATTATTGCATCACAGCACTGATTGATAGAAGAGCGATGTGATATGATTCTGCAGGGCTTTTCTCTGAGTGAGTCACAAACTGTGCTGATACAGAGCTCCTCTGAAGGGGTCAATATGTGGTGCAACAGAAAGATAAGAAGTGCCATAGTTTTGCCAGAAGCACTGCAAGGGTCTGGACACAGACACCAAGACATGCAGGAGTGAAATTCTAGAAAAGTTTAGGATTCATAAATCACTTGTGGCGGAGCCCAGGAATGGGAGCACCAGCAGGAGCTGTGCTGGGGACAGACCCAGGGTGCTTCGCCTCCACCACATCAGGAATCCCCTTCTACACTGTCGACACCATCGTTATCTCCACCCCAGTGGGGTCTTGGCTGGTGGAGCCTCACAAGTCACACTTGTGCATGGAGCTCACTTTATCTTCATCGAGAGGTGGAGGCTGAGTCAGCCCTGCTGGGATTTGCACCAGTGGTTCCAGGAAGTCTGGATATTTCAAACCTTAGGCTTAGACCTCTAATCATCCCCTTATCTAAACTGCCTAACATCTGAGTCTGCAAAATTGGGTTGGAAATCTCACACAAACATGCTTTCCCCAGCGGCATTTCTGTGTTTGTTTGCCAGTGGAGCCCAGGACTACAGAAGGGCACAGGAGATTCAGCTTTGAAACCAAAGGTTTAACCAAAGTGTTGTGTGAAGACCTGGTTCTTCCTTGATTGATGGCTTGCTTACTGCTTGCTGACAGCTGGAGAGGTTCACCCTTTGGGGCAGAAAGACAGAGTTAACACTCAGGCAAGCACTGACCCTCTTGGGCTGTAAGTTTAGAGGAACCTAGTTCTTTTTAACTAATTTCTGCATCTGCAGGGGATGAGAGGAAGGTCTTTATTGGTTTCTCATAACTTATAAAGAAATGGTCTCGTCCCAAAAGTCCTACTGCTCAATAGATGTGGAAATTGTTTAAATTACCCAAGGTGTTTTTTTCAACCCAAGAATTCAAAGACAAATGGTGTGACATCCTACATCAGGCCGGCATCTCTCAATCCCTCCCCAAGCGACTTCTTCAAACTCACTTGGCCACAAAGCCTAAAGAGCTCAGACATATTAAATTCTTACAGGCTTTGTGAGAATAGCTGGTCAGCTGGGGATGACAGACTAAATTAGCACCCCTGTTAGGAAACGGTTGCAGTGTTAATTCACTCCTTATCATACAGCAGAGGATCCTAAGCAGAGGATGGGTCAAGGGGTAGGCAAAGGGCTCTCTGGAGTCCCCCAGCTGTGGAAAAGCTCCAGTCAAAAAAACTCTCACTTTATCAACCATCTCATTGTGCAGTGGCACCTTGAGGAACAAACAAACTGGCTTTTTTTTGTTCCCCTGTCTCCCATCTCTCAGAGCTGCTGGCTTATATGGCACTTTCATTGATAACTTGTGACAATGTGGAAGTTCTTTATTTTCACTTTAGTCCTGTCACTGGAGGGAAAGGAGCATCCTGTGGCTCAATGCTACATCAAAATGGGGTGATACAACAGAAAGGAAATTTTCCAGTTTTGTCCCCTAGACAAGAAAGAGCACTGGTGTAAATAATTCCTCACAAATCAGTGCTTTGATATGTTTGGCTTTTTTTTTTTCAGAGTATCTGTGAGCAGATGCATGCTACATTTCTTATTTTAACCCATGTTAGCAAATCTCTAGAGAAACCGACTGCTGTTTGCTGCCCATCTATAGTAGTTAAGCCAGATTCCTCTGTTCTGATTTATCAGATAGGGTGACTGATGATGTTTGTAAATGTAAATTTTAAGTTTCCTCAAATTCTAGTGTGTAAAGCTTCAAAACAGTCATTTTCTATAAACACTGTTGCTTGAAAAAGTCCTGCCACTTGAATATCTGGTGAAGATGAATGCACATTGCATGCAGTGTTGGCAAAGAGGCACCCATCTATAAACATAGAGTTACTATTCATGGAGATTTCTTTTATCGTCTTTCCAGTTGTACAAACACACCAGCACCACCACCCCCGGCAATATTGCATTGTAAATTACCTTCCTTTTAAAAGCCCTCTCCCCTTAGTGCTTTTCATTCAGGAGATGGGAGACAGCCCTGGGCTTGTTGTCTTCAGATCAAATACAAGCTGCAGACTCTGGGTATTCACCTGAATTATATGAACCTCTGTGCTGCAGCTATTTACTTGTTGTGATACATTTCCTTTTCTTGATTAACTAAGCCCTGAAAAGACACATCTGTTTCAGCATTGCCCCCTCAAGGCAGTCCATCCGCCCTCTGCTCTGTGGCATCTTTTTCTCTCACCTTTTCCTCGCCTTACCCTCTGTAGTTTGCTGCGGTTTTTGTCACACATTCGTGATTTGAGTTGAACTCCTGGGGCAGGGACTGTGCTGTGGTGGTTGCCTGTGGAAAGCTATCTATCCTGCCATGGATATGAGAATCATTTGGGGATATGCAAGAGCTGCAGCCTATTTTGGGGCTGAAGCCTGAAAGCTTGAGCTGGGGGCTGTTTCTAATTAGTTACACAGCACCCATGTATTGCTTCCTACAATGCTCACGGGTCTGGTTGCCCTCAGTTTCTTATTAACTTTACTGATGTTCAGCATCCTCAGCACCAGGCAGGTCTGGTCCCAAATAATGTACTAATGTGCCAGGACTCTTTAATATTTTTAATATATGCACTGAATGCTACTTTTATTAGAAACTGAACAGCACTGTGATTTACAGTTAAAATAAATACAAGACAATTTATTAGAATACACTATTGGAGTCACAGCCTCCACGGGGCATCTCTCTCTGTTATACTATCCAAGAACTAGAAGAGTTTATTACAAGGTTTATTACGTGGCATCCAAAAATCTTCTAAAAATAGCTTTTGATGTGCACCTAGGAATAACTTTGAAGAGAAAGGAAAGCTGGAGCCCTAGTTCTTTGTAGGATCACTGGTGTTTCCCTGGCACCCTGGGCTGGAGCTGAACCTCTGTACGGCCCTCACCATGGTCTGTGCCCCGCAATCCTCTCTGCAGCAAGAGCAGCGAGGAGATTCCCCAGGCGGTGGTGGCCGTCTGTCGCTGTATTCTGCTCTCAGGCCTCTCTTGCCCTTTGAAGATTCCCCATTGTTTGGGCTATTAACATACTTTCGGAGTGGATGTTTATCTTTTTTGAAACTTTTACAGCAGGCGCATTGTTAAAGCAAAGCCCAAGCAGCTCTCTGCAAGAAAGCTCCACCACAGCCCTTTGGTAAGCGCAACGCAACTCCGAGTAGCTCTTCCCTTTATTTGATCAGCTTCTAAAACCTAACAGTTCTGTGAGTAAACATTTATAGATGAAATCAAAAGCTCGCAAAAGGAAGCACTCTCGATAGATTAGAAGCTAAACTGATCTAAATTAGAACAGATGCAGAGATAACCTTGCCTGGCTAAAAAGCATATACTATCGGTTGCACGCAGATAATTAAATGAATGAGCCCTTTTCTATTGAACAACTGATGTGCAATTGATAAACTTAATTAATAATTAACTTTTTAATTAAATATCAATTTAAAACAAGTGTGGTAATGTGCCACTCGCATTTAATTTTGCTGCCTTTTCTTCATTCCAGAACCGTCATTAAGGTTACAGGTATCTGTTTAAGATACCTCCATGCACTGCAGAGGGAATAAATGTGTCCACTGGGCACTCGCCAGTGAAGAGATGGTGATAAACAGCAGCAACTGGAGACAAAGCCAGCAAGCAGCTTCAGAGAGTCAGAAGGAACCACAGATAAATGGCACATCCCTGGATGCAGCTTCCTTAGCAGCAGAAGGACTTACTTCGGTTTATGCCCTTGTTGCATATTAACAGGGGTGGCAACAGGTACAGGAGAGATGAGCCCTCCTCATATCTGCTCTCCAGGAAGAAGGTTCTTCCCAGTTTTATGAATGAAAGGGCTGGATGAAGCCAACACTTGACATCTAAACCTTGGCCCATGTTTAGGGGGGGAAAATCCATCAGTTACTGCCTTGCTTCAGCAAAACAGTCCTGCATAAGTGAGGGAAAAGCTGCGATCTTTTTGCATGTGTCTTCTCACATGATGCCTTAGTGCAATTCCTATTAGTGCTAATGGGGTAATTGGCTCCCCTCAATGTGAACTCCCTATAATGCATCCACATAACTTGATTTGAGAGTGTAAATCCTATTAGCCTGAATGGCGATCTTTTCTGCCTCTAATTTACCCATTTGATCCTGCAAGCACTAACAGCCGATCTCGTCTCCCTTTGAAAGCGATAAATAGGCATCTGACTTCCGCTAAATGGTGTTTGCAAACGTTCCTGGTGGTATCACACCTCGGGGATGCTGCCCTGCCCTGTGCCCCCCCTGAGCCTGCCTTTCCAAACATCTGTGCACAAGGGATATTCTGCCGGGCCGCCAGCGAGCGCCTGCTTTTCGTCTGGCTCCCCGGGGCAGCCTCAGCTCTCGGCCACATGTGGCGGCTGCGTGGCTGCATCGTGAAGCCCAGGAGAGCAGCGGGTGCTTGGGGCTCCCCAGTGGTCTGGATGCTTTCTGGGGGGGTGGGGTGTGCCATCAGGTGCCCTGGTGCTGGAGGCAGAGCTGCTGCTTGGTCCACCGGCTGCCGCTCCTGTGGGATACTGGCCATTTGGAGATTGCGATAAACACACTGCATCGAATGAGAATGATGACGGAGGTGTTGGCTTCTCTGCTGCTGACCTCCCCCTCTACCATCCACTGAGTCCATGCCTGATCCTAACTCTACTCCTTTATTTTTTCCCTTCTGCTTAAAAACTTACCTAGGGAGCTCAGCTGTGATTTACATACCTAAATACAACAAAATACATTCAAAGCACACAGCTCCTGTGCAACCTTGGCATTTGGTTCCTTCCACCTACCTAGTAAACACTCACAAGGAGCAAAGGAATACTCAGAAGGCAGGAAACTGGGTTTGCAAACTGGGGGGAAAAAAATGGTGAAAGGCTGCAAGAAACATTTCCACCAACTCTGTGCCTGCTAGCAACAAGGAGAAATATTTGAGCACCTCACTGAGGATGTAAGAAAATCTTTCCACGGTGGAGGATCTGAGTGAAGATCAAGGGTTCCTTTTTTTTTATTTGGTTGTTAATGTCTTGATTTGTTTCCAGCCGAAATAAGTAGGGCAGAGGATAAACCAATGGGCTCTTGATTGTCCTTCTGCAATGTGGGGCTTGAAGCCAACTGGCAATGACTGCTCAGAAAGTACCATCATGGACACGGCACCAGACACCTATCCGGTCGGAATACACTGCCGATGAGAGGATGATTTCTTTTCCTGCTCTGCCTCATCAGAGGATATTCTCGCTTCTCCACATGTGAAGGGAAGATGGGTCCCTCCCGAGGGGAATGTTACTGCTGGCCACCACTTCCTCTCTGAAAGCCCCATTTGAAAAGGAGGAAATAGTTGGTGGAGGAAGTGCCTGAAAAGGAATCTTTCAAATCCTTATTTTTGTCAGGTTTCTTTTCAGGGGACACCCAATACGATGGAAATAATTGGTAGGGCTGCCTCAAGTGATGGAAAAATTGCAGAAAACTGCAAAGAGTGTGACAGCAAGAAAACCAGCTTATTCTCCATTTATTGTACAATATTTATCATCAACCCGTTTTGTATATTTTGCTTTCTTTTGTGTAATCTTATCATCACTGGGGTTGAAAACGATGTAATTTTTGCTCCTTTGAGTAGTTGCCAAAAAAGCACTTACGTCGGAGTATTAGTGTATCATTTGGCTAGCACATCACATAATGGTTTTTTTACAGCAAGTATTTAGCCGTGTTTTCATCCTGTGGGAAAGAATGATGGGTCTGTTTTGTAAAAATAAGACCTTGTGGCAATGTGGACATGCAAGAGATAGAAACATAATGCAACAAATTAGTTTCAACACAGAGAAATGAAGTAGTCCAGGCTCCATATACATTCAGCAGTGCTGGTTTCTTTCTCTCTCTTTTGTCTCTCCTTTTTTCTGCTATTCTGAAGTGTATTGTTGGATTTTATGGGAGAACTTTGCAAGCAGAAACTATTTGAATTCAATGAGCTGCCCAGTTGGTTTGGGCATGAAAATGATGTTATACTTGTATACATACTTACGTTTATGGAATGAATGCACACATATAGGCAAAAATAGAAATTATGAGCACATGTGAGAGAGAGAGAGTAGTTGTTGGTTCCAGGTAAGTATGATAAAATCCATCCACTTTTTTTAAACTCAATGGAAGTTCATGGTGTCATAGCAAGAACCTGATTTGCTGTATTATAGCCTGAACATATACTTTAGGTTTTAGCAATGGAAACAGTACTGTGAAGTAAAAGAAGTCTAATCATTCTAATTTCATCACAGAAAATGAAGACCTAGAGCAAAAAGTAATTTGCCTTTAGATGCTTTAGAAATAATTGAGCAGTTAATCATTGCAGTTTGAGGTGATCCCATCATATCCCTCGCAAATAGTGGTGAATCTCTATTATAATCTGAAACCCAACATTAACTTGCAAATCATTCATACTGTGATCCCCATTCTTTCCAATCTATGTGTTTTACAACCTGCCTCAAATAATGGTCAATCTCACCTCTGTCAAAAAAATGTTAGAGTTGCTGTTTTGAAGTTCTCCCTTTCTTAAACTTTATTTATTAAAATATCCCAGTAAGTTGTGACTAAGATTTCTATTTTTTTTAATGTAAAAATCCACCAGAATATCTCCCAGCATTTGCCAAGTAACTGTATAATCTGTTTGATGTCCACCTTCCTTTTTTCCAGCAGCCACTTACCCATTTGTGCAGTTACATGCACATTTGCATTTTGTCATGTCTGAATTCAGACCCAGAGTCTGGAGATGCCAAGTACGTGCCTAACTTATGCGAAAAGGAGTGGAGTAGAGCATATGGCTACGTAGCTCCTACATGAAAAAAAAAACCCAACCCCAAAATGCCATTCAGAAAATTTATTAGGGCTTTATAGTTAGTTATCATCACTAGTTTGTACTAAAGTACAGCTCAGAAAAAGGATTCCATAGCAGAGACTTCATGACAGAATAGACCTTTTGCATGTCTTGCTGTTGCTAATTTACAGCCTTCCATAACTTCCAAAGACATCTATGAACTGCTCTTTGAAAGCCTTTCATCCTGAAGGGAACTGGGAAACCACACAGCTCATTGGTGTTGGCTGAGTCAGGATGCTCAAAATCTGCCCTTTGGGTGCCCAGGTCTTTCCTGTGAGTTAAGGGCTTTTATTGTAACAAGAACATGCTTGGGAAGGGTTTATCCAGGCTGCATTAGTACTTTGGGATTATTCTGCTTTGAAAAGCTGGAAAGCCCCTGCTGCATTACCATAAATGAGTCACTAGAAAAATGAGATGGGAGAGAGGGGGAATGGAGACTCTTCTGTAATCCCAGTAAGGAGGATGCATGAGCTGTGGCTTGCAGGAGGAAGATGCACCCAGTGTTTTCCAAACATTTGATTTCCTAACCAAGGAAGTGAGCAGAGCTTCACCTCTCCCGTGCTTTTTGAAAAGTGATTAAAAGCAAAGGAGAGAAGGTGAGTCAACAGTGACTAAAGACCATGCATAAATTCCTGACAAATGGCTGGCAGGGGAGACACAGAGCAGAAACCTGAAGCAGCCTGGTTTTCCTTTGAGCAACACTTTATCTTCACTGAGATGTCACCACTGTGTTATATCATTTCCTCCCCAGGTATGGCCATGGAAGAACAAGACCTTCCCATAATGGGGCATTTTTCATGATTGCCTTGGGAGTGCCATTGGCTATAACAGTGCAGAGATTTGGGGCAGGAGGTGTAACGCAGGGAGAAGAGCTAATAAATGACCTTTGCAATAGTGCAAGCCCACCAAAAAATGGTAGGTGAGGTAAGAGTTTGTTCATGAGCTGTGTCCTGCCCGAAGGGCATAACCAGGCAGTAAGGTAGATGGGAGCAAACTTGCCACACTGGATTTTTTTGGAGTGCTTGTGTTACCCTTGATAAAAATCTTGTTGGTATTTGGAGCAGAATGGCTCTGATGGACACTTTACCTGGCTCTTGCTACACTCTCCCACTACTGTTTTGCCAAAATCCTAGCAGGGAGTTATTCTTGCTAAAAATAAAGAAATCTTCTGGCCTGGATACATCTCCCAAATTTTCAGGCATTATTTTTCAATACCAATGCAGAAGTGACTGTTCCTAGTGAAGCTGAGCTCCTTCAGGGTCCCCTGTCCTTGCTGTGCCAGCCATGTGTAAGCTGCTGCTAAGGCCTGTGCCCTGCTGAGGCCCCACCATGTGAGTGCAAACCCCAAATGTGCAGCCTTGGACACATCTGTGGCCATCACTGCAGGGCTGCACACACCTCAAGCCTTCCTTGTCAAAGTCTCCAGAAGGAATGTCTTCTGCAGAAAGAGTATTAAATAAAATTTAGGCTTCTAGAAGAAGCCTTTTTTTTTTTCTCCTCTTTTTCCTGGAGAAATACTTCCTTACCCCCGGTGGATTCCTACTGACTTTTAGAAAAATATGCTCTTTTGTAGGATCTTGTAAGATGGCAGGAGCCAAAGGGCTCTGCAGAGCCTTGTGTTGCAGTCATAGTTCAAAAAGGTGAGCTCCCCTGAGAGGGAAAGATTGGTTTTCTTGTTTAATGTCATCTCTTGTTTAAACTTAGAGATTTGAATAGCCTATTTCTCTTTTCATTGGGTTGGGTTTTTTTAAATATGTTTATCTTCATGTCTGAAATATTTTGTGAACTCTGCTTTTCCATCCCTGTAAAGGGTATCTCTTAGATAAGTTCTGGTTTCTTGCATTTTCCATCTATAACTGCAGAGATGTAAGAGAAAGAATGTGCATTTTCATAAAGCAGTTATTTGACATGAAGTTATGGTAAATGTATTTGCTCTGCTTGTTTCGTATTTGAATTGACTTTCCATTAATATCCTGGCATACACATGCATATATATGTATATGAATATGACTGGCAACAGATAAAACAGGCTAATGGCAAAGAATGTTGAGGGGTGAGGGGCAGCTTTAAACTCTTTTTAGTGTGTTTTCCTAAATTTTTGACCACCTAAATGGGCATGTGACAGGTATGTTTGCTAGGAGCCAGATGAAGGATTCAAGTTTCAGTTTTCAGATGACAAATGCTGCAATGAGTGATGCAAGTCAGGAAAATCAGTTGCAGAAAATTTTAAAAAAATGTTTCCAAAACAATTGCAGACTCTATTTGCTGTTCACGGGGAGAAAGCAGAATTCATTAAATAAATAATTTGATCCAAATGATTTGTCCAGTTGCTGAAGGAGCTAGCAGGATGTCAGGACTTGTAAACTAGTTTGGTTACAGCTATAGTGATGAGGAATGCAACGCAGAAAAGCTGAGAGTTTTTTGGAAGGAAGCACAAGCAATTCCCAAGATGCTATATTGTTTTCTTTAAGTTTCTGAATGAGTGCTGCTGAACATCGGGACTGATGAGCTCAGCAGAGAGCTCAAGGCTGGTCATCACAGCGGGCAAGGCACACTGGGGCTGTGCACACCCTGTGCAAGGGTGTCAGGAGAGCTTCTCGTGGTCCCCTCTGCTGCAATTCAGAAAATCTTTCTCATCCTTTTCCACCGTGAAAGTGGAAAGATACGATGGAAAGTGCTTGGAGGGTTGTTGGCACTGCCCCTTTGGGGACAGGTGGGCATGGGGCTGCTGGCTCTGCTGGCGCTCTGTGTGCTCCAGCCTCACCGCCTGTGTCAGTAAGAAAAGGCTTTTCCAGTCTAAAAATAAGCAGCTGGTGTCTGGAGTCTGTTTGTGGCAGCGTGTGTCTGATACATCATTTGAACTTGATTGCGAGGGCCTTGTAACCTCTCCTGGAGCCGGTGCTGCCACCCTGGAGCCAGCTCCCCTCTCCCCCAGGTGTCCAGGCTATTTGTGAACCTGGGCTCCTCGTTCCAGGCACCTCCAGCTCTTCACCCCCGATCTGGGAGTTATCGGGCAGAGATGACTCACAGCACCTTATCCTGTTTTAACTCCTCTCCCACTGCTTTGCACGGAGCTACTGAAACCCATTTATTTGGCAGCTGCTGAAACTTGACACTGATGATGATGAGCAAGGGAAGGCAGAGACCTGTTGTTTCCAAGAATTAATCTTAACTGCAAAAGCTTGATGTTTGCTGCAGAGCACTTTGGGAAAGTTGTTGGTGTCTTAGGATGCTGCTGTTATGAATGGGCCGAACTTGGAAATTCATTTTTGGATCTTATCTTCCTTGCCTGGAAACTTTTGAATCTGCAGTGTTGACAAGGAAATCACAAGGAGAAATTTTTCCTTGTGAATTGCTTATGTGTGCTGGATATGGGACCTTTCCTCGTCCAGACTTTTGATGCAGCCATTTAGTTAGAGGAAAAGTGGTACTAACAGGGAGAAGGACCAATGAGTTTTGGTGTTGATCCCATCACCATCCCAAAATGCTGATGCACAAGCCAGACTGTAACTCTGCTCGTGGTGCTGGCTGAGGAGGGTTTCCGTGCAGCTTGGATAAACTATCTCCATCTTGGTCCTATTTTAGAGCATGGAAATAAGAGTGGGTTTGGAATATGTAGTTGGAAAACCAGGTGCAGCATTGATCCAATTTCCGTTTTATCCAAATAACCAGATCTTGGAGAAGGGGTTCTAAGGGAAATGGGTTTGGCAAGCAAGGAGAAGAGGCCCAGTCAAATTTCTCCAGTACCAACAAACTCCCCTGGCCTTCCACACGTTTCAGAACCGTCTCTCCAACTCAGGGACCCCCTTGGCTATGGGTTTTCTGTGTCACAAAGGCTGGCTCTGGCAAACATTTTTAGAATCACCATCTGTCAGCTTTTCCTTCAGGGATCCCCATTTACAATAGCTTGTATCCAGGCCATGTGCAAATCCCACTGGGCTGAAACTTGGCCCTGCACAAGGTTGGCCTGGATGCAATTAACAAACACAAAATTTATTCAATTTAGTTTGGCCAAAAATATAAGATTCTTTTGTTTGCAGATGCTGAAGTTTAAATGCCTTTCCAAACTTATCAAGGACAAGGGAACCACTTTGGAGAAAATAACAGCCAACCAACCACTTTGGAGAAATTAACAGCCAACCCCAAAGTCATCCTAGAATTCAAATTGAACTGGAAGCCTACGCACCAAGTAGTTTGTGAAGCTTAGAAATGAAGTTCGTTTTTCCTGATCCATTTTTGCTGCTGTCTCTGAACTTCATTGTTCTGACTGGGCTCTAGATAGAAACACTGAAGTATCAGAAGAAAACCTAGTCCTTGCAGCATCTAGGGGGGTACAGCAGGAAGTATCAGAAATCTTCTGAGAATTGTTCAGTTCCAGGAGATTTTGACAAATATTTGACCCAAATCCCAGAGTTTAGGGGTTACAACTGACTTGGGAGCATGTCTAAACTGCTTTGGTCTGGAGATGTGGCTAGAAGTCTCGTAAGGGCAAGATCTGTCTCTCTTGATTTTCCATCCAGGCTCTCCAGTTTTTAGGTCTTATCTGCCAGACTCAAGCATGATAAACCCCTTGGTGCCTGATTTATCCATCTCAGAAAGACCAAGGGCTCAGTCAGCCTTCACATCTTTTTTTTCCCAGTTCTCACCAAAGCAGCAGACCACTTAATTTATTGCCATCCTCCATGCAGGTACCCTGCAGAACCCCTGTCTAGGACTCGTGCTTCCTTCAAGCTTCTAAGTCCTGTCTGCTCCACTGACACTGGTCCAGGGAGGCTGCAATACTTCTTCCCGAGCTAAAGGGTGGGATGAGGCTGAAGGGTCCTCTGCACATACCCAGCAGCAAGCAGGCCTTGGACAAAGAGCAAATGCAGTGCATGGCATTAAATACTTGCATATAAACATCCCCCAGACTGTGTTACTGTCAGAGGGGTAACGCTGGCGCATTTGTAAAGATGATTCGTGTAAGTTAAAGGGAAGCTGCCCCAGCCATCTCCGATGAAGCAACACCCAGAGGCCTCGGGGATGTGTGGCCACCCCTTCTCCATACTTCCCAAACCTCCCCGCCGTTAGAGGAGGGGAAGCAGATCAGGTTTGATAAACCCACCCGGTGCCCCCCACAGCAGCCAGCCCATCACTGTCAGAGGAGATAGTGAGCTGTTAGTATGCTGTGAGTATGCTGTTGGTATGCTGGGGCTGTGCAGCTCCTCTGCCATCTTCATTCACCTTAGAAATGTGAAGTTTGAATGGTTTATCTCTATTAATCACCAGCTCAAAAAGCTTTGTGCACCAAGGGCTGCAGATAATTAACTTCACTATACTGCTTGTCTTATCAGTATCAACCTCTTGTCCTCCTGTGAAATAGTTAAAACCGTCAGCCCCTTTTTACTTTTCCATTTAACTCTAATGCTTTAACACTGATGTTCTAAATGGCCCTGCGATTCATACTTATTAGACAAACCTTTCTTTCTGCATCTCTTATATTTTTTGATAATTGGCCATGTATGTTTCTAAGGGGATCAACAGCTTTTCATGCCACAATACTAATAATTAAAGATTTCTCACAGTCTTTTAGATTTCTCTTTACCTTCTTTTCTTTGATAAGTATAATTTACTGTTTAATTGGGGAGGGAGAGGGGGAGAAAAGTGGTAGTAGCAACAGGGTGACTGCATAGGAAAAGGTTTTGTTTAACAAAATTCTCTAATTTTAAAAAAATCTACATTGTTTCCTATTTTTGTTCCTTGTCTTGCTGAAACTACCATTCTTCCAGCACTGTAAAATGTTGTAACAGTCCAATGAGAGGAAAGGGTGAGGCACGACAGAGAAATCCCATGGGGCTCTCTAAGGGCACCATCCTGCATCTGCAGAGGATAAAGAGGATTTTACACAACATGTTGGACCTTTTCTCAGCTCCATCCAGAGGTGAGTTCCACTGTGCCAACAGAGAGAGGATGCTGGGTCTGGAAGAGCCCCATTACTTCTATGGCCATCTCTGCTTCCCTAGACATTGCCTGGCTTGGGGAGGTGTTTTGGGAGGCTTGAGTTAGTGTTATAGGGGGAGGATGGGATGTGGAATACAGAAACTGCTGCTCTGACAGCCCATCTGGCTCCATTGGCACGGGTGAGGCCATTTGAGCTCAGAGGTCCCAATGCCTTCAGTCTTCACTACAGCTACTCTGAAAAATATTACTCAATACCTCCCATTGTAATTTTTAAATTAATTCACTCTTCCCATGTGCATAGGTTAAAGTAGCATTAATGCTTTTGTGGGACATACCTAGTGCACACTTCTAAACCCCAGTTCCCAGAGTTGTGTGATGGGAGTCTCTTTAGCTTTCCCTCAAAACAAAACATTTATGCAGTTGAGCAGAGAAGGATGGAAGTGTGACTCCAGTGCCCTGAAATGATGATGAAAATGTCATCTAACGCTGTGTTTTAAGACTTCTGATTTTTACAGCACCTCTTAATGGGGGGAGGAGGTGGGAGCAAAGGGAAGAGTGAGGAGCTGATACAAGTTTTTGACTGTTGGATATGGGGAAAATGGTGTTGTGCTTCTCCAGTCGTCGTGCAGCGAGCATTTCTTATCAGTGCTAGTGCTGAATTGCAAACCAAGTTCATGCAAAAGTCATTCACTTGTTTTTTGAGTGAAGAATTCATACAACCTGTGATCTGTTCTGGGATTATCCCCCAACAGGGAAGGAGGAAGAAAAAGGCTGGTGGTGCCTCTGTTGTGAATAATTCATCCCATCCTAGCAGCCTGGGTGCTAAGTGACCCCTTTGCTTGGCTCCTACGGGGGCTGGGGAGGAGGGCGGGATGCCTCCCATGTCTCCGTTAGCTGCTGGGGTTAATAGGGGCACTCAACACACACAAGCACACTCTAAGCAGGGTCAGGGGGCAGCCAACACATTGTGACCTAAAATTTGACAGCTTTTACTCATTTCATGTTAGGTAACCCCACTTCTCTTCGGGCAACTGCCTTGCCCAATGCCTGTGCCTGGGGTGCACAGTGCTGTGGGAGCCTGGCTGGCCCCCTCTGAGCACTGGGGACAGCAGTGTCCCCTTGCACAGATGCACTCTTTGCCCTTATATTCCATATCCCAAATTGCTACCCAATTTCACAATGGGAAATGAAAAGCAAGAGCTGTTGAGTGACCAGCCCCCGTCTCTCTGCCATCTCAAGACGCTTGAAGATGCTCATTTCCAGATAATTTGTGTTTTATCCCATCAGGTCCTGGTGCTGTGTTGCAGCACAACAACCCTTTCTGGCTCACCACAGGGTCCTGACAGCGTCTGTGCTGCTGAAACACCAGAGGCCTGACCCTAGTCATGTCCACGTGTTACCATTCGTCTCATCCAGGCATTTATTTTTGGTAACTGCAATGTGAGTAGCGGTAAGATTTCTTCTTGTGCTCCAACCAACATCCCTGAGAATTCTCACTGATGCTTCAGTTTTCTCCCCTTCCCCTGAGACAAGGCTTTGAGGGCAATTCTCTTATCTCTGTTTGTTTTGTTTTGGTGTATTATGCGACAGGGTGTCTCGAGGTGTCTCTCCTCTTTCCTCCATTCCAGTTGTCTGTCTCCTTCCATCACTTTGTCACCCTCAGCTGCTTGTTAGTCTCTCTGTTTTCCTCCTTGTCCCTAGTTGGTCCATTTGTCATTTTTCCTCAGTAGTCCATGCTCCTTCCTCTCCCACTTCTTCTCTGCCTCTTGTTTCTCCCTTGTTTCTCTCTTTCGTTTTTTCCCCCCTAGTGTCGGAACTTCTTTCTTTGATTCCCCCCCTCCACCTCCCACCCTTTATAGTGCTGTTATCTGTGATTTTGGCAAAGAGCACATTTATTGGGGAGGAATATCCCCATGGCAACGCAGCAGATGGTGACTTTTGATTAACTTGGCTTTTTTTTTTTTTCCCCCGACTGCCAAATCACAATCCGTCTTTGAAATTAAATCAGGCTGTGATAGCATCAGTTGTTCTGGAGAGGGGACGAGAGAGAAACAAGACTGAAGTATTACAGCGGGAGCCAGGATGTAATGCAAATTCATGTTTTTTAACCCCAGCAATAAAAACCCCTGTTCATTGTGGGAACGGGGGGGACCACAAGAGAGGGAATAATAAAATAAAAAAATTAGATTAAGAAAATGTTATCACCCCACATGGTCTCCTCACTTTGACCACGCTGGAACGTGTGTCTCTGTAACACCGATGTCACTCCTTGCCAAGTCACTTGATGCTGCTGGGCCTCACTCTGCAGCTTCTTAAACACCATTGAGGGTTTTCCTCATGCTGCGGGTAGTGGGAAGAGGCCAGGTTCTTAACTGAGCAGTTCAAGCAACTATTTATTTACAGGAGTGCAGTGTCCAAAGTGGGAAGGAAAGAATTTGCAAGCAGCAGGAGGAAGGCAAGGAAGCAGCTCCTGGAAGGCATTGGAGGGAGGTGAGAGGAATTCAGGGTAAAGTGAGGAAGCGGAGGAGCTGGAAAGGGTGGATGGCATCACTGAGCCAAGATGCTGAGTGATCAAGGGCATGGGAAAGTGAGGAGCTGCCTGTAGTGGCACCAGGGAGGTCTGAGCCTGGGGAAGGAAGGGCACAAAGTTCTGCCAGCCACGAAGAGAGAGTTACAGGGCATAGCCCCATGGAAGATAGGAAAGCAGATACTGAAGTCAAACAGTAAAGAACTTTCTTGAATGCTTCAGAAGTGGGTGGTATTCAAGTCCCATGAGCTCCTTTGCCTGGTGCTTTTTGGAGGGTGACCAAAGGTGAATGCAATTGAGTGCTAATCACAGCCAAAGATAAAGGAGGGCCTGAAAATGAAAGCTGGAGGAGATGACTAATGACCCAGCAATTTCATGGGAACTGACGTGCTGTCTCAGGCTGGGAGGCTGCTGGACACTATCACCAATTACTAATGTTCCCCATTCAGGAGGTTACAGAGCGCTTGTCTGGTCTCAGCACTGACTCCTGTGGATGCAGTGAGTTTAGCAGTTATGGCTAAAGGCAAATAGAGTCACATTCGGTCTTGGCGAGGTTCAGATGAGATAGTGGAGTTTTATCACAGAATCACAGAATATGCTGAGCTGGAAGGGACCCACCAGGCTCATAGAGTCCAACTCCTGGCTCTGCGCAGGACACCCCAAACATCACACCATGTGCTTGAAAGCAAAATCAGAGACAAAGTGCCTCAAGGGGTAATACCCTTTCCTCTCTGGGGCTGTGGCATGGTATTTTCTGGAACAGTGGAGAGCAAGCACACATGAGCGCTTGGTACACTTTGTGTCAGCCTTGAGACACTCATATTCTGTCACAAGGCTCTCTTCTTTCTGCCTTCACAAGGAGGCTCTAGCTTTTCATAACACAGCCTGATAAAAATGTTTCTCCTGGAGGAGCTGCTCTTAATGTAGGATTCAAACCTGTACCCTTCTGCAAAAACTTTAAAGATACGGGATTGTCCTGTCCCTTACATTAAAAGAAATAACAGAGAAGCTCCCACTACACTTTCTGAGAAGCAGTTCATATTTACTTGCTTACTAGGAGCTCTGGGCCACCATCATGTCTCTCCCACTGCTTATTTTTAGTCAAACTGGTGCTTGTTCCTGCTCTGCTCCAGGGAACTCTGTGGGCTCTTAAGTTCTTCCACGATAAGCTTTGTCCAATAGATAAAATTTTGCAGCAGATGTTGTTTCTTCTGCTGGAGATCTCAGTTCAAGAGTGTTTTGTATATGTCATGTGTTAGATCTGATGTTCTTTGAGGAGAAGATAAGATTTGGGTGCAGGAGACGAATCAGGTAGGGATGCCACTGGAGCTTAATTGGCAAGAGATATTGCAGGACCTGATTCTTCGCTGTGAGACACAGGCACAAGGGAGAGCTCCAGTCTGCTGGGATTCATGTGTTGGTGGAGAGCATCAGAGGAGGGTTTTGTGAGCACAATGGGATCTAAACCCCTCTTTGAATCTCAGTTTGCTAGATAGGGGTATCTGACCCATGGCTTGTTCTGTTTAGATGGCAATCCTAGTTCAGACAAGCGTTTGTAGCTGCTGGGTGCTGTTTCTCCCCATTTTGGTCAGATTGTCATTGTGTCCTAGGCACCTTGCCAGTGTCTGTCTTTCCCCAGATCTCCCCTTGCCCTTCGTGAATGCCTTGCAATCATGCTGTTCCCTCGCGTGCAGCCCCCAGGGTGGCTGGCATCCAGCGTGCCTGGGCGTAGGAACCGCACGCCACGTGCCTGTGCGCTTGCTCTGCCCCCTGGTACCGTGGTGCCCCAGGATTTGCTAACCTCCAACAGCGTGAGGGAGCTGCTGATGGACGAAAGCCAGGCCTGCCCTGCGGCCTGCCCTGCTCAGCTCACCCCCTTGGCTCAGCACACGCTTCCCGAGGGTCCCGGCACGGCAAGCGCGGGATCCGCGGGGCTGCGATCCAGTCCGTGAGCCGCACGAAACAAACGGGCTGCGGCACCGCGACGGAGCGCTCCAGCCTCTCCGGCTTGACACCACGTCGTTATATATTGATGCCATGACACCAGCGCTCAAAATAGAATCAGGACAATTTGATTTCCTGCAGATCTCAGGATGGGGTCATAAAAACGGAGACTGTTCTGGAGAAATGGGATAGGGTGGAAATGTTTGTAGTGACATCACAGCCACTACCATGCCAATGGCCTCCTACTGCTGCAAACATGTGATTGTGATTTTGCTGCACGCTCCATCAGAGAAGTGCCAGACTGGCCGGGGAGGGAGAGAGAGGGAGGGAGGAGAAGGGGCGGAAATATTCTGTTCTTGTATCTCAATTCAAATATCTGACAACAGCCTTGCAGCCCAGGGTGCTGAGTGATCAGGAGTGGGACCATGGAGCAGAGACTGTTCCCAGTTTCCAGATCAGCAGAGCTCAGGGTGTTGCAGCAACCTAACTGGGAGCTGGATAAGGACCTTGGTGTTATGGTGGAGGGTCTTGGTCTGCATTGGTGTGCTTCAGTGGAGATTTGGGTGGTTTTGTTGTGCTCACTCTTCCTCACTGGTCCCGTTTGCTTCTAACGTCATTTTTCTTGGCAAGAAAAACCTACAGGCTTGAAATGTGGCTACAACAGCAACTGCAGAGCTGTTGTCTTTTAGGGGTTCCCATTATAGAGAAGAACAGATCTGTGTTGGAGTTTCACCCATGAAGCAGAAAGCAGCAGGAAGGGATTTAAGTAGCTGAGGATACAGGGGGAGAGAAGAGAGAAAAGAGAGGGAAGAACCAGAAGTCATCACCAAAACTAAAACTAGATTGTGTCTGAGGACACTGCAGGAGGAAATCTCACGTCAGTTGCTCCACAAACAGCACTGAAGGCTGCAAAGCCCATCTTGGTAGCAAGGTCCTTCCCAAGCAACAGCCAATGGAGATCAGCCCTGGATGTGTCCAGCTCATGTATCCTTGGGGGGCTGCAGAGGGGAGCAAAATCTGCAGGGGCACGGGTGAGCAAAGGGATCCAGCTAATGCACCCGTCTATCAGATTAAGCTGTCAAAACCCAAACCACTTCCATCACTGTCCAAGGAGAGACTCTCACTCCCTGCTTAATGGGATGTCTGTCCTGTTGTTGTCACTCCAGGGAGAGGGGCCGCTGCCACCACAGTGTGCAGCCGGCTGTGAGTTTAAAATCCTATTAAACAGGGACTAACAGTTGCAAGAAGAAAGCAGGTATCCCCTAGTGGGGATTTAAAGATGTTTAGACATAATTTGATTTTCCAAGCAGATGTCATTATTGTTAAACAGTTGCCCACTTGATATGTTCAAGTTGTTGGCTGTAATTGCTAAAATTAGCAGGTCTGCATAGAGCAAAGGTCAGTCGGTTAATATTGTGATTTAGTATTTTATGAAGTAATTCCAAATGCTTTTATGTATGTTTTTGTTTTTGCTGCCTAAGCCCACATTAAAGTAGTTGTGGGCCCTGCTAATAAAATAATGACTCAGCCTCTCAGCGCAGGCTGCCGCCCGCATTCAGTGACAGAGCTCGAGCCACCCTCGCTCCCTGCTCTGCCTGCTGCCACAGGCAGCCGGGGCCACACGCTTGGGGCTGGAGCTGCAGTCAGAAGGGAGGCTTCCAGCTGCCCCCAAGTGTGACATCTTCAAGCAGAGCTGGTGCTGGAAATGAGCCCATCAAGTCCAGCAGTCACTGCAAGGATGATGGGCTGGTTTCCATCAGCAGCTGAGCACAAGGGTGTGCAGCTGGTACCCCTGGTCCTCATAGCGGGATCAACTGCATATGCAAGTGCATGCATGCACCTTCAGCCATGAACACACCTGAAAGACTCACCACTGACCAGGCAAGGTCCCAAAATACAGGTTTTTGGAGGGAAGAGGCATTTTTGGAAGAGGAACAGAGAACTGGAATTGGGCAAGGCAAAGATTCACAAGTTTGTGCTGTGGCTGGTTGGACATCTGGTGCTGCCTCCTCCGGTGCTGCAGCTGCTAAACGGCATGAGAAAAAGCTTTAAAAAACTCCTGGAAGTTGTTGGTGTTTTGTTGGCAGGCTCAGTGTTAGTCTGAGCCAATGTCCTGGGACAGAAAAGGGTTTGCTTCCAAGGCAAGGTGTGTTGGGGCTCACTTACCTTTCTCTGTAACAGAGACACAACCCATTCCAGGGGCGGTTTGGGCAAACCTGGCAGATTTCTTGCTATTGCAGGAATGTGGGACTTTGCTAATGCAGCAAAGGTCTGGTCTCTTACCACCAGACCTTTATGATTGCCTTGTCTTTTTTTTTTAATCTCAGGTATTTAGCTCACAGAAAGTGCTGCAAGGCACTGCAGTCTGCCGTGCACAGGAAGAAATGGAAGAGGATCTGCAGGTCCTCCTGGACTTGACACTTTCTGCGTGAGCTGGGTGCCTTCCCAGTCTGTGTTCCCATATTCCTTCCAGCAGGTCTGGGTACATGCAGCTGCCAGAGCTGCCCCAGGAGCTCTCTGCTACTGCAAGCAGCAATAGACACTCTCTGACCCAGGGATGGGAAAAGGAAGAACTTGCTCTTAGGTGCTGCTTTAGATACCAGCACAAGAGAGGGAACTACTGACCCAAGGCAAGACAAGTCTAAGGTGTATGTAGACTTGCATACCTTTGTCTCAGATCAAGAAATACTGATGTGCATAAATAAATATCCCATTAGAGACAAAACTGAAGCAAAGTTTTAGCCCTAGGAAGCTGAAAATGTCGGGGAGCTGGGAATTCAACTCTGGTCCAGATTTCTAAACATGTTATTTTGATCAAAGACCATTTCAGTTTCCGATCCAAAATGTTCAGTCTGATTTTTTTGTTGTTGTTGATTTTTTTTGTTGTTGTTTGTTTGGTTTGTTTGTTTTGTTTTTTTTACCTTGGACTTCCTCTGAGGCAGCATTACGTAAGTTCAAGAAGCCATCTCTCATGAATGCAGTGTCCACAGGAGAAGTATCAGTAGAAATATTGACTCGTGTTTGCTCTGACCAAAATAATCTTTCTCTATCAAGCCCCTTAAATATTTGTAGTTCTCAGGGTCCCGATGCCTGCAGGACTGTTGATGGCTCCCAAACTGTGGAGGAGCAGCAGACACTGTTTGTCCCTGCATGGAGGTTTTCCCTGCTCCCATTGCCACTGGCCTCCCTCCGCGCACCCAGCATGCAGTTAAACTTCCACTTGCTGCCCAGTGCTGTCTTTTTCTCACTGGGAGAGGGGCTTAGCAGCCCTTAATATAACAAATACAGTTTTTGTCTGTTTTCCCAAGGTGTACATGGCATCAATTCCTAAGGATAGTGATTTAAGCTACATCTATCTTCACAAGAAAAAAGGCTTTGAATAAGGGGTGGCAGCATTCTAGCTAATTTAACTTATTGGGTAGTGCTCAGAGTCCTTTACTAGCAACACTACCTCACAGTCTCCTTCAAAGCACAGGAGTCTGTTATTCCCATTTTACAGCAGAGGAAACAGATGCAAAGACCTGCCCAAACGCAGGCAGTAATTGCAATCTGGATTAGAGTGAAAATGTCCCTGAAAACTAGTTCCAGCCTCCAGGGAGACATCACCGGGCAAGGAAAGCTGGGAAACTCAAGGGGATGTAGCGTGGGACCGAAAATAAGAGGCGTGTAAGATTTTAAATACTTAAGGTGACCTGGCCAAGCAAGAAACCAGGCTCAGCAGCTCGTGTCAGCCCAGGGGAGGGCGGAAACCTGGGGAGCGCATTCCGTAGCTCAGTGGAGGACGAGAGCAGCGTGCTGGCAGGCTGTGCAAGAAATGCATTGTGAACTGGCTCTTGCAGCTGTGAGCAAGACAATAAGGATGGTAAAGCACCATCTAAGTCCCCATATTCAGCTTTGCACAAAGAGGGAGCTAAACTCAGCCCCCTGGAATCTGTTGTCTTATGGTTTGAATTGAGCTCTTTGTGTTTGAACGACTCCAAGCAGAGCGGGAATATTGATTGTCCCAGTCTGAGAGCCAAACTCACCTTTTCCCTGTTCACTTTCAGCCTCTGAGCTATGCAGTACTTCCACCACAGTCTCTGGTCATAATTTGCAGGGCATTCTCAAGAAAGCCCCAATTTTCTTTTACGGTCTGAAGAATGACATTTTCTTCCTTCCTTTGTTTTTTCCTATGCCATTCTCTCTCCTCTAGGCTCTCCATGTCCTGCTGACCCCTGCCTATCTTCTTGCCAGTGTATAAAATCCTTTTTTCAATGGATATGCATATTCTCATACACCAAAAGTAGAAAAGATATTATTCACTTAGTGTCAAGGTTGTGTATGAGGGTCACACAAGATTTTATTCACCCAGCTGGTAGACTTTAACACTGACATCTCAAGGAGTGGGAAGGGAACCTATAGCTTGTTATAGGGCCCTCTTACCTGTCCACGAACCAGCCTGTCTCCTATTGCTGCATTAATCAACTTGGTCTCTTTGGCAAGCCAGCAAGGTTGCTTTCACATGTATCTGTGATATGTATTTACTGAACAATCACTGTCTCTCCCCTCATTCAGGCTTTGTGGGGACACACTCTTTAGTTTAGCCCAACAATGTCTTTACCTGTGAAATATTTTGTTCCCAACCATTGAGAAGTCTGCTTCTGTTGTGTCATGAGCTCAGCATTTATTGATACTGCTTGTAGTAGATCCCATCAGTTGAGCTATGAGAGCACATCCCACAGCTTCCAGTTAATGCTTGTGCCGGTGACATTAAGAATTCAGGTAGTCTCTCCCGTTGATTATCACAGACTTCAGCTTGCCATCTTCTTCCACTTCTTTTGTCTCCTTCCCATCTTCAATGATTTTCCGGGTGGTGATGGTCTTGCCATCGACCTCTTCAGTAGTGGTTATCACTGTTCTGACACCATAAGGCCCAGCTGTATTTTCAGTAAAGAAGGAGGTGGGGTGGCCGCTGGAACAGAATGAATCCCAACACTCAAACGGCTCCCTGGGCCTTCCTCCTCTTCCACTTGTGCTCTGCCAGTTTTCACCATTGATTCTGATGTCAAAAGGGTTCAAGAAAATACATGTAAATGGATACATCCCTTCAAAGATTTCTTCTGGATGGGGGAATCCATGATGGCAACCAAAGAAGCTGTTATAACCCGCTGCAGCTCTTTCTCTGTGGATTCTGCTCTCCTCAACAGACTCGTCGTAGAGTGATCGCTTCTGAGGGTCTGACAAAATCTCGTATGCTTCAACAATTTCTTTGAATTTCTTCTCGGCTTCCTCCTTGTTTCTGGGATTCTTATCAGGATGCCATTTTAGTGCCAGTTTGTGGTAGGATTTCTTAATATCATCCTGTGAGGCATCTTTTTGAAGTTCAAGGACCTTGTAGTAATCGACCATCTCAGAGGAAAGCTGGGGTTGTTTGGAAGATGCCTGGTTATCTGTCTCCTACCGAGGTTGATCAGCATGCAGAGACTCCTGGACTCCCAATGGCACTGCACTCCTCGGGGGTGGGGAGATGCTTGATTCACCCCATGAGCTGCTCTGTCCTGCTGCAGTGCAAGGCCACTGAGAGCTGCTTGACAACAGACATTCTTTTCAAACCTGTTGCTCACAAACCACGAGATTGTGACCTCAGAGGGGGTTCAGCCAACCCCGGCTCAGTTGTCCTGACCACGTTCTAGGGCGGAGTTGGTTGTCACTGGCCTCCTGTTTTTACATGTAGATAGTGCACATGGTGGTGTAGTTGCTGGATGTAACTGTGCTGACACAGCTGTGATGTAGGACTGCCATAGAATCATAAAACGGTTTGGGTGGGAAGTTACCTTTTATAAAGGTCAGCTAATCCCCACCCCCTGCCATGAGCAGGGACTCCTTCCACTAGAACTGGTTGCTTAATTCCTCAACCAAACTGGCCTTGAACACTTCCAGGGATGTGGCATCCACAGCATCCCTAGGCAATGTCTTCCACTGTTTTACCACCCTTATGACTGTCAGATTACTTTTTTGCCTGAACCTGCCCTACAGTGGGATTCTCAGATACTCAGCGTGGATTCATGTGCAATCCAAGGAAGTGTGGTGTAGTCAGGTCATATTATCCCATGGGACATAATTCCCTATGGCAGCAGCTATAGGGAAGCTGCAGTTTGGCTACCCACAGTTTGGAAAGAGTGTTGATAAATCAAAGAAAGCTCAGGGAAAGGCCACCAAATGTGACTAAGGGATTGGAAAATACACTCTGGAGTAAGAGACTTGGGGAAAGAGGAAGTTCGATGCCAGCTACATCACAGTCAGCAAGAACATGCATGGGAACAGAAATTCAGTGCCACAGGGAACTTCAGGCTCCCAGACAAAGCAGCTGGAAGGTGTCATTAGCCAAATTTAAACTCAAAATACATTGCACATCCTTATTTATGAAGGTAGCAAATCACTGGAACTTCCCCATGTGGCCATTTTTAAACTCTGAGTGGGAATTTTTCCTAAAATTATGCTTAGATGGCCATCATAATCTTTTGTGAATTTATAGACAAGCCTAACACTTTCAGAAGAGCCTTATTTTCATGTTGGTAGTAAATTAAATTCCCAGAATTACCAACCTTAGCCTCTTTTCTATGTGCCTTTCTGGATCTCTGTCCCAAGGTGTGTACACATGTACAACAGGGATGGCCCAGGAGCTCGACACAGACAATCAAATCTAGGGTTATCCTGCATCTGTTTCTATTCCTTGGATTTGCCGTTCTGGTGGGAAATACAATATCCTCAGAGGGAATCGTTGCACGAAGAAGGTCTCCAAGGAAGTGCCAATAATGAGAACTCATCTGTCTGTAACACAGTGTCATAAACACCTACTAATAGCAGCATGTGTTGCAGATCACTGCCCTCTTTTCCATTATCCCACACTTCGGGAAGAAGTCAAGAGCCAGCCAGACCAAAGAGCATGTGCACAGCGTATGAGCTGGCTGCTGTCCTAACACACACCCCGGGAGTGGGGCTGTGAAAGCAAGGGGCAGCCATGTCAGCCTGGAGACAGCAGTGTGACACAGGGAGGAAGGCAACTGAGCTGACACATGTTGGGAAAGCTATTTGTACTGCTGGTGTTCTCACTGGTCAGTGATGGGGCAGTAGCATGGACATACTTCTCAGATTTGGGCAGTAAAAGTTGCCCCAGGGCAGTGCAGGCCTGGGGGCTGGAGCTGAAGGAAGTGCAAAGGAGCAAAGGAGCTCATGGTCCTGTGGGCTCACCTCACCAAGGAGATCTCAGCTTTTGCCTCCTTTGGCACAGAAGTCTTCTTAACTAGAGGGTGGTTGTGCCACAAGAATTATTCTTCTGCTGGGTGTTGTTTGTTCTGTGGAAATGGCAAAAGTAACCTGGGCCCAACAGCAAGCTGCCCATTTGAGCTCAGAGGGCTCTTTGCATTCCCAAAACACCCTGAAATGGTCTTCTACACTGAGGGGAGAGCTAAGACTTGATGGCTGACTCGGACTGTAGTCTTATGCTTGAAATGTTCACAAAAAGGACTAGATTTTTTTAAGGATTGTCCATTGGACTTGAGGGTGATCCAAGCTTACCACCCGTAAGTCCCCAAAAGGTGCCAAGAGCTCCTAGCCACTGCCAGCACGGTCCTTTTGCAGATGCTCGGCAGAAATTTCAAGAAGGATTGCTGTTCCTACTCTCTATTACCCAGAAGGGAAAATGGGACATCAGAAAAGTCTGTTGGAGAGGGTCCCAGGCCAGTTATCGACTGCGGGGAGTGGGGCTGTGCACACAAGGAAGGAGGTGACTGCCTTTTGCTGTGTCTTTGCAAAGTGTCTCCTCCCCTACTTTCTTTTGATGCTGAGAGCCCATCTCAGACTGGCTGGCGCACTGGGTTATCTGTCTTGGATTTAGTGCATCCTACCCAGCTGAAAAGTAGGGAATGTTTTTCTCCTGTCATCTCCGAATGGAGGACGCTCACTGCCTGTCTGCTGCCTGCAGCAGGCGTCAGTGATTAGCAGCCATTCAAGACAGGCCACTGCTGTGAGCCAAAAGGGTTTGCAAGGAAAAAAGAAAGGGTCGAGGAGAGGCAGAGAGAAAGGGAAATGAGACGTGCACACATCAAGTAACTAGACCCAAACTGGCCTGGCAGCCCCATCCCTAGAAACCAAGGCTTTGAAATGAGAAATGTTTTTCGTATCTTAAATCTCAAGTACAAACAATAAAAACCAGCCCAGACTGTGTTCTTTGAAGAGAAAGTACGAGTGACCTGAACAGTGGTTATCAGCAGCGTCATTAAGATAAACCCTTAACATGATTTAAAGCATCCGAAACTGAAGGCAGCACTTTCAGATACTAACAAAATGGTCTGACATTGGGGATGAAAATCAATAGTAATCTGATGTCACTAAAAATACTCAAAAGTGTCCCATGGCTGATGGAGGTGAGATTAGTGTAAATATTTGTATTCTAATCAGTGGCACGCGAGGGCTGGAGGCGGCCTTTCTGTCTATTTAATTAATGGAGTGGCTTTTTAAAAGGATCCTAATCATATGTGATTGTATCTGCTTATCAACATTTTTGCTAATTAGATGATATGGAGGCAGTCACTCTGCTAATTCCCTCATCCAAACAGCATATCCTGCACAGATAAAGTACAGTCTCTTTTTAATAAGAAACAATCATGAGACAGACTAACCTTAATGGTGCTTATTATCCGAGGATCTTTGGGATTTTCTTTTCTACCCGCCCCCTCCTTCCTTTTCCTTCATTCCCTGCTTCAGTATGCCAGATGGATGTGGATGTAGCAGTCCCTGTCCCCCCCCGGTTCCCCACTCCAGGCACTGCCATGTCCAGCCTTCTCCTCCCTGTCAGCCAGACGTTGGGTCTGTAAGGGCAGAGACTGTCAGCCAGGTCAGGATGGGGAGCAAAACAGAATGCACCATGCAGCAAAATGTCCCAAGCTTTTGGTCACCCAGATAACAGGAGACTCCAACCTTGCAGCCCCAATCCTTGATCTGACTCTTGGCAGCCCAATGAGCCCTAGTCCAGAAGGGATTGAGTGCCTCCAAGTTGTAAAAATATTTTTCTATTATTATTTTGATTAGACTAAATATTAGGAAAAGTTTCTTCAAGGAAAGGATTGTCAAGAATTAGAACAGGCTGCCCATTGCAGTGGTTGAGTCACCATCCCTTGAGGTACTTAAAAGCCATGTAGTTGTGGTGGGTTAGTGGTGGGATTGGCAGCACTGGGTTAATGGTTGGACTCGATGATTTTAAAGATCTTTTCCAACCTAAAGAATAATTATTATTGTTGTTGTTATCATGGTTTTTCTGTTTTAAAAGCATCTGAGAGAAGAGAAGGTCTACACAAGTAATTTCTCATCAGCCCCATTGATTCTGTTACAAGGCTGGGGTCCTTTTATCTAAACCAACCCAAGTCAGAGACATTTGTTCCAAGTCCTTTGACTATCCAAACAAACATGAGTCGTGCTTTGCTCCACCAGTCAAATTGTCATTAGATGCCTCCCTGCAGGTCAGCCCTGTAGGGGGGGATGCTGTGCTCAGCCCCGGAGCCACGTTCCCGGGGATGATGGTCAGGGATGGGCACACTGGGCCAACCTCCTGCTGGGGCAGAACAGAGGAACCTGCCTGACTTCAGAACAAGACTGAAAAATAAATCAAAAATTTGCCCTGAAGAACGTCTTCTCACATCTCAAAATACAAAAGCAACATCTAGATAAGGAGAACCCATCCTGAACGTGTGTAGCTCCCATCCCAAGAGCTGGGTGGAGCAGTGGAGGGGGGTAGGTGCCTGGTGCTCAGTTTCAGGAGGTCAGGAGTTTGCCTGCTGTTTTTGCAGCTGTGAGTGTTGAGCAGAAAAGGCTTAAACGACACGGATTCCCCACTCTGTACAGGAGGGAGCGTCAGCATGTTCTGTGCATTGATCCCATGTGTCGGGCTCAGCACAGAGGTTGGATGTGGGATGGGAGATGGGGTGGCTCTGGGGAGTGCTGACTGAAAGAGACCCCCAGAGGCTGGGACACAGAGCTGGGTCTGTTTCCAGTTTCTCTGGGACTCAGGGTGGGGCTTGAGACTAAACCAAGGTTCAGGCAAGAAGACAATCAGCTCTTCTGAGTGGTAGTGGGGAAGGGCAGGAACCTCACAAAACCATTCTTTTTTGAGATACGAAGACAAAGAGGAGGCCTGGTTCTACTTAGTGGAGTCAAGAATGAACCTGACATGTTTTTTATGTTAGATCATGCCCCATATCCAGGACTGGACCTTGCTTCAGTCTTGGAAGGCCCAAATGCTGTTTTAACTTGTGTCCAATGTACTCTGACCCCAGCAGAATTCAGAGCACTTTGGTTTCAGTGACAGGGTCATCTCCACGTGTCATCTGCAGTATCCTCTCCGGACATGGCTATGCTGAAGTTGTACTCAGCAACACAGTTGGCCGGTCCTTCTACCACTCCTCCTCTTTGGCACGGTCTCTGGCCCTAAATCCTCTCCATGTAACACACAGGAATTAATCCAATATTGACCACTTTCCCAGAGGGGTTTCTCGCTGCTTGTTCCATGACCGAGGGCTACAACTTGAAAAGAGGAGGGACTTCTGGGGCAAGGATTGCATTGCAAGCCGTTGAGTCCTGGGGCTTAATGAGGCACTGCTTATCAGCAAAGCGTGCTTATCTGGAGCCCGCCGCCGGTGTACCTGCTCCAGCCCCATCGTGAGCGAACATGTTTTACCACCCAGTTGCAGGGAGCCGGGAGCACGGTCAGATGGCACAGCTCAGCTGATGTGTGGTAACTCGCGAAGCCACAGCAACTTTATCACTTCACAACATCCATACATAGCCACAGCCTTGAATCTTCGCAGGGGAAGAAAGGATGATGAGTTACTGTTCTGGGATTTTCTCCCTGTTTCCAGTCAGTGGGAAGTGGTATGTGGAGCATTCATTTAATAAACCAGAGGGGAAAAGCTGTAGATCAGCTTCTCATTATTTCAGTGCTGGCTCACGCCATCACTTGGGCTTGTGCCTGACAGTTCAGTGTGTTATTTGAGGCCACTCAAGCATTCTGCAGAAATGATGCCACCCTCCTCTGAAAGTGTGGGGTTCATCCAAGCAGGGAGGGCCTGACTCCATTAGTAAGTTTATCGGTGCTAGTTTCATCTCAGTTTGAGGCCTGTTTACAAAGTAGGTGCTCACTTTGAAGACTCATCCCTGTTGAGAGCCAGCTCTCCAGCAGGAAACCTTCTGGAGATGTTTTACTGATGTGGAACTCTGAAGTAAAGCAAATCTGGACGAGTAAAAAGTGCACCAGTAGTGCTGGTTTGCAGGGCAAGGGGGGAGTCTTAAGTGGTACAAAACTTAGGTGAGGGTCCCAGTGATGTGCACAGACATGCAGGAGGGATGGGAAGTGTTTGTGCCCCCTTATTTTCTAATTGTTAGAGGCCTGGGCAACCCAGGTAGCAGGTGAGGGACTGACCAATTACCAATTTCTTTACTGGGAGTGGGGAACTGGAGAAGGACACTGAAGCCATCAGGAAGTGTGTTCTCGTCCTGCCCATGGGCACCTCATACATAGGACTGCCAGGAACAGTGAAATTTCCACACTGCCTCAGCAAAGGTTTAGTCTGAGTTTATTGCTGAGATTAAAAGACTGGAGAATATAAATTGTAAATGTGATGACTTAAGAGCTC
The DNA here is from genome assembly GCA_013398015.1 of Oreocharis arfaki. Classification (NCBI taxonomy): domain Eukaryota; kingdom Metazoa; phylum Chordata; class Aves; order Passeriformes; family Paramythiidae; genus Oreocharis; species Oreocharis arfaki. The sequence continues at coordinate 578,993 of VZRR01002750.1, forward strand.
ATAAATTCAGTATACAGCCCCATTCCAGAGAGCTTGCATGCAGTGCAGCCACACTGCCTTGGGCTCACGAGTTGCCCTTGCTCCCATGGCTCAAACCCACGCCCTGCAGGGAGCCCTCTGCCCTGCCTGGCTCCCATAACGTTGCGTGTGCGTGTGCGTGCACAGACGCTTGGAAACACACGCACAACACCCGGGGATGCCGTCCTGCCTGTGCACACTGGGAGTTTGCTCCTTGTGTACAGGCATGGACTCCCTGCCGCTGCTTCGGCCCAGAAACCAGCACTGGTGTGGAGCAGTAGTTGTCTGCAGTCACCGCAGTGAGGGAGAAAGTGGAGGCCCTTGAAGATGAGCTCCTGGTAGGAGGGACGGTCCCCCCTCCCTGAGGAGCCATTTGCTGGCATTTCCCTGCGGTCCAAGCGCCCTTGCTTGGTGCTTGCAGAGGAGCTCCATGGTCTTACCCATGTCCTTGTGTGTGGGCAGCAGGAGTTGCATGGGCAAATTGGTCCCACACATGGAATCAGCCAAAGCAGCATCGCTTCTGAGCTGCAGTGGAGAATTCCAGAGTGGGAATGATAGAGCTTTTGACCAATGCACAAGTCCCTCCCCCAGTTTTCCACTTATCCCACTTGTGTCCCCTACCCTGGAGCTAAGTGACCTCTGTGAGCAGAGGGCTTGGGGAGAACTTCTTGGAGCAGTGCTTAAATGTGTTGAGCTGATTCTGAGGTGAGTTGTGATTAGGTTTCTACAGCTGGGTTGCAGCTGTCCTTTGTCCAGGACAAAGTTCCTTGGATAAATTGCCTAAGTGTTGTAAGCACCTTTGGCATTATGTGCTTTTCCACTTTTTCTAGGAAGATGGAGAGCTGCAAACCAGCCTGCTTCTAGGATTCACCCAGCCCATGCCAAGGCCATAGCTTTTAGTCTGGGAGCCCTAACGTGGGGATGTAACACCCAGCGCCAATCTGCTGTCCTGCTGAGGGCAGAGCTTATGACAGTCTGAGCAAGGAGAGCTGGGGACAAGTCCTGGGAGAACACCAGAGATAAAATGGGATGCCTTTCTTCCCGGTCAAGTGGGCCAAGCCCTCAGCACACAGTAAGCATGAAAGGGGTGGGCTTGGCAGTTGGTTCCTGCAGACCTTGTGTCCCCCTGTCCTTGCCCAAGTGTCCAGGGGTCAGTGCTTGGGGCAGGCTGTGCTTTGGCTGTCTCGGGGTAAGCCTCAGACTGCTTTTTGAAAAAACAGTGCCCTGCAGCCCCCTGTGCACAGGCCCCAACTCCAATGGCATGTGTGGGGCAGCACTGAGGGTCCTCTGTGCATCAGGGCTCACTTTCGGGGTCCAGCACAGGAGCCAAGAGCAGCATCTGCAGTAATGCACACCAGCCTTTCAGCAAAGCCAAGGCCTTGAGTTCCTGACGTGTTTCACTGAAGAAAGTGGCTTGGGCTTCCCTGACAGCATTGCTGGATATTTCCCATCTCCCAGGGTGGAACGTGCCCAGAGCAGGCAGTTTTGGCAGTGTTTTGTCTCAGAGATGATTCTTGTCTCTGGGGACAGCCATAGGCGCTGAGAGTGGTGTTCGGTACACTTGGCATTTGCTCATTTCTCAGACCTTCTTTTAGCAAATGAGGAACAGGAAAAGGGGAGATTATATTTTTAAAATAATTTTTAATCACTCTAGCTCTACCACATTCCTGCTCTTTTGCTTTTGCAGTAGATGTAGCACTGTTGCCACAAGAGCACGTGCAATTGTAGGGCCTTGGGTACCTGTGTGCATGGCTGGGCAGATGAGGCTCAGGGTGTAAGCTCAGAGGCAGAGCAGACTCAGGAACACACTGCATATATTGGCCAAACCATGCTGCATTTTCCTACCCTGGCTGGACTCTATTTGGCAGCATTGTGGTCTGACAAAACTGTCTTCCCTTGCTTCCCTCCATCCAGACCCTTGAAAACTTTGGAAATTCACCTGAAATATTTGCCATTCCTCAGCACCCCATTTGTGTGACCCACCAGAACTGTCCTTTCCCGGGACCCCGTTCTGAACGCAGAGCAGAGATAACGTTTAACAGGCAAAAGCAGATGAGAAGGAGATAAAGGAATAAGGGGAGGGAGGGGAGGAGGAATGCAGAGGTATGTGCCTGCATGTTGTACTGTGTTTATGCATAAACAGGCTTGCTTATCGATATCCAGATGTAAGCATGAGTGCAGGGTAATATCTCCCGAAACAATAGGCGCTGCTCGGCTCGAGGAGCGCTGCCGGAGCCTCCCTGTCAGATGCTGCCGTGTTATCAGGTTGCAGCAGGCGTTCGCATCTAATCAGGGATCTGAGCCCCGTGAGCCGCACCCGGGGGTTTCGGAGCCTCTCCTGCAGTCTTCAGCCCACTCTGCTCTCTGAGGGGAGAGGGCAAGAGGGGACAAAAGGGGCCAAGCATCTCCGGAGGTGATACTGGTGTGTCTGGCTGCCTGGCTTCACGCTTTGGCAGGGATGCAGGAGCTGGTGTTGCCACCACATTTTGGCAGGGATGGCACCGAGATGACACTTAGGACTCGGCCAGCCCTTGCGAGGAGGGGAGAGTGGCCAGAGCTGCAGCAAAACACTGGCTTTGTTCAGCCTGGGCCCGAGAACATCTCAAGGACCAAACCGGCCACTTCACCCCATCCTCTGTGCTTCGACAGCACACGAGTTGGCCCTGGGGCAGCGCTGGCAGCCAGGGCTCTTTTTAATTTTCTTCTGTGTTTTTAAGGAAGGCCCCAAGAGCAAAAAAACTTACAAAACCTTCTTCCCCCGCCGCTCCCTAGCACCAGAACGCAATGGCCACTAATCTTACGTGGCTCATAACTGCAAATAGCTCTGGAACGAATTAATTTGACAGTACCGCGGCTGCCTGCCTTTTTCACCAAAATCAATTAAGAAAACGCACATTTCCCCTTCTCCTCCCGCCCCTCCCCGCACCACTTCGCAGTGAGGCAGAGGGGAGAAGGGGCAGCCAGGACTGGGCGCTGTTTTCCCAGGGCTCCCGGGGGTCAGAGCGAGGAGCAGAGCGCCGGGAGCTCAGTGAAAGGGGATTAACAAGGTGGGGGGAGAGACGCCGCTGGTTCTCCACAACAGGAGCTGGGATGCTCCCTGGGGACGGGTGGCGGTGGGAAAGCTTGATTGCCGCATGCAGCCACGCTGTGCCGCGTTCCTCCCTCCCTCCGTCCTGGCTCCCTGAAGACCCCCGTGAATTGTCATTCCTTGCCAGTGCAGGGGGGAATTGGCCATCGGGCTCTCAGAGCGTTTTTTATTTGCATGGCTGATGAGCCACTCCAGAAGGGGCTGCAAGGGAGAGGCAGGTGGGAATTTCGGTACTGTTTGCTTGCCAAGTGAGGGCAGAGGTGTGTGTTAGAAAGGATTCGGCAAGAAATTTAGGGAGACAAATTTTGCATTTTGTGGGAGGCAATGGTAGGAATAGGAGTGGGGTCTCGTGCAATTTTTAAGGCTCCTGACCTCGGGGCTCCTTGCCCAGGCAGGTAAAGGCAGGGAGCGTGCCAGAGGGGCTGCGGCTCCCTCTGCCCTGCGCTGGGTGTGAGGTGGGAGGGTCTGAGCTGGGGCGGTGCATCAGCATCACACCTCTTCCCAAAAAATCCAGCAAGAACAGGACCCCCCTCCGCGCTTGTTCTTCTGGTTCCACTTCCAGATGGAAAAGAAAGCCAGGTCTGGGGTAAACAGGTTGAGTGATAGCAGGGCTCCGTGAGCATGCAGCTCCCCAAAACTCTCTTTTCAGGGAATGTGAGACAACTGGTCTTAAGGAACGGTGGTGAGACACCTGGCCAAGCTGGGTAAAACCTCCTGAGCATTATTTCTGTAAATGCCTCCATTTGGTCCATATCATCTCCTCCCATCTCTATTGAAATGCCCTTCTATTAATAAATAACTCCATTCTCCATTACCCCATCTCCACAACTCACGTTGAAGTAACTGGGAATTTGGGTTTGGTTTTTATAGACATTAGAAATAGATTTTATCTTTATTAAGGGCTCTGTCTCCACCACCCCAACCTTTGCTCCATTGCACAGAGCACAGCAGGGGCTGGAGCAGAGGAAGCAGGTCCCTGGGCTGAGCTCAGCAGGGGGAGAGGAAAGAGAACCTCTCCCTGGCTTTGGCCAGGGCAGAAGGGGTTTAAAAGGGCCAGGTTCTTCCTTGAGCATTGGTGACCTGTGAGTATGTCTCTATAGCATGGTGTAAAGTGCTTGAGAAAACAAGGGAGAAAATGTGAATGAAGAATATTTAAGAAATTTTGTATCTGAAAGATTTAGTTCTCAAGGGTTTGTTTGTTTGTTTTGCCTTTGTAATGTCTTGGAAACTACCGATCAGGAAACCTCCTGAAAGCAGTCATAGTGCTGAGCCACCACATGAATTTGGGGAAATTTTTCTTCTTCTAAGCTGTGGGTTGCAAACAGTCCCTGGAAAATATTTGAGTTTTGAAGTGCATCAGTTGGCTGTGATGGGGCAGGGAAGTCACAGGACAGCATTTTTATGCTGGCTTGGACAGCAGCATGGTTTCTGGCATGGAAATCAGTGCATGTAAATTAGAATTGTGGTTTCCATGAATACTATCATATATGGATTGGAAGCTGGTTTTCCAAGAGCAGTCGTGCCAGGAAAACTTGTGCTCTCACATAGCCCCAGGCAGCAAGCACAAGTGACACAAACATGGTGAGGGTGAGTTCATTTACAACTGTGACTGTTCAAAAAGTATTTCTAAAATTTGCCTTCCCTGCTGTTCCTCCCCCATCCGTCCCCCCTTCCTCCTCCCCTCCCAGCTATGCCAGAGTGAGCTCGGAGGTTTGGTATCCAGCCTTACGCAGGGGCTGGTGCTGGGCTGGCGGGGCTCGGCGCCACAGCCGCGCACCTGGGCGCAGGTAAGGCTCCGGCAGGGTGGGGACTGGATTCCTTCCCGGCCCCTCTCAGCAAACAGCTCCTGCCCTGGAGCTCTGCGTTCCTCTGCCCTTATCTCCCCATGCAAGGCAAAGCTATAAATGTTATTGGCCATGAAGTTATTCATCCCCTTCAAAGTTACGCATATGCAAAGCAGGCTCTCCTGCTGGAATGGGAGTCTCCGTACCAAGAGTAAGTGTTTAAAGATTTTGTTTTTAAATAAAAATCTCCAAGAAAGAAGCATATTAACATATAGCAACATTAACAGCACTGGATCTGTATAAACCTAATTATATATATGTTACCACAAGTAAATAACCACAGCATTTCTTACAAGGTAAACATAGTGTAGCTCCAGGGGTGGCTACACTGAAGTGCAGAGCAATAGCCCAGCTCGTCTGTGCAGTTGGCAGTGGAGAGAATAAGGAGGACCTTGAGTTGGGACATAGGTCCTGCCTTCATCACAGGCACAACTCATCCCTTGCCATCCCTGTCCCAGGGCTGAGACATTGGTCCTGCCCCTGGAGTGCTCTGCAGCCACACTGGAACACAGCAGCCTCCATCCCTGCTGGATGCAGTGGTATTCCTACCAGGGCAGCACGCAGTGGTGGGGGCTGTCAGCAGAGAGCAGAATTTCAAAACTCAGAAGACCCTGCTGCCTTCTAGGAGTTTATAAAATTCGTTCTGGTTCATACGTGCAGTTGTTTTAAACTCGTTCCTTTCTGAGGAATGACTCGGCTCAATATAGAAAGCGGCTATTTTACTTTACAGATAACTAGGAGAATTCAATGATGTACAAAGGGATGGGAGATCTGTTACATCTCTCTGACCTCTGAAGCTGGGAGAAGCCATTCCCCCATTTATGGCATGTCTCCTATTTTATTAGACTCATGCATAGGCTGTATCAGTTGTTCCCTGTTTTTCCCCCATCCTGTTGATGGCTCAGACCAAGACCTTTGCAATGCTTCAAGCCAGCTGAGCCTGGAAACCTCTGGATGATCCAAGCAGCAGTTCCCAATCAGTCCCATCCCCTTCCCTTCTCCTGCTGCTGGGCAGCTCTCTGCAGAGGGTGGTGGTGCGGGGGTGAAGAAATGTGGGACAGGGCTTTTTGGGGAAGCAAATGTGAGACCCCAGACAGCTTCTGTCCCACATTTCAACTTCCGTGGCCCAACATCAAACATGTCACTGCAGCCTAAGCCCCCACAGGCCTGATGGAGGAGCAAAAAGAGAGGGCTGGAGGCAGCAGATCCTAATCTTTATTAAATAAGAACAAAGCTTATGCCGGCTAATGAGAAAAACAAACCGATGAAAGATCCGGCGAGCTCCTCAGAAGGACACAAAGAAATTCTCTCTGAACAAGAGCAGGCTAAAAATATTCCCGAATATTTATTTTGCTGGCAGTATCTTCACAGGCTCCAGATTTGATGCCGCCTCTTCGGGGATTGGCATGGCCGTCACAGCGATTTCAGAGGATGGTGCTCCAAGCTCTGCGTGACGCCCGGAGTCAGGGCAGGAACAGCCAAGACGCGAGAGCACGAACTGCCTCGGTGCTGTGAGATGACAGCCAGTCCCTGTACACCTCTGCTTCTCTACAGGCAACAGAGTGTTTACCATTGGTTTATGTCCATCACGTTGTCTGCAGCCAGTGAGTAGGAGCCAGATGCCACAGGCACTTTTCTCCAGTTTCATTCCCCTTCTCAACACAGGCCATTGTGCACAGGGTGCCAAGGCCTGCTCTGATGCTGAGCATCCTCTGCATCATGACTTCAGACACATCGGGGACAACTGGCCAGAAACTTGGGGCACGGGTTGTCTTATCCAGTTTGAGCCCACAGAGTTCCCCCAAAAGGTCTCCATGACCTGCTGGCCTTACCAGCCCCAGGTCTCCTCCCTGCAGCAAGCCGCAGCCTAAGGAGCCGTCATCAGCAAAGGTATGGGCAGCATTTGCAAGCAACCCAAAACCACGAGAAGATGCCCAGACTGCACACCTGACATTACGAATTCCAGAGCACAGACCATGCCTGGGGAAACCATCAGGCCAGGGAGTGTTTTAGGAGGTTGTGATCAGCCCGGCATGCTCTGTAAAATCCAGTGAGCAAAGCTGCACCCACGCAGGGGTTTGCAAAGATTCAGCCAGCCCAGCTGTATCATGTCTCCTGCCCTTGCCACTTCCCCTGGGCCCCCATGAACCTCTGTCCAGCCCGTTATCTCCAGAAATGGTTAGTGGGAGGCAATGCCATTGCCGTGCTGGGTCAGACCACCCAGCCAGGACAGGCAGCTGTGGGGGCTGCTCAGAAATCAGCTCCCAGCTTCACAGCTGCACCCCCTTTCCCACATGGGCTGAGCCCCAAACCTTAGTATTGAGTACTCACTGAACGTGGCTGAAAACATCACTTCTGAAGGGAAAAGCAATGCAGCAACAAGGCCTGCAGTTCCCCCTCTGCTTCTGCCTTCACTGACCATGAAACTTCAGCCTCTGCTCTTTTAATGTACTGTGGCTGAACTTGCTGCCAGCAGGTCAAAGGGAACATAATTTACTTGGGCTTTGATTCATTTGATACAGTTTGGGGTGAAAAGGGGGAGGGGGAGGATAGGAGACGAAGGGAATAAGTGGTGGCAGGGAAGGAAAGAGGTTGCCTGTTTGTGTGGGAACTGGATTAGTATGAAAATGACAGAACCATTTTCTAGCCAAGAGGGATTTAGCAATACCAAGAGCATTTTGACCAGAGCAGGGGCTCCCTGTGCTCAGATCGGCCATGGTGGGCAGGAGGCAGCCTGAGCATTTGTCTGCAGGGTCTTTTTTATCTCTTTCCCTGATTAGGAGATTGGCATGGGGAGAGGGGTGTTTGTATTCTGTATTGCCTCGAGAGTCCTGTTTCTGCTCAGGCAGGACCATGGGATGGTCAGAGTTCCCTTCCTGGCAGCTAGATCTCATCCTGTTTGCATCTCCTTAACACCCTCTTCATCTTAGACTCTTTAACAGAGCTCCATCATGAATTTCCCTGCTCATTTTCCGCTGGAAGGAGGCTGCAAGGCTTGGAAGAGACAAATGAACCCACATGGTGCCACAAGTGGCTTTTTTCTAGACACACATTAGAGGCACCGATTGTCCTACCAATACTCGGAGCATGGGGAGCTCACAGGCACTGGGGATGGGCTGAAATCAGGGGAGCACAGCCCTTCCCTCACATTGCTCCTGGCTGTAGTTTTTAATGGCAGTCTGGTCCAGCTCAGCTCACTAGCTTTGTCCCCACTGGTGCTGTGCAACCCCCAAAATATCGTTAAACCCTCCACTCTCTGCCCTGCTCACTCCTCTAGCCACCACCATCAGCCTTGCAGAAGTCAGGGGCCATCACGTGCCTCTTGATGTAGGTTTTCCTTCAGGTACCTAAGCTTTATCTTGGCTATGAGCTTCAGGACAGGACTGAACTAAAAGCACGAGCCAGCAGCTTTTGCAGAGAGCCTCTCCTGATGGCAATGCCTTTGGGTCACCTCACCGGGCTGTGTGCACTTGGACCAGTCTGATGCTTTCAAATACAGATTGCTTCCCCCTTTTTTGTGGGGGAAAACAGAGGGAAAGGGCAACATTCCTTGTGGGAACCTAAATATTTTACTCTCCTGCTTTTGTCCTGACTGACTGGGGCTTAAACAGGGGTGAAGAGGCCAGAAGGAAGCAAAGCGATGTGGTCGCTGTGGTTTCAGTTCTCACTCCACCTTGCTACTGAGAAACTGGACCCGTGGTCTGGTTTGTGGCTGGGCAGGAAGAGGAATGGTCCTTGGATCTGATCCCTGCTGGGAAGGCTCTTTCAGTCCCACAGAGGCACCAGCAGCACCGAAGGGGGCGGGAGGAAGAGAGGGGAAAACCAGCCCCCCAAGAAGCCCCACTCCAGCAACTCATGGTGCATTAATATTCACCGCAGAGGCAGGGGTGTAAATTTGCCGCTATCTCCTCGGAGTTTGCCGTTCATGCCGTTCATTTCACATAGATGTCACTACTGCCTTATGAGCACTCCTCCGAGCCAGCCGCTTAAATGGACCCAGTGCATTATAGTAATGGAGTAACTGTATAAAAACAATGAAATCCAATCTCTTTAAACTGATTTGATGTCTGCCTGAACCACAACATTTCCTGCTAATGGCTTCCTTCATTTTGTAACCGTGATCTCCACCTGATCAGATTACAGCTGTTTTTAATTACAAAGCTAATAGAGTTTGTAGGCAGTGTCAGGCAGAGAGCGCATGCCTGGGGTGGGCACAGGGTGGAGTGGAGCTGGCGGGGGCTCTGGGTGACTGTTACCACACTCAGCTCATCAAGCTGACTGTCAAAACACTGGGAGCAGGGGGCAACTAGGAGGGACAGGGATATTTTTCAGCATGGAGCCAATATGCTGCTCTCCAGGTCAGTCTCTGTGACAGCAGACAGCCCTGGGTTGTGCTCCTGCTCCATGTTCTTGCCACCAGGCCAGGCAGCTGGTGATGCCCAGAAGATTCGTGACGTGTGTTGGTGCCCCTGCAAGGCAGGTGGCAGGGTCCCAGGAAGGCATGAGAAGGGCAGAAAGAGCTTTTCTTGATGACGGAGTATAGAAAGAGAAAAGAAAAGAAAAGAAAAGAAAAGAAAAGAAAAGAAAAGAAAAGAAAAGAAAAGAAAAGAAAAGAAAAGAAAAGAAAAGAAAAGAAAAGAAAAGAAAAGAAAAGAAAAGAAAAGAAAAGAAAAGAAAAGAAAAGAAAAGAAAAGAAAAGAAAAGAAAAGAAAAGAAAAGAAAAGAAAAGAAAAGAAAAGAAAAGAAAAGAAAAGAAAAGAAAAGAAAAGAAAAGAAAAGAAAAGAAAAGAAAAGAAAAGAAAAGAAAAGAAAAGAAAAGAAAAGAAAAGAAAAGAAAAGAAAAGAAAAGAAAAGAAAAGAAAAGAAAAGAAAAGAAAAGAAAAGAAAAGAAAAGAAAAGAAAAGAAAAGAAAAGAAAAGAAAAGAAAAGAAAAGAAAAGAAAAGAAAAGAAAAGAAAAGAAAAGAAAAGAAAAGAAAAGAAAAGAAAAGAAAAGAAAAGAAAAGAAAAGAAAAGAAAAGAAAAGAAAAGAAAAGAAAAGAAAAGAAAAGAAAAGAAAAGAAAAGAAAAGAAAAGAAAAGAAAAGAAAAGAAAAGAAAAGAAAAGAAAAGAAAAGAAAAGAAAAGAAAAGAAAAGAAAAGAAAAGAAAAGAAAAGAAAAGAAAAGAAAAGAAAAGAAAAGAAAAGAAAAGAAAAGAAAAGAAAAGAAAAGAAAAGAAAAGAAAAGAAAAGAAAAAGAAAAGAGAAAATAAAATGAATGCATGGTGCCATTTGACTTCTGCAACTGATGGGGCAGGAAAGAGCATCGCAGATAAGTGACAGTGGAAAAGCCATCGAGATTGATGTCTTATGGGATAGTGCAGTCAGCTGCTGGGTCTGCATCCTTCTCCTCAGCACAGGCAGAGGAACCCCTGTGTCCACAGCACAGCCCTGTCCCCACTGGCCTTGTTTAGTCCAGCCGTTTGTGCATTGATTACTCCATCTCTCTGGGTTAGGGATGTGGATCAGCACAGCTGCAGGGAGAGGAGCAGTTCGAAAGAGCTGTTCCCAAGCAGTGCTGGGCAGGGATGTTTGTATCCAGCAGACCATGAGCACACACTGCAGGCGAGCTCCAGTTTGACTCTCTAGTGGTGCAAAGAACTCTGTGTATGTTACAGTGGTGCTGGGCAGCTTGTGTTGGTGTCTAAGATACAGCTGAGGTTGTGCTCAGTTGAAGCTGGGTGAAAAGCCTTGGCACAGAAACAGCAGCATCTCCCTCTCATACCTCCCTGTCCTGCCACGTGAACCTCTTTCCTGGGCTGGTGGAGCTACTCATGTCTACCAGAGCATAATGCCAGGCAAGTGGGACACCTCGATGAGGTACCCACTTACAGAGCTGGGGAAGAGAGGGAGCAGGCAGGTGCAGCACCCCGAGGCAGCCCAGCCCCTGGAAGGGTGTTCCTGGGCAGCGTGACCCACACCAGAGGTGCTCTGCTCAGTTCACTCTACTGCAGGAGCTGCTCATCCCTCGTTCTTGCCATGCCAGAGCTGCACGTTGGGTGATGCACCAGCCTTGTAAATGATTTAAGGTCCACATCAAGAGCCCATCAATTATGTACCCTGGGATTTAATTATTTAGCTTGACAGGAGTCTCTCCCCTTAATTTCATTGTCTTCTCAGTCTCCCATTTCACAACAGAGCTGTGGATGCTCTGCTGGGAAGGGTGCACTGTCACATGTTTCTTCTTCTTCTCTGTATTGCCCAAACTCGTCTGTTTCCCCCTTCCCTCAGTAGATGAGGAGAATGAGACCTAGACATGATTCCAAGGCAAGGTGATGGTCTGGGCCCTTGCACCATCACTGCTGTGCTCTGCCCTTGACTTGTGTCAGGGACTGGACTCTAACATTGGTCTAAATGAGCAAATTTAGGAGTTTTTGGGGATGCTGTGGGTGAGATGGATGCTGGGATGAATTTTTGTGATTTCTAAAGTCCTTTCTGCCAGCTGGTCATGCACCAGCAGACAATGAAGAGAGTTCCAGCAGCCATTCCAGCAGCACTTCCAGGTGCTCCCTGGCAGCACTGGGGGATCCTGCCTGGAGTGATGCCTGCCTGTCACACCAAGAGCCATCAGCACATGCCATCATTCACTCCTCTGTTCCTCCCTGCTCTTTTCTTCTCTTCTTTCTCTTCCTTTATCTGAGCTTTTAAACTCCACGTCTGGTGCAGATTTTTACAGTAACTCAAGCCTTTGAGAATTGTTAATGCTGCGCTGTTTTCACAGCGACATTAATATGCACTGCAAAAATGCCGGGTGTCAGAAGCCGGTCACTGCTGCTGGGTCGTGACAGCCATGGGAGAGCAGAGGTGAGGACATGGTCATGCTGGAGGGGCACAGATCAGGCAGCCAAGGCCCCAGATTTGACAGGATTTCCTCTCCGCACCATCTCTTCGCCGTATCTTGGCATGTTTTTAAGCATGTTTATTTTTTGACTCTCAAAAACTACCTTTTCCTAAAATAAATAAAACTAAGACCAGGAGTCTAGGATTTTAAAGCAACCCTACAATAACAAAGCAGTGTGTGCAGATCAGTTGTCACCAGCAACCCTACAATAACAAAATAATACACGCAGCCCTATACAACACTGGAACAACTGCTACAGGCATGCGAGGAAGGAAATATATTTTCCAGTGTCGAGCTTAACAAGACTTTGTTCTGCAGTAAACTCAGGGGTCAGAAGGGGGATGTAAGGACCGAAACACCTTGAGCAGTGTAACTTTAATGTCAAGCAGCAGGCAGGGTCGTGGGACACGGGGCAAAAACCACTCTGTTAGCGCGGTGTTTAATAGTCTGGAAGAGGAAAAGAAAGCGAGGGTTTGCGATGAAACAGGAAGTTCCCTCGAATCCTGGAGCCTTTGAAGAATTGTCAAAGGAATGAGAAGTCTGAATGTTTGAAAAGGCTCTGGACTGTGGAGCCAGAGGGGGCAGGGGGACACGGAGAGGGAGGCATCGAGCACAGACCTTCTCCAGACCCACACTCTGCTCTTTGTTCCTCTTTTCTTTTTTTCTTAAATTATTGGATTTTTTTCATTGCTTACTTTTTTTCTCTCTCACATACACATGCACTTTCTGAGGCCAGCAAGAATTTTCTTACAGTTTGAGCAAAGCTGCAATCCTACACCATGCCGTTGCTGGCGTGGCGTTCTCCACACCGTGCTGCAGAGTAGCACGTGGAAATAGCTCTGTGATCCAGGCTCTGCTCATGCATGACGCACAAACCATTTTTTTGAGGAAGTGTTTAGGGAGTCTGAAAAGTTCTGGTTAGCTGCCTTTTTTATATTTTTAAATTAATTTTTTTCTGCCTCTTTTAGTTTCTGGGTGTGGCATTTCTGTGTGGCTGTGGGAGAACATGGGCAATGCCTCCACTTCTTGAAGTGCCTGGTCAGCCAAGAGCCACCAAAGAAAATTCCTGTATGATTTCTGAGACATTCTCTTAGCATTTGACATGCAAATATGCTGAAAAAGAGTAGTTCAGTGGCTTAGCTATTACTAGAGGGAATCTGGTTGCGCAAAACTGGTGATGATGGTGATGATAATGATGATGATGAAAGACTGGTTCAGGGTTGAATTTAATGACCTGTAGTGTGCTAGTAAAGGGGACTAGACACTAGACCTGAGAGAGATTTCCAGCCAGTTGAAGGCATCAGGAAGATGCCCAGTGCTGGAGGGATGCCTGCAGGCACATCTCCACAGGGAATGGGTTTCACTTCCTTTCAAGCCCAAGGTGAGGAAGACCAGCTCTTTCTTCCTATGTAGTGAGGGAAACAGGATCTGCCCTTCCCAGGCAAAAACTGCTGGTGGTGAGCTGCCTTTTCCCCTTGCAGGGTGCCCTCCCCAGTGCCCAGAAATGGCAAGACACGAGCAATGAGGTGGCCGAGAGGGAGCACCCAGCTGCTCTGCAGAGAGGGTGAGCCTGGTGAAGGGAGCCTGGAGGGAGAGCCAAGACACTGTCATGACACTGTGCTTTCCTCTGTGCTAATTGTACGCTTGGGACCAAATTTAGACTGGTGTAACTCTGCTGAAGTCACCAGGGATTAATTTGGCCTCTGGTGGCTCCATTGTTTTAGCTAAATGAGTCAGAAGAAGCAGCCTATTCTTATCTGCGCACAGTGGGGCAGTGGCAGCAATGGCTCAGCGAGGCAGACCCCAAAAGCAGCGTGACTGGGACCTGGGATCGGGGCTTCCACGAGACGAATGGGGCTGCAAGAGGAAATGTTTTGACATTTGGGTTATAGATGGAGGCAGGCTCAGCGTGGGTGCGAGTGGTGCTCACCGCTGCTGCAGGCAGAGGGGAAGGGGGCTGGCAGGTTCCCTGAATATTCGGCGGTGCCGTTTGGAGTTCCTCAATTCTTCGGCCACCGGAGAGGGAAGCTGTGGCTCTGGAAGGGGCACGTGGTGTCAAAGGGGACTTCACACCACTTCCCGGCCCGGTGAGAAAGGGAGCCCAGGCTGGAAACGTTCAAAAAGCACCGGCTGCATCCCTGGCTGTTCATGCTTCTGCCAGCGGCTGGGTGTGGGGAAGGAGTGATGGACAGAGCATGGGCTTGCACAGGGCTGGAGTAGTTGTTTTGGACAAAAGTTTTAACTGCTAGTCCAAGGCAGTGTGCTGGTTTAGCATGTTGTGAATTCCCTCAAACTTCTGGGAAATTGAGGATGATTTGGAAAACAGTGATTTTTCAAGCCCAGGTTCAGTACGAGCTGTTTCCAAGCAGAGAGGTGCTGCTGGATGGCCTGCAGGAACTGTGTGCCTCACCCAGCCAGCATCCAGCCTTGTGGTGGGCAGTTTTGGAGGGGAAATGGAGCAGGCAATGGAGATGAAAATGTTGTTCCCCTTCCCATGCCTGTTGCTGCCCCATCTCCCCTTTACCTACTCTACCCACTGGGCAGATAAGCACAAGACTTCAGTCTCAGAGGCTGTCAACCTGGCACACTTTGGATGGCCAAACACTTTAAAGCGAGTACAAAGGCAGATCTTCTGAGGATGGAGATAACAATAGGTAGGAAGGGTGGGGGAGAGCAGACCTGGAGCCTCACTGCTCCCAGCGCTCCTGCACCTCCACAGCTTGAACGGGCGCATTCCCAGCGTCCGGGGCCGGATAATAAGCAGAGCCACAGCAGCTATTCAGGAGGCTCTGACCCTAGCTAGGTAACTACATAATGAGCCTGTTTGAATTGCTCCCGTCCCTGCCAAAGGGGTGGGATCGGGGGATGCTTTTGTTTGCAATAATGAACCTGTAATTATGCTACATTTCTTGGTTTTAGCCACATTTTTTGTATGTGTGTTGTTCTCTTTGTATTGACAGATTTATGGCCAGGATACTCCACTGCACCAGCAGCCGTACGGCACCGTGTGGAGACTGTCTGACTGTCGTCTCGGAAAGGTGTGGGGAGAGGAGGAGGAGGAAGGGGGGTCTTTGCACTACCTCAGTCCCCGAAGGGTTAAATAAATGTATTAAAATTAATACACACGGCACAGGTGCTGCCTTTCCAAAAGTCACAGGTTTCATCAGGGCAGGAAAAAAAAATCTTTTGGGCCCCAGGTGAATTAAAATTTAAAAAAAAAAAAAAGGGGAATGAAATAAATAAATAGCGCATACCAGATTTCAGCTCCAAGGCGCTCAATAAAATTACACTTTGAAATGCAAGGATTAAGCAGAGTAGGTGACAAGGTAACTTTGTTAACAGGCTAATCTCTTGCCTTAACAGAGACAGGGGATTTACATGTGACTGCACAACATTGCTTTATGGTCTTTTTTCCAGCTGGAGATGATAGGAAGGGGGAAGCAGGAGATGGGACAGGGTTGGATGTTTTAGAGCCATTTGTAAAATGGGTTTGAACTATGTTTTTCTTATTGTTTTAGGTTTGTTTGTGGGTTTTTAAAGCAAGTCTGCATGGAAATGTGTCACCAATAATCAGCTGTTTCCAAAAGGTTCAGGTAGGGGATGATGAAGATGTCACAGAATAATGAATAATTGGGTAAAACCATTTGTGGCACCATTTCTTCCTGAATGGTTTTATTTGTTTTCTATAAAAAGCCAACCAGTATCATGGGGCATTCAAAGTGCCATGTCAGGACTATTCTGCCCTGAGTCTTTCTCCAGATTTCAGCACTTCTTCACCAAGGAATGTGTGAATTCTAAATTCAAGGTACTTTTTTCAAATGGCTCCCCTGTTCTTGGGCAGGGAAGGGGCAAGGGGAGAAAGAAAATTAAATATAAATAATTTTTAAAAAATAGAACTTTAGGTCTTTACATTTCTGTCCATTACTAAGATGAGACCGTGATGAGCAAATGAACATGAAATGAGACCTGGATTCCCCTGTGAGGGTTTGTATCATACAGTACCTGCTTCTCAGTGCCCAGGGTCCAGCCACCCCAGCCATCCCTCCCCCTACAGCAGGCAGAGTGCCTCTGGCTTTTCCATTTAACTCCTTTGAGTGTCAGTGTGGATCTCCACGGTGAACTAGGGGAAATGCAGGGAAGCAATCCGTTCAAACCTTACCCAGGCTTCTTTGTTTCTGGATAAAAACAACAATGAGAAAACCAACTCCTCCACAGGGTTCATCTGAAATTCAACAGAAAACAGGCTGAGCATGTTCCCTGGTTTTAAATAGATCTGGTGAAAGTATTTATCGTGTTGTATTTGTCGCAGCATATCTGGGGTGTTTGTGGTGACTGCAGGCAGAGGGACAGATTCTGTATGGAAACTTGATGTCAGATCCCCAGCCCATTTACAGATTCATGTGCTGGACCATTTCTGGATGAGATTTCAGCTTTTTCAAGTGGGTGAAGATGATCTCATCTATGAGGGCATGGAAACAGACATCCTAGTGATGGAGGGGAAAGTTGCTTTTGCCTTTGCTTTGATGTCTGGGTAGCAGGAGGGAAGACAGTTTCATTCAGACTGTTTAAACATTTCCAAATAATCATCCCAAAGAGTCTTTTCTACCGATGCTGAAAAAAATTTTTAAGTTATGTGGTTGAGCATTACCCCTCAGGGTTATGTCCAGTCCTGCATTTCAATCTACCTTTGCAGGAAGGCAAGTGAAAGGGCTCAGCAGTCCATCTGCCCACAACAGCCATGGCCAGCTTGTCCATGGACATGCCAGGAGGCCATGGAGCCGACAGGAGTACAGGCAGAGGTCAGAACTGCAGTGGTGTGGTGGGACAGGAAGTGGAGGGATGGGACAGGGCTGTCACCCAGCATGGCTGTCACCATTTCCCTTGGGGAGCCATCTGACTCCCCCAAGAAAATATTTAGATTTATGTTGAGTTCAACAAACTTGATGAAAGAGCTGGCCCAAGCCCCAGCTGTAACTTGGCCAGCGAGGACCTGCAGTTCTGCACTGAGTCCCCTCTGCCCCTCTGGAGATCAGGGATAGCCAGACCACATCCTCCACACAGCTTGCGGGTGACAATGGAACTCGTCTGCTCACCGCTGCCCAAGGGTTGGGGATCGTACAGGGGCCATGCAGGCAGCCACGTGCCAGGTCCTAGCAGGGCTCATCAGAGGTGGACTGCTGGCTGTGAGCACACCAAACACTTTCTCGAGCATGGACAGAAGAGAAAGTAAAAACTACCCACTTTAAAAATCAGGCACAACCTCAACTCTGAAGTTTATCCACTGTTTGGGTGCTAAAACATATTCAAACCTAGCAGCAGACACTTATTCTGTGCAGGAATCTGACCAATTGTTTCCCTTCTCTCTCTTGTCCTTATACCTTAAATCATTTTGACCTTTAATTGGCCCTAATTTGCCCACAGACGGCCCTGGGACCCTTCAACACATTTGCTTGTAATTGGGTCTCTTTGTTATTTTTCCAGAGAGCCACTGCTGGTTGTTTCTTTTTGAAAACACTGTGGCGTATCATTGAGAGCGGAGCTGCTTTTAAATGAGCCCTGCTGGAGGCCAGGAGAGCCCTGTGAAAGCCCAGCAGAGAGAGACAGGGCTATCTAAACGCAATTATCATATCACTGTGAAAACGTGAAACCAGCCTGAGCTTAAGCAAACATCACCCGCCCCTGGGCTGAGGGTGGTAAAAGCTTTGCTGGGAGGTGCGGGGTTGAACCCATGGGAGAGGTTATCCTGCCATCACACCTTTCGCCCGCCAAAGCAGGGAATGTCTCTCTGCCTGTCGCTTGCTGCGGCTGGGCGTGTAACTGGGGCATGTGTTTTCCTTGGTGGTTTTATTTAAATTCACCTTATTTCAGTGTGATGGTTTACAAGGGATTGTTCCACGGGGCACTGCTCTGCAGAACAGGAACGGGACAGCCCAGGAAAGGAGCAGTGACAGCAGCAGGTGACTGCGCCAGCAGACAGCGCTTCCCCAGCCAGGCCCTGTGTGTGCCACTAATCTGGCTGTGGCCACAGTTTGCCCCTAGCCCTGCTCACAATGTCATCAAGATCTTAACTGTCCACAGCGAAGTTAGGCCAGCGAGGGATAATACTGCAGCCAGATAACATCGGCACTGCCTCCTGCACTAATGGGCGCTTGTTCTGTAACCGAGCCGCTCAGTCAGCCCTGCAGCAGGAGACCTCTCGTTAATATTTGCTCCATGCAGACCTCACAAGCAAGTTAAGCTACAGGGCTGTCGAGCCTCTGACCACAGGTTGTTGTGCCCATGGTTCTCCTGGAGATCGAAGCTGGTGCCCAAGAACACGGGAGCTGCAGTGTGTCCCATAAAGGCATTTTAGTGCCAGATCCCAAATAAATTTACCTTCCATGGCCTACAGCATTCACGCAGGTAGCACCCACAAACTCCACTGCCTTGGAACAGGTTAGCAAACTACATCTCACATTGTACAGAAAGTCAAGTGAGCCACGGCTGGCAAGGCTGGAGCTAAGGCTGGATTTCTGCCCTGCAGAGGGGAGTTTTTTTATCGGGTCATTCTGTTTATGTGTGGCTCCAGCAATGGAAAGACACTGCTGTTTTCACCTGGCTGACACTTGTGGAGGTCAAATCCAAGTGAGGGGGACGTGCTGCTCTGCAAAGGTAGCAGGTATGATGATGCCTCCTGTCCCTCAAGGTCATACACTGAGATAGGAATGGCAAGATGGTGTAAAATGTAAGAGGCACATGTTCAGAAGGAAGAGAGAGTCCTGACCTACCAGCATGGCTGTTAAATATACCTGAAACCAGCAGAGATGGATCTTTAGAAACCAGCAAACCTCAAAAGTCCTCCATTGCACCCGCATAATTCTTGATCTGTGGGGCTGGGAGCTGTAGTTTCTAATGGCCAAGGCATCTAATTGGAGTCAGACATCTAATTACATGGATGGAATTAGCTCAGTAAAGTGAGTCTTAATAGTTGGCAGCAAGACTCCTAGTTATTTAAAGCTCCTACCATAATTTGCCAACACATAACTGGCTTTCAGGCGCTGGGGGAAGAAGCCCATTAAAGCGTCCCCCTTCCCTCCCGAGGCCAGATCATGCTCAGCCAGAACAATGTGAAAGGGGCAGGACTCCTTTGCCCAAATCTGCACCAGCTGGGGCAGCTCGCCCAAAATACCAAGCTCTGAATGCAGCTGGCACAGAGAGACTCCAGGTGTGACTGGAGTGCTGATTTCAGCCTGGGGATCAACTGCAGTCCTGCAGAAAATAAAAACCCAACTCTTTTTCTAAAGGTAACATGGAGCCAGCAGGCCTGGGGGTGAGGTTTGGGATGCACCCAATGCACTCAGGCACGGCTGGGTCCTTCCTTGGAGGGCAGACTGGGCACAGGGAGTACGGTGCTGCCAAAGCAGGGCTGGACACTCTCAAGTCTGCAACACTGAAGCTGGGAAGCATTTTGTAGTTGTCTTCAAAATCTGCATCCCTCTCCTGACTTTACTGTAAATTTTTTTCCACTGTTTTTCTGATGTTTCTGTCCAGGTTGCTTAAGATCCAAGACATTTTATTTCTGCTAATGAGGTTCTGGTCAGATGTGGGCTCTTGCTGGGGTTCAGCAGTGGATCCCTGCTGTAACACCCCAAGGCCTTTACAGTGTCCTGGCAGACGCCGGTCCTCATAAGTATATTTAGACACGGGATCCTGGCTCTTGAGCTCCAAGTGCCCAGGGTTTTTGCATATACAAATATTTGCAAAGTCAGGGCTCTGTTTGTATTGCCTGTTTAATAATTTAAGTTTATGTTTAAGTTTCTGATGTTCTGTTCATATTTTTTTTAAAAATCCATAATTTTAAGGAAAGAGGTTTCTTGCTTTGCTTTTTAAGCAGATGTCTGAAGTGTCACTTGTGAGTTCAGCATGTTGCTGCAGTAGGTACAAAGTCTAGGTCCAGTGGTTTGAGCTGGGGTGTCTAGTTTTGATCAGTGATGAAGGAGCAGGAGAACTACTGTAGAAAGTTAAATTGTCCTATCACCATTCTGATGCTCTTTCGCCCCAGTGGCTGCTAGGACATGCTTTCTGCTGTCAGACCATTATACAGGTCTGTGCTTGGTGCTGAGTCAGAAACCTGGTCAGCTGTCCTGCCTCTGAGCAAGACAAACACACCAGGACATGCCTGCACATGCCAGCTCCTCTGACAAGCCAGCATCTCTCGGGGGGCTTGGATACAATCCCTGGCATAGGAAGGAGATGTCCATGTCATGGAAGCCCTTTGCACCACCTTGGTCAGATCTGGAGAAAAAACACAGAGGGGACAGTGGCATGGGAGCTTGCTCCTGCTCTTCTCTGACAGCAGTTTGTGGACCAGAAGAGGGTACTTGTTTCAGGGCTGCAGTTCAGCACTAGAAAATTCCCCTTTCAACAATTATCTGTTTTATTAAAACAAAAAAGCCTGAATGCTCAGGCAGGAAGAAGTCATTTTTCCAAAATAGACAGTGATGAATTTGGGAAAATTGGAGGGAGGCCAAGGAGTTACAGCAGACTGAAAGCTGGGTGACTTTCCTGGGAGTGACCAGGGGAGCTTTCAAGGCCACCAACCCCCCCTTCCCCACCACTGCCACAGGAGAGCTGAAACCTTGGCGGGCAGAGGAGTCACTGCCACCACTGCTGCCTCCTTTTCTTGCTGCCAGATAAAAAGGACAGACTCTCCCGTTTCACCCCATTCTGCTCACACAATGGGAGAAGGGGATCAGCGCCAAAATTACAAGTGTGAGCCCTTAATGCATCAGGTTGAACAATGGGCTTTGGAGGCGTCTGCCTTGTCGGGAGAAGCAGTACAGCTAGTTCTGACTACCCAGTGCCATGGAAAAAAACCTCATTGTCCTGGCAAAATGCTCCCCAGAATGAAAACACCCTCCTCCTTCTTTCTTCAGCTTCCTAATGGGAAGCAAAATAACAAACCAGGCCCACAATTAAACAAACATGCCACTAACCGAGCCGAGCTCAAGTGTAACAGATGTTGTTGCAGTTGGACCACGCTGGCTGGCTGCTGCTCCCGGGATGCTGTTGCTGAAAGGGTTTCTTTGCCATACCACAGCCTTCTCCTTCCACCAATCTTTCTTCCTTTTTCTCTGGTATGCCTTTTTTCTTGCTCTCCTCTTTGTCCTGGTGCATCTCCATCTGCTCTACCTCATCACATCTCACTCATCACTTCATCAATTTCACTTTTTAGCACTCAAAACCACAGGTTTTATTTCAGAAAAGCTCAAGAGATGGGACAAAGCCACATCAATTAACTTTTTAGGCCATGTTCGTATAGGAGAATAAAACAATTCTTTTTCTCCATTTCTTTTCTCTTGATCTGTCTCCTCACTGTCACCCGGGCTCCACAAAGATGCTCAATGCCACTTCCCAGTTCCTGCAGTCCCCCCCTAAGTTTGATGGCTGTGGTGCAGGTGACTGTGAGGCTGTAGCTCAGCACACCTGTAATTCCCACCCCAAAAGTGCTTCTCCTGCAAATATTACAGGCATCTCTGCAACACGAGAAATTTGGCATTTGAGAGGTGACAGAGATGGCTAAAGAAGGGGAAACGAAAGGGAAATTGCGTCCTTTTCATATCTGGCTGAATCCATCTTCTCTACGGCTTCACAACTCTGGTGCAGTCCTTGATGGGAGTCTCATCACCTCCAAGGCTTAAAGTCCCTGACTCCCCACCTGGCACCAACTGACTGATGCCTCTGATAGCCCATGCACCCCCTCATCCACCGGGATCTGTTCCTTCCAACTCCGCGTCAAAGGGACCGAAATAATTTGGCACGTGGCAGAGTCAGTGCTTGGCCTTGCTTGTTGCCCAGTAAAGCTGTGCCAGGGTTGTATTACTGCTGGAGGAACGAGAGGGACTCAGGGCTGGGTGACAGGCCAGTGGCACTCCAGGGCTGGGGACAGGATTCACAGGCCTTTGGGTCCCTCCCTAGAGCAAAGCCTCCTTCTCTCATCGGAGAGCCATGGTCACCAACACCTTGCTGAGGTGTTTTGAAGAGGAATATAGGGCTGTACATTGGAGCATCTGTGCCCACACACGTCTTTGGCTGGTCTTTTGTTCTACTTGCTCTTGCAATTACAAGGCCCAGTGCAGTGGGGTTTTGCTTTGCTCCAGCACTGCGACTTCTGTGACTATTAATAGAAGTCTAAGGAAGTAAGAAAAGTTAACTTCTCTTTCTCCTTCAAGCAGGGAAGCTGGAAGATCCCTGAAATCTTTCCTGAAGTGTCTCAGAACGGGGACTGTGCCAGTACAGAGGCCCTCAGAGCCACAGGTCACCAGCACAGTTTGGGACTGGAGCATTCCCCACCTGCCATGCTCAGAAATTCTGTACAGTGGAGCAGGTAAGCAGCTCAGAGTGAAACCTTGCTTGGTTTATCTTGTTTGTTAGGTAGGACAGGCTGGATACCCTGGGCACTGGCAGTATTAAGCCACCACCTCTCAATGCTCTGCTGTGGTAAGGAACCAACCAAATGCACAAGTGTTATGGACCAGGTCTGCCAGTTCAGCACTCTGATGGTCAGAGTGAGAGCAGCACAGCATGGAGAGCTCCAGCCAGAACAGGCTTTCACTGCTCCCAGTGCAGTGCTGAGTGGTGTTTCCACTCATATGACAAATTTATGAGCATGCAACAAGGAGCCTTCGGCAGAAAGTATCCCTGTTGTCAAAACCCCCTTCCAGGTGAAACTGAAAAACAGTTCCAGGTGAACATCCAGGTATTCCAGATCAGGGGGGTACTGGAAGTAAATCACAGCAAGCCAACCAACCACCTATCTGTTTACTTAAGATTCGGGGATTTTATACTTTTGAACTGCTTACACTGAGATAAAGCACCTCAGATGGAAAATTTGATGGAGGTATTGGGTTTTACTTCCTTTTTCTCAGTTGATAGACACAATGCATGCACATAATGTGACTGCTCGTTTGAAAAATACAGCAGCAATTTTACAAGGTTGGCTCTTCTAGAACAGTTGATGATGTGAGCTAAAATGACTAGGAATTACTGTCCAGAAGTGGATGTAAAATTATCAGACTTCAAGTAACTCAGGAGATATCCTGTCCTATAAAACAGTGGTGCATTGTTCAAAAAATGCATCTTTCTTCTCACTGCCCTTTATTCTTCACCCCACCCCTTTCTCTCATTTAAAACACAAATTTACCTCTGTTCAGTTCCCGCTCTGTTGCCCACAGCATCTTTTATTTTCACGGCAGCTTGGAAATGCAGATTTTGTGTCTAAGACCTAGAGAAACACATCTTGTTACAGCAATGTATGGGATGTGGCTGCACAGCAGCCTCCCTCCTCTCGCCAGCTCTGGGGCTCACTGGATGCTGCTCTGAGCCTGTTCAGGATGCTGAGCAGCAAAATGAAAGCAGTTTTTCGTTTGGTTAGGTTTTATGCCAGCTCAGTGTTCTGAGGCAGTTCTTTATAGGGTCAAGTGAGAAGGAGAAGAAAAGAGGGAGACCAAGTAGGAGAGTGTGCTCAGCAGAGAGGTTGGCTGGGGATGCAGCAGAGCTGCTGCCTCCAGCCCTGTTTCTTTAATGCTGGTACATTATGTGTCTTGTATGGGTGCTTGTTCTGGTTCTTGCTCAATGCATTGACCTGAACATGCTGTTTAACAGTTCTTCCCTTAGTCCCATGCCAGTGAAGACCTATGTGGTATCTGTATTTTAAAGTCCATTTAATTTCAGTCTTCTGTAAGCAGGACTATTTTGATAGAGCTGGGGAAGTGATGACACAAATAGTTGATAGCACAAATAGTTGTGCTGGCAGATCAGAAGAGGTGACAACCTCTGGATGAGAGCCATGAAAAGCAGCTGTGGACAGACACCTCTGCACAGAGTTTGGCTGCAGCTGGAACAGGATGCACAGCCTAGAGCTTCAGTCACCATCCTATCAGGTCAAGGGAAGGGGAAGGGTGAATCAGTCCAGAACAAATGAAAACTATTCTGAATGCTGGCTCATAAAATGAAAGGGAGCTTTTAAAATCTCAGCAAAAAAAGATTTGGCTAATGTTCCACCATTCTGTTCTTTCTGTTGTCAATCTAGCACCTGGTTTAATTCCCATCCTAGACAAAAGTAGAAATACTGGGATACCACCAAGTAATTGTTGGTTCTGTAGCTTTTCAGGTCAGGAGGAAGCAGATGTAGTGGGGATTTCTCGTGAATTATCCTCCCAGTTTCTAAAAGTGTATCTGTACAGTCTTGAGTGTCTCAGCTTCCTCTAGAGCAGACACTGTAAGGCACCAGCAATAGCACCATTTCTGATTGTGGCTCAGTCCAATTTGGCTGCAGCATTTCAGATGCCTCATGCCATCAGCTCTGGAGCTCTCCATGCATTGCTTCACGTCCAAGCAAGCATTTACTGGAAAGAGAAAGTAAAGTGAAGAGGAAGCACCCTCTGTGACACAGAGCAAGAAATTAAGGCAGGACTGAGTGAGACTAAAAATGCTGTGTGGTGGGAATTTTCAACCATTGTAACAGCCCTCAGGAGAGCTGCTACAAACCAGAGTAGCTTGTAACAGCCCCGTGGGACTGGGGCCAGAGCAAGGAAGGTATCAGCCAGCTTTGTCCCCCTCACAGAACTGAAGTTTAGCATGACTTGGAAAGCAAAGGATCTGTTTTCTCTCCTTGGAAATGCGGATCTACGGATGCCAGATGATTGGGGCTCTTTTAACAGAAAATGCAAAATAGGAGTATCACATAACCCTGCGATCTGCTCACCTTTTATCCAGTGATTACTTTCTCTTTTAGATCCTTCTTCTGTCCCTCCTCGATGGAGCCCTCACTTTTGCAGAGCACTGGCAATGTTCATGCTCAAGGCCTGGAGGAGCCTTGCTTTTTCCAGTACCACCATCAGGATGAAAACGTGACCTTCTGCTGCAACCACACCTGCCCTTAATCCTCAGGTCACTGGTGACAGCATGCCTGACATCCACGTATGCCTACAAACATTCCGGGAGATCTCCCTGATGCAAAGCCCCTTTGGCCATGTGCTGCTATGTGAGCCAGCCTCCATCTCTTTGCATTTCAATCGCATCCATCTACAGCCAATCATCCGGGAATCTTGTCACTTGCATGGAGTCCCCTCTGCTCCATAATTACAAGGGCCAAACTAAGGTCTTTAAATGGTTTTCGAGGTGATCCAGGTGATGAGAATGTGACCTAAGGTATCAAAACTTCCAGCAATAAAGGGGCATCCTCGTTAGCTAACCCCCTTCAGGGGTTGGTATGTGGCAAGCACTGGAATGCAGCACTTTTCTTCCTCTGGCTTGATATAATTACTTTCAGTGTTATTTAAAGCTCTGACTAATCACAGGCAATGGCCAGGTTTATAATGCAACAGTGTGTAGCCCGGAGCAAATTCTGACATAATTACACTGTATAAATTCCCCCATTAGAAATGACACTGCATTGGCATTGTGTACAAAGCAGCCATGGTCCAGTCAACTGGCTCTGTGAAAATCTGTCTGACAATTGTTTACCCTGTTGGTATCTTATTGACACTTCTTACAATGATGAGACTGTTACATGACAGCAAATGGAAGCCAAAGGCTGAAGAGTCTCTCCTTTCCTCTTGATGGCTTCAACTGTGGTCCTTTTCTTGCCTGGTTTTCTCTGGGTGAGGCCTTGCTCAGTTCTGATCACTCTGAAGTAGAAAAAGAAGCATGTGGTTATGGTACAAATCACAAAAACCCATAGAAATCCTGACTGGGGTTGCATCATCTGCTTCAAGGAGCAATTACTTCCCTAGGCCCTATCCCTTCTCTGCAGTGGGATTATGGGCCATATTAGGATTTGTTCCGACCTGGCATTGCCTTGCTCCATGGCAGGGTAGCGAGAGCCAAGCTGCTCTCCTGCTGGTTTTAGCTTGTGCCAACAGAACAGCAGGGTGTTGTGATGGGCTAATTTGTCAGATCCTGGTATGTTACTCTGCAAAATGATTGCATGATATATTTGTTTCCTGCTGCAGTGTCAGGGCTGTGGCACATTTGGACAGCCTGGAAAGAGGGAGCCTGCGCCCTTGGTTGGGAGGACGATGATGGAACTCTCAGGACTGTGGCCAGTGCCATTTGGGCAAAGGAAACCAAACACATTTCCAGTTTTGGAGCACTGATTCAATGTAGGTCAAGGAAGGATTTTGACCTTTTCGGCCCTTATCTTACATAAGGATCAAAAAAGAAAAAATAATAATACAAATAAATTCAATTAAATACTGGTTATAAAAACAAAAGCTTGTAGAGAACTTCAAAGGAGTTTTATCACCTCCCTGAGGAAGGTTCAGGAGGGACCCACTGAAAACATATCTTAAACAACAGGATTGCTAGCAGCAGAATAGCAACAAAAGGTGATACAGTTCAGAGGTTGGGATAGGGCAGTATGATTCCAGTCTCACTCTCACCTGGGAGACCTGAGCTGATTTCAAGTATGGGGAATGGGATCTGGAGCCTTTTCAGGTCTTCAGTTTCAAGCTGGCTCAGGAGAGCAGGAGGTCTCCAATGCTGGCAAGATAAGAGATAAATGGAGGGCGTTTTTATTAGTTATAGCTGAAAAAAAAATCCTACCTGTAGAGGATTATCCCTTGCAGTATGTTGTCTATACCAGTTAATTTATAAAATCCCAAAGACTGAGTTTCTTTGTGAAAAAGGTGAAAAGGACTATTCTTTAATGGAGGTATTGACATAACTATTTGGAAATCTTTTGGGCTTCATGCAATACAAGTAACATTGGTGTCATTTGTCCATTTTCACCAGCTAGGAGATGAACTCATTAACACCCACCCTCACCCCAAAATCTGAGGCAATAATGCTTGTCTTTCGTTTGTTTTCAGCATCATCAGGAAAGCTGTGATCCAGATGCACCACACAGTCTCCTTCTTAAGCAGTAAGTAATGCCTCTACGAGATTCTTCCTAACGGTATTCAGAGGCTGGAGCAAAGCACTGAGATGCTGTTGCATGTATGGAGACAGTGGGGTGGTCCCCTGCTTGTGTTTCCAAATCCCAGTATCCCCACACTGAGCTCTGCACTGGGTCCCTATGGGAATTCAGTGTTTTCCCCAGTCCCCGCCTCTCTGGGGTGCATGCCCTTGCCTGGGCCAGCAGCAGCATGGAAGAAGTTAGCACTGCTGCTCCCTATGGTGAACCAAGCTGTGGCTAAAGGAATATTTGGATACCCTGGGCTGCCAATTCAGAACTTTCCTAAAACCAGCAGTAAAATTTGCCTCCGATTCCTTTTTAGGAAAAGAAGTCTGTAGTATAAAGTCCCATTTTCTAGGCATTAAAAGTTTACAGCCCACACCATTAAAAGCAACATTCTGTGTCTAACTTAATGTTTGGTCTTCAGGAACAGCTAGGAGGAAAAGAGAAGGTTCCCTGTTTGTTCTACAAAACAGGAAAGTGGTTGCTTTCTATACTGTAAATATGCATTAGAAAGCTCTTATAGGCTCGTGCTGGGGATTTGATGTTTTTAACTGACTACATTCCTTACATTTTTGTATAACTGCCAAGAAAGCTAAATAAAATGGCTTTTTTAGTGTTTTCTCTAAGAATAGCCCCGCTTCTTTGTAAATATAGCAAAGGAATTGTTGATAATAATTCTTTGGGAGAATAACTGGTGTTATTGATGTTAAAAGTAGAAAGATTGCTGTTTCTCTGTCTCAGAAACAGAGCTAACCAAGTAGGCTGGGACTTCAGAAAGCCTGAGCATTCCTTGGCCAGTTACTGAAATTAAACTGGTTTCATTCCTGTGCCAGAAGGTGTAGAATCACAGAAGACCAGCACTGCAACTCAAGTAGGAACAAAAAAATCCAAACCCTAAGATTTGCATTTTCTTTCAAGATGCAAAACTGAACGTTTTCCCTCCTTGTTTGCATTTCTCCATTTGCAGATGGTTCTGCCTTCTGCCAACTTACCCGGAAAAACTGGGGTTAATTTACTCAGTCTGATTCAAATACGCACAATTAACACTTGGACACCCTTAAACCTTTGCAGTGTTAGGTGAAGTCCCACCCTCCTCAGATACCAGCATGCAAAGAGTCATTCTCAAGTTGAGCCAAAGTTTAGACTACAGGACCCTGGCTGTTGCTGGTTTGGCACCCATCATACATACGCCAAGACCTGAGATGTGTTTTGTAATGCCATGCAATAAACTGGTGGTAAAACCAGGATTGCAGCATGAGAATTTGAAACAGCCAGTGCCATGCTCTGACTGTTAAACATTCCTGCCATCCAGGATTGCGAGAAGGTGGAAGGCTCTTAATCCACTTGTAAGTCGCTTCCAGGGGAAAAAAAAAAAAGCTACAACTATTTTTTTAGGGTTGACTGAAAGCATCTGTCTTCCCTGCAGTTGAGACAACCCCTCACAAAGGCTCCCTGTCATTAACCAGACCTGCCCTTCAGCTGAGCATGCAGAGGTTTGGTGCTTGTTCAGCCGGGCTTCGTCAGGGCTGGTGGCCCTTGTCAGGATTATTTTTCAAAACAGAGACTCGGTGGGGCCAGGCTGTAGCATACACTGCCCAGACACTGCCTTCTGTTTGTTCTGAGTCTGCCTCCTCCCAGCTTCCCCAGTTGCTCCCTACCTTTGCCATAAAAGCTGCTCAACGGTTGTTCCTGATTCACCTTTGCCAGTTCCACACAGCATTTTACAGCCCTCTGCGATCATTTACTCTCTCATTTACTTCCCAGACTGAAATGCCCCAGTCTCTTTAGTTATTCCTCATAGAGGTTTAGTAGGTTAAGAAAAGCAATAAGCAGTCAGTGTTGTCATGACTGGGTTTTTTCCTCTACTGTCAGTTTGGTTCCTTGTTCTCTTTGTCAGTGAGATTTCCACTGTGCCAGATGGCATTTGAGGCCAAGCATCCTGGCATCTTTTGAGCCAGAGGAAGGGTTCTGTGTTTCACCTTCAAGCCTGTGCTTGTGCCACAGCTTTGATGATATCCAAAGCTACAGTATCACAAATGACAAAAAAATTCATGCAATCCATAAGGGAAAGTCTTCTCATCATGTCTGCAAGTGACTTGTGAATGTGAGGTGGTGAAGGATGGAAGGCAGAGTTCCCACCCCATAAGGACTTTCAAGATTAAAAAATTAAAACAGCTCCTAGTGGTCCCTGTATTTACCAATTAAAAGAAAATAAAAACCCAACCAACCAAAAACCAACACCACCAAACCCCACTTTGTTTTTATCAAGATTGAGAGATGACACACAGGCTGACTACAGCATTAATGAGCTTGTCTGTGGTTTAGGAAATTCACATTCAGATCCTTCTACTGTTGTTTCCAGTATGTGTCTGGGCTGGTGGCTGCTCTGCTTGTGTTCTTAGATTTCATGTTACCACTACTAGTTCCAAATTTGGGTAAATTTTAACAGATAGGACTTTGTTTCGGTCTAAATAGCAGCTTATTTAGCAGGCTCGCAGAACTTCAATCCCAAATGATGACAGAATTATGAAAACTGATTGTTCTATGAGATTTCTGCCATTCAAAGCCAAATTCACATGCTAAACTTGATTTGTCTGTTCCTTTTACTACTCTTCAGAGAAGTCTGAGCACTGTAATAAGGACTGTATGGAGTAGAATGAGAGCAGAATAGGTTAAATGCTGCAGATGTGCTCAAACTGGGGTTAGGGAGAGACCCCAACCTGGGATCTAAACTGCTTTATGACTTCTGCATAACTGGATAATTGAGCTGTAATGGGATGCAGAGTGGTTGCATGTTTGTCTGCCCATGAGAGGCACAGCTTCTTTTAAGTTGCCTGGACTACAGGCCCCAAAAGATCTTGTACTAACTACAGGATAAAATATCTGTTGCCTCCCTGAATCCCTCCATGTGCCTGAGTAAGAGGGATGTGAGTGAGGGCTGAGTTCCCAGAGTGGGTGCAGGGAGCACAGTGTGAGAGCGTGCGATGCTGTTCAGAAACATGGCTTAAGGTCAGACTCCACTCTAAAGCTTCCCCAGAATCCCAAATCCTCTTTTTATATGAGTTTCACTCAAACACAAACAATTAAAGAATTTCATCTTCCCCTACTTCGGTGGGAAAGCTTGGATGCTTCTCCGGTCTCTTAACTGTATTAAACAGCCCCAGAGTGTTCCCTAGATGAGGGTCCTGCTTGGCTTCAGACGACCCAAATCTTTGTGTTTGCTGTGGATAAGTTGGTCACTGATGCCAATTGGCAGTAGGGAAGAGAAATAACACAGCTTGTTGCAAAGAAGAAAAAAAAGAGGGGCAGCTCCAAGCCTCATCGCGTCTGCTCATGTGACTGGAATGATGAGACAAGGACTCCCATCAACGGCAGCGTTTCAGAGACCTCAGCGTGGGCCACTGCACATCTCCACTATCTGTGTCCTTTTATGTCTCCCCTCCTAAAGACAGCACCCATGCCAGCTTTGGAGCTTTAGCACCACATATTCTGACCCCTGCCTGGAGCACAGGGAGGTGCTTTTTGTAGTTTTAATTTTGGAATTTGCCCCATTAATAGCCATGGTCTGGTGGAATGGGGAGAAACATTCCTCCTGGGCCGGACTGCTCTGGTCTCCAGCAGCTCTCTCATCACCAGGGGTTTGTCAAAGCGTGCAGTATGCTAACATCCTGCCAGCTCACCTTTCGCAAGCCGACTCAAAGGCATTAGTCCCACCAGTGCAAATAAGGTGTCTGCCACATGTCTGCTGGTTTCTCCCTGGTGCACTCAGGCAAAGCAGCCTTTCCTTGTCAGTCATTGACCAAAACTGTTGATTCTGGAACAACTGACTGTGCTGGTTGTAGAGGATGCCAAAACCTCTTGAAAGCTGGGACGCAAAGGTGTTTTCTTTTTAAATGAATTAAGCTGTAGAAGGAATTTTCCCCAGAGCTTATTTGATATCTGGAATAGAAATGGCTTTCCTTCTCCAACTCCACCTACTCAACACTCCGAGTTGCATCCAGGGAGCCTTTAGACACATTTCTCCTCTCCTCTCCAGACTATCAGCACTGGAGTTCCACTGCATTTATTTCTAGACAGCTGACAAATATTCCAGGTGAGTCCAACTTGAATTTGCTTGCTGAGTTAGTGTAATGGACTTAGTACAGTCCAGGGAGAATGTAGCAGTTGGAGGGCATTTTCTGGTCTATCAGACACTTCTATCAGGGCTGAGCTGGAGGAAGTTTGGTCCAGTTTGGTTAAACTGTTAAAATTGCAGCCAGTTCCTGAATTGCTTGCTAAAGCTCAGGTCTGGTATATCCCACTTGATGCAGGTGTTTTCCAGGGAGCCACCCCTGCTCTGTTTAGCAGACAGCTCTCCACTACCACTTCCCAAGGGCAGGCTGACAGGGATTTCTGGGTAGCTCCAGGCCCCTGGATCACCCAGACACCTCATGACCTCCCTGCCTCTCAAGAGAAACACAGCTGTGCCAAAGGAAAGCACAGCCCAACATCTGCATATGCCCAAAGCAGCACGGACCTGTCACTGCTAAATGCTGTCACAGGTTCTGTGACTGAGGAAGGACCTTGCATCGCAAAGGGTGCTTTGCAGACACATAGAGAGCAACCCCATGATAAGAGAGGCTTTTAAAAAACAAATCTTATTGAGAGGAGTGGTAAGCCCAGCTCCATCTATATCTAAAGAGACAGATACTGGTGGCACTGATAAACTGCTGGAGTGAGAGCCTAATGCCCCTTGGCTCCTGTAGGAAATAAGACCTCTACTAGCATCTGTAAATAAGTATCCCCCTGTGTCTTTACACACTTAAATACCTTTGCAAACCTGGCTCCTTGCCTTTTTCCCATACTTGGCTGCTGTTTCTTAATGTTTGCAGGGTAGCAGGAGCAAGAGCTCAGCTGTAATTTGGGGTTGTATTGTGCAAAGTGCTGCACAGGCACAGAACAAAAGACCTCTGACTGCTTCCCAGCATCCAGGTCTTGTTGTTTTAAAAACAACCTCCACTGTTTTGTTTGGTTGGTTTTTTATCTTTTATTCATTGTTTTCTTGTTTCCTTTATATTCCTGATGCCTCCAAGCTAGAATACCTTTGCTGTGCTCCTGACTGAGCCAGGCCAAGCCTGCCACATGGAAAGGACTTTTTACCTGTGTCCTGCTTATCTGCAAGTGGTGAGTGCGGCTGGAGTGAAGCTGCAAGGGTTGAAATGAAGGGTGTTGGGGGTAATACTGCACAACAAACTTTGTGCTTCGAGATTCCCACTGGGATTAGGGAACATGAGCACTGCTGGAATAAAAAGCAAAAGTTTAGACCACAGAGAACAGAGCAGATGCAAACATGTGACACAAAACTGAAAAACTGTGCTCCAAGAGAGGCAAATGCACTCCAGCTGTGCCTGGAGTGGGTGGGTCATGCTTTTCCTGTGCCCAGGCTGTTTATTCGACAGCAACTACCAGGATGGGATTTCCTCCAGGTTTACGTCAAGGAGCTTCATGTCGTGTCTCTTGACCCTTAACTAGGCAAAAGTTAGTGTATTAACAATCAACCAACCTTGGGTTCCAGACTGAGTCACGATTTGCATCCATCCCCAACTTACATAAACCTAAATCACCATACTTTAAAGCAAAACTTCTTGAGCTGGTGTTTCCTGTGAAATCTCAATAGGAGAAGCGTGTCTTCTGGGTGCTTTGATGCATTTCGGGTTCATTTTGGGGCTCTGTAATTCATGGCAGCTGGTTCTCTGATTATTTTATATTAAGGACCAACTTCCAGTAACATCAGTGGGAGCAGGATTTTAGCTCTAAAGCTATTATTAACTAATGCAGCACAACAATGCCTGGCTTTCGTTCTGTTTTGTTTTCTCCCAGGGTCGGAACGTGTGTGTATCCCATTAACTCTGTCCTCGCTGCTCTCAAGATGTTCCGCACAAATGATTTTATTTTTTTTGTAAGAAAATATATTTTACTAGGCAGTTTTATGAGAGCTGACAAAATGCCTCGTAAATAACCCAGCAGGAAATATGGGGTAAATAAAATTTTTACAACTTTATCATAAACCTGAGAAGTCTTTGGTTCCTTTTCGAATGGAATGAGCAAGGTATTTCATTAAAGGAAAAGACATGCTCTCTAAAGCCCAACAATTATAGACACAATGCCTTTTTAACCTGCAATTCAGTCAAACAGGTTTGGTGGCAGTGGAAAATGTTAAAGGCCCTGTTTTGACACTTTGGGTCACGCTCCCCACAGATCAATTTGTGCTGTAGGTTCCCAACAGAGCAGAGCTGGAGAACTGGTGTGTGCCTGACCTGTCCCCAAAGTATCCAGGACCTCTGAGGAAACACATATCTGGGAGAACCTGCCCAGGACAGGCTGAGGCTTTCTGCTGCCTTTGTACATCTCCGAGTATGGGGCTGTGCCTGGGCCCCTAAGTGCAAAGGGAATACAAACAAATATGGTCCTCAGGTCTTCAGCACAAGCCTGAAATGCAATGATTTGGTCAAAGACCAAGAGTCTGAAATAGAAATGCTTGGAACAGGCCTCAGTCCTTGAACTTTGCGTGAAGGGGGAATTCAGCTCTCAGCAGGAGGATCTTTGACGTGTGGTATTTTGGTACTGTGGGAAGACAGGAGGGGGTGTCACTTTTAAGTTCTTTTCACTAATAAAAATTCATATTGACATCCATGACTATTTTCTACTTACAGTAAAGCAGAAATTGGGCAAAATACAACCTGTTCTTGGGTGCATAAAAGGTATGGAAACTACTTCCCAAAATAAGTGATAAGGTGCCATTGTAGGCCTGCATGGTCTGATGAAATATCAGATGAGGTGATCTGTAATGGAGGCCTTTGCCATTCCTCACACCTCTAGTTCTCCGATCCCCACCCTATTTGTGCCTCCAGCCTGGCTAAAAACTTGAGAGAGAGCAATCCTGGAAAGACTGGGTTTCAAAGAAGCATTGGAGATGTTCAGATACCCTTGTTATCTTCCCTGCATTGAGAGCAGACCAGAGTGGACACCACCACCCAGGCCTCACCTTGCTGGCACCACAGGTTGTACTGCACAGCCATGGCCCCCACCTCTCCTCTGGGGCATTCTTGCATAAAGCCCACCACCCAGGGTGGTATGGGCCCCACCTTCCCTTGGAGGCACTGCTGCATTCCCTGCCTTCCCTCCCAGTCCCTCCCTGCTAGATAGCCCTTCCCCACCTACCCACCAGATCGCCTGGGTCCTCAGGACATCTACAGCAACTTCCTGCAGGAATGTCATGTGAGGAAAGCATCTAAAGCTTTTGCAGCTAAAATGCCATGTAAACAAGGAGGTAAGTTCACCCCACCCCACACTCAAAAGCTCTTGTGATGTTGATTTTTTTAATGGCCACCAGCCACATTCTGGGAACAGGACACCTAGAGGAGAGCTGGTCCCGGCACCAACAGGTTTGCAGTCCCTCAGCCTGATCCTCCATAATGGTGAGTGCTCGGAGCCCCAGCTGCCTTCCAGGCCAAGTCAGGGTGTCCCTGGGAGATTTGCCTGTATAAGGGCTCCAATGTCTGGCATGTTGTCTGGAAAGCACTGTGTAAAGAGAGACAATTACTACAGCCCTTTCCCGAAAGGAAATTCCATTTTGGCACTGAACAGCACGGTGGTGTGGCAGAGCACAGCCCTGGCAGAGCAGGCCGGGCTGCGTGCAGGGCTCGGCCCTCCCCCGGCAGCGGCTGACAGCATGTCAAAGGAAATTGGCTTTTCGGTGGGACACACTGCTTTAGTGAGAGCCCAAATGTTCCTGAGTTATCTGTTCTGAATCCCCCTTATTATCCCAATGCCTCTGTCACCACCCCCCTGCCTCTACCCTCCCCTCAGGCCCCCACCGCGATGCAGAGGTTAAATAAAATATCATTTCCTTCTAATTTAGCCTTTGTCTTTGGCAATCAAAATGCCCTTCAGGCCCCTGTGGATTCAACCTTCCAGGTCAGGGTAGGACATGGGAAACCCCTTCCCAGGCATTTCACTGTAGATAATGTCGTGGCTGATTCATGAGATCATTCAAAGCGCTGCCTTCCGCTGTGGCTGCTGCTTTTGGTGCTTGGGCTCTACCTCCTTTTCCTTCCCTACAACACCACCACTCCTGGCCAGATTTTGCAAACCATCTCCTGCAAAACTGGGAGCCACAGGAGGAGAAGAAAAATAAGAGCAGGTTAGATCTACTGCAGCAAAGTCTCTGTGCACGGGAGAAAAAAATCAGTGTGACTCCAGAGAGCAAGCGAACTCTGTCCCTGCTCCAGGAGGGGCTGAGCCACGGAAGCAGCAACACTTCGCAATTCTGCCACTCCTGTTTTGTTTGAGCTCTTGAGTGAGTGGACAGAAGAAGTGGGAGGACTCACACTGTGATACTGCTGGGCGAATATAGCAAGAGATGGGGGAACATACACAAGTCTGCCTCTGGAAGCATCACCTGTGTGTTATTTGTTAGGCTGAGGGTGCAATACAAAGCACCTGCATATATTTTTTTTTTTAATATAAAATCCAGTATCCTGTTCAGCATCTTCCTGGAGACTCCCTCTAACATAACACCCAACAGAGATAATGCTGGTAAAACAACCAATGGTGTAAAAGGAAGACCTATAAAGGACAGCATATAATTTATAATAGAGTGTTGTTGTTTTAACCTCTCCTTCCTTGTGCAGTTTTATGTATTTGAGTTGAAAGTGCAGAGGCAGCAGGGAGACAGGGAGCATTAACTTCACCCTATAACATGCAACATAGGTAAAAAGGGGGGAAGACTGACTTGTTTTTGTCACTTGTGTGGTCTCCAAGCTAAGTAGGATGAGTATGGAAGGAAAGTCTCTAGTATTGGTGTCCCATGCGTCTTTCTGACTTGCTTTGTCCATTTCTGACATGGTTGAGTGTGCAAATGTGTGGCTGGGGAACAGATACGATTGTCATGTGTCGTAGGACTTGGCCCCAAGTATCTCCTCACTGTCTGCTCTCGGCAGGAGATGCAGTAGGGATGCAGAAAAAGGCAAGCACTGAGTAAAGGACAAGGTATGGGTTGTTTGTGTGCATCCATGGTTATCCATGGATTGAGAACCCTGTATCATTGGTGGATGGAGCTGTAGGTAATTAGATCTCATGATTCTTTCAGAAATAGAATCAATCATCTATCTATCTATCTATCTATCTATCTATCTATCTATCTATCTTAAAGCAGCAGCCTCCTAAATAACTATTTAAAGTATTTCAAAAAGATAAGCTGGCAAGACACGAAAATCAGAGGGAGACAGCAGGGTGGGGAAAGCGCCTAAGAGCCGGGAATAGAGGACAAATGGTCCCCACCCCTGCAATGGTCCCAGCCCCCATTCTCACCCTGCTAACATCCCTCCCTTTGGTAAACAGAGACAGGCAGGTTGGCACCTTGTCTCCTCAGACAAAGGAGCTGGCCCTTTGTTTCACTGTGTGACTCCCTGGCAGATGGGGGCTGGAGGGTGCCTGAGGGGTCTTGCTCAAGGAAAGGCTCCAGTATGCAAAACGCGCCCACAGGCAGACAGGAGAGGGGTGGGTTTCCTCCTGTGAAGGAGCTGGGTGAAACAGTTTTTGTCTCCTGATGGTTCTTTTTTGACTTTGAGAAGATATAAGTAGTCTGTAGTTTTACTAACTAAGCCTTTTGTTTTTATAAAGGAGCTGAGAGGGAAACCTGGCATTTGGAGCCAAACTTTAGTTCTGAAGAGGGAGAAAGCCAAAATCCTGATGTCAGAAATGTGCGCATATTTCAAATATTTAAAATTCCTGCGCAAAATTTCTAAGGAGGTGAGAATCTGACCTGTTAATCAGTGAGATGCAAGCTTTGCAAAGTCCTAATATTTGCCAATCCTGGCTTCCAGCCCGGGGGATTTACTGGTTTTTATTCTTGTTGCTTTCAGTGGAGGTAAGAGAGGCAGGCAGAGGAAATAGCCAAGCCAAGGAACAAGAGTTGATGAGAAGCCCATAGTTAGTTGGTCAGTTACTCTGTCACTCAATGGTGTGTTTTACCAGGTCTTCTTCCAAGGCCATTGCACCACACATGTGGCCTAAGCTGGATGTGTGTGCTGTCTCCAGCCTCTTACAAAACAAAAAGCCAGGCTGAGGCAATTACATCTCTGAAAACATACTAATTTTTTGTAGGAAGTGTCAGGCACTGCATGGGGAGATTCATTTCCATACTCAGCTCTACTGTGATGGCAGCTCAGATGTGCCCCTGTGGATGGGGAGTCTCTGGGTTGAAAACAGGCACCATCAATGGACCTGTCGTGCTGGTTTGGAGGTCTCGGACTGGCTGGTAACAGGAAGATGCCCACACTGCTGTTGGCATGATTTGTCCCCTTGTTTCATTATTTTCCTTCCCTACTCTGACCTATTATTAACAGACCCACCTTCTACCTAGTGTTTCTGTTTCCCCTGATATATTTGTAAAAGGCCTCTTATTCTCCTTAATCCCTTTGGCTATAATTAACTCATTCTGCATTTTTGCTGCCCTTATCTTTTCCCTGCAAGCCTTAACTGACTGAATATTCTTGTTTGGTTGCCTCCCTGTTTTCCATTTCTACTAAAGGTTTTCTTTTTAATCCTTAGATATCTGAGTAGGCTTATTTCTTGCATTTTTCTTCTTTATTTACTCTTCTTTTCCTCTCCCACCTTGCTGTGTGTGTAAGGACCCCATCTGCCTTACACACATGCAGATCTCAGGACTGACTCACATGGCACATTACTTGCTCAATTTCTTAATTCCCTTCAACTCATTCACCTTTTTCCTTTGGCACTATGTAATTTTTTTTGCAATGCTGGATTTGCCCTTCCTTCTTGGGAGATTCCTACCTTCTCAGACAGTTCCTTTCTTTCACCCAATACCTTTTGTTCTACAGAAAACATGAAGTAAAAATTATTTCCTTTTCAGAAAATATTATTTATTCAGGGTTTATTTTTGACCCAGAAAACCAGAAGAGTTGAGCGCGGACTCAGTGCTCTTCAGCACTGTGTGGCTGTGGACTGGGGGAGTAAAAGCCCACAAGGGATGGTGCAGACCTGTTCACCATCACCATGCTGAGGCAGCCTGTCCTGCCTGATATTTTAGGGTGCCGAAGGTGGGGGCTTGGGCCACCCTCTCATTCCTGAGCCCACTGCTACCACCTACCTCAGGAGCAAGCATGGGGAGAAGATGATTTTACTGCTAACAAAGAGATGTAAACAGAAGTGTAATCTCCAGCCATGCTTTTCCTCTCCCTCCCAAGGGCACCCGAAGGAGAAGCCGCCAGGCCATGCAGGTGTACACAGCGTGTAATGCAGTGAGAGGGGATGGGGATGAACAGCCCATTCTTTTGTTCCCGTTATTGTGGAAACAGAGGCTAAAGCAGACGCCCTTGGTGGAGAGGGCAGCCAGCCCTCTCCACTCCGTGCTCAGTCCTGAGTGAGGGCAGCAGCAGCTGCCCATGGCCATGCCCACAGCCAGACTAGCTGGCCTTGGTCCCTGTCATCACTCTTTACAATGCCCATGGCCACTTTTTTGCCCTTTATGTTCCTCCAGTTTCAGGCTCTGCTGCTCTAGCACTGCGGTTCCGCAGGGTAGAGTGGGGGAGGGAAGGAGGAAGAAGTTTGGGGGGGTTGCTTTACAGAAAAAAAGGGGAAAAAAAAGTGAAAAGGCAGTCCTCCGGGGCCTGGGCATGTTGGTGGTTTTGCCACTTCCGTTGCCTGATCCACCTTTTCAGACACGCATGAGGAGACTTCTGAGAACAGCCCTGAGCCGGCCCCGAGCGCTCTGGCATCTCCAAGCATGGCAAGGGGACAAGAGGTGCCCGGCACGCTGGGAAGGGGAACAGTGAGGCCAGGCTGCTCCCAAACACACACTCACGCATGCACACCTACCAGCCTCCTTCCACAAAAGAGGCTTCTTTCATTTCCTGCGAGAGGAGGAGGTGGGAGAGAGGGAACTTGAAGGCTGCAAATTCCTCAGCCACATATCTCGCCTCCCTCTCCTTTCCTATGCTGCCTGCCAGCTCCATGTTCAGGAGCTGCGCCTCCTGCTTCCCATACCAATAGGCAAGGCTGAACAACTGTGCTTTTAAACCTTGCGAGACATTCTGTTGCTTTGGGGGTTGTTTTCTTATCACAGCATTTGTGTGCTTTTCCTGTCAGAGCCACCTCAAGGCTGCTCTAACTCCGTAGGGCCAAGTTGCTGGGTAGCTGCTTTGGAACACAGGCATGCCTTGTGCTGTGGTTTAAGGATTTTTTCCACCTGAGCTGCCCCCTTCTTGCCCCTAGCCAGCCCCAGGAAGCTTGTCTTCATGCATATTGACAATTACCCTATGCTGGAGCAAGGCTTTTCCAAACCTTCAGCACTATACCTGCCATTTCAAAGGGATATTGCTGTCAAGCACTCAGCTTCTCACA
Source organism: Oreocharis arfaki (assembly GCA_013398015.1). Taxonomy (NCBI): domain Eukaryota; kingdom Metazoa; phylum Chordata; class Aves; order Passeriformes; family Paramythiidae; genus Oreocharis; species Oreocharis arfaki. Next base: position 618,166 of record VZRR01002750.1, read on the forward strand.
AAACTGTGAGCTGGAGACACTAAAGCAGCAGGTGGTACCCAGGTGTGTTAGGCTAATCCTCAGCTTTTCTAAGGCAGGGTTACTTTCCCTCATGAGTAACTAGGACAAGCACAGGAGAGGCAGACGGTGTTTCTGTTTCAGTTACTTGGCACTTGCAGGCTTTCCGTGACTTTTACAAGGTAGGCTGTATTGCTTCTCCTGTGTCAGGGACAGACACATTAGGGGTGATGGGTGAGATCTTATTCTCTCCAGAGCTGTGGCAAAGCAGCTCACACCAGCCACCCCCGGGCTGGCATGGCTGTGAGGTGGTGGTGGTTCTTAGCCCATTCAGAGCATCCTGATACTGTGCTGTGGCTCACTTAGAGCCAGTGCTGATGCAGGAGGGAGTCCAGCTGCCTCTTCTGTTCCTTTGCCTGACCCTGCAGGCATAAACGAATGGTATCAATCAGAAACAATGCCTGAAAGTCAAGTAGATTTGGTGTTCATCTAAATAGGGGAAATCCTGTGCACTGAGATTTCAGGACCTGGTGGCTGGAGTGCAAAATGCATGGAGAGAAAGTGCGCTTCTGCAGAACGTTTCCCAAGGCATCCAAGGACTCTCTGAAACCCACAAAGCCTGCCCTAAAACCACAGCTGCAACAAAAGAGGAAGAGTCCACAGCAGAACTGGGAGCATATTAAACCTTGCAAAATCGGTCTCTTTCTGTGGTGGGGAGCATGTGTATAAATACATATGTGCAAATACAAGGAGAGAGAGCTGTGCTTGTTCAGCATCAGGGCTAAAAGTGATGGCAGAATGTAGGAATGCTGAGCAGGGGTGGTGATTTTGGGCAGGGCTGGATCAAGTGGAGTGGCCAGAACCAGTGGCTTCACAAGGAGAATTTCCAGTCTTTCCAGTGGATTTAAAGGATTCTGGGTGGTTTGTGAGCCACAGAGGTAAATTCAGCAAAGATGTAAATGGGAGAGTGAGCCATCAGAAAGAGCAGCAAGGAAGAGGGTGCAGATAAAAAGATGTCAAAAAGGTGCGGAGTGCATAGGGTAAAAGGAGTATAATTTCCAAGTGACACTAAGGAAAAACATAGGAAAAGAAAGTAAAAAGACTGTTAAAATACAGTCAGCTGTCTAACATTCTAGTTCCACCTCTGTTCTTATTAGTCCTGACACCACTGAGTGCAGCCACTGTTGAGTTCTGAGTTGTGCAGGGTCCCATGAAGGCAGTGTTCAAAGTTGACCCCAGTGAGACTCTGCCCAAGGTGGCTGCTTCCCTGGGCATTGAGTCAGGAGCACAGGGTTAACTCTGTGATGCAGGACCTTTGCTGGGCAGGTGTGTGTCCCTCCTGAACAGCTTTGCTGGAGCTGGAATGACTTTGGCCACAGGGATCTTGACAAAGAAAGGAAATCCACAAGGCCTGTGCCTGGACACATTGTCTGTAAGAACTGTTGCTTATCTGGACAAACCTCTGGGCTCAGAGTGCTGGTGCATACTTTGGGAACATGCCTATGGTATGGTTTGCAGTCAGGGCTGCATATTTTGCCTGCTGCATGTAGCCAGCTGCAAGTTTCCATTCTTGGCATGTGACCATGTCCGAGGCCTGCACTAACACAGATTAATGGATTGCCACAACCCTACATGATGTAGAAAAATCCTTCCTTAACTGAGCAGGCATAGACAGTACGGCTCTGAGTTAAGCAGGTGTAGAGCCTGTTCTAAATCTCAGGAGTCTGTATCTCTGGGGCACACCGGACTCACCTCCTGGAGGACTTTAGAAAGCACAGAAGAAGGAAATGCACGGGAGATCCTTGCTGCTATCTCAGTTCTTCTGAGCACAAGGTCAGCAGAAAAACAGCTGCTCCATGCTATGTCTGGACTGCAGGCAGACAGGTTCCACTGGGCAAGCCACAGCCCTGGTTCCCTGACCACTTCATCTAGGCCAGGGATGTGGTTTGGAGCTCCCTGACCTCCTTTAGCACACACACCCAATCTTCCTTCCCAGGAAGTCAGATCAGAGCTGCTGCAACCCTCAAGATGGAAAGTCCAAGGAGGGGCTGAGATCAGGGCTTACAGCAGTGTTTCTGTCTCTGGGGTTATCCATGTCTTGCCTTCCACTGGAGCAAAATTCACTTTCATGTCCCTCAAAGTCAGCTTGCTGTGGAATTGGTGGGGAAAGAGAGTATAGCAAGAAGATAATGCAGCGGGGCAGCATTTCTTTGCATCTTTCCTGGGTAGAGACATCGCCCCTGTTCCCATCACTTGCAGGACCAGCTGTGATTTCTGGCAATGCCAGACACAGCCATCACTCTCTGGGTTCCTTTCCCTTTCATTGTCCCTCTGGAGAACAGGACTCCTGTTAAAAACCCTGCAAGTATCATTGAGAGCCAGCTCTATTATTCATTAGCCAGTGAAGCAAGACCGGCATACTCTCCCACAACCTAGGGATGCCCCTCTGATCTATTACCAATGGGGCTATCTTTAATGGGATCAGAGCTTGCCCTTTTTCACATCCCACAGGGACAACACCTGCCCACCAGAGAACAAAGAAGAAACCTGTTGTGATGGGAAAAAAGACAGAGTTCTCTCCAGAGACACAGCGAGGCCGTTTGATTAAGAGCATCTTTCTCCCAGCCAGCTGGTTTGCTAGCAAAACAACCAACTAGAGTTCATCTTTATGCAAGAGAGAAAATCTCTGTGAAGCAAATGCCACTAGTCCCATTTTACTCACCTATATAAACCACAAGAAATGTGGGGAAATCTTTGCAGAAAAAGACTGTAGGAGTTAGAGGGAAAATATTTCTGCCTAAACCCAGTATTTAAAAAATATTTTTAAAGGGTAATTTCAGTGCAATATTTGAAATTCTGCAGCAAAGAGATTTATCTAGAAGCCTCATCTCTAGCTTGTCTTCCTCAAAAGACACAACAGTTACCATTGCTGTACATTTCTCTCTGTAGCCCCAGTCTTCGCAGAGCTGCAGCATCCCAGTCAAGCAGGTCTGATTCCAGCTGTGTTTTCTGCATGAAAAACAGAAATGTAAAAGTCCTCTGGAGACTGTCCCATGTGTGCACATCTGCCCAGGAGTGCCGTTCATCTGTAGTACTCCCAGTCCTGGGACAAGAAACCAGGATGGAACCAAACAACCCCCATCTCCTTGACAGTGGTGCCAAACTCCAAACCAAACTACACCTTTTTTTTTCTCTGCCTGTTTCTCGAATTGGGGACCGGGCTTCATTGCTGGTGTTTATCCCATGAGCTGCCCAGAGCAAAACTGGCATATGAGCACAGGTGCAGGTTCCAAGGGGGTCAGAAGAAGGTTGCCTATGACCCAGGGGCCTTTGTGGTACATGGATCATTAGCCCTGTCCAGAGCTGGAGTGGAAAGACTCAGGCATGCTTGGGTGTGTTTGTACATCCAAGTTTCTTTGGCAATTTGGTGACTCTGGCAGAAAGTGTGAGCAAAGATTTATGCCAGTGGATGCAGCACGTAGCAAGAAGTTCACCTTCAGTTAGAGAGGATCTTAATATGACCTTCCGTAAAAAAGGGGCATTGTTTTGAGTTGTTAAACAGCTGCTGTGTTCCACCCCACTAATGGTTGCAATTCAGGAGTGAATAATATAAGCCTTAGATAAACAGCCGGTAAAATAATTTGGGATCTTTCCTGATGGGGGGAAGCAGGCAAGTTACTCAACAAAAAGAAATTATTATTCTCACTGCCTAGGAAATGAAGTGTTCTCCTCTTCATCATCAAGTGGGCTGTCACACGAAATCTCTCCCCGCCCTTCTGGAAGCAGCCCAATGCCACTTGCAGTGCTCTCTTGCCATCTTCACTCTCATAGGAAGCAAGAGACGGTTTTCGTTTGGATTCACGCATCTTCTCTGTTTTCCCTTCCAGCCTTTGTCTCCTTCTCCGCCCCATCTCCGGTCTTCTTAAAAATAACCCTCCCAACTGCCCTTCTGCTGTTCTGTATGGGCACAAACACCATCTCCTTTCTTGAGGCAGCCGCGACATGACCGCAAGAGAAGCAAAAGTCTCCCCCACCCGCTCCCTCCTGCCAAGCTCCGTGTGTCCGCTCGGTACACGCTGTGTCTGCGGGGCTGGGGCACGACTGCAAAGCCCTGGGCCTTGGGTCTTGGCCTCCATCGGATGAACAATTTCCCGTTGAAGGTTACTCACTTCCTGTTTTCCGTATTTAGACAATCTGGGCCTATTGGGAGCTTTGATTTGTTGTAAACTTCAGCTGTTTTAAACGTTAAGTCGCGGGTGACTGAGGTAAGGGGGAGGAGGGGGAAAGGCCTGGAGACAAATTAGGGCTATTTAATACCAGGACTGTGTTCTCTCCGCAGTGTTCCAGTGACCATTAGAGCATGTGAAAGGAAGGTCAGGGGCTGACAGCATGGGAGATGGCGCAAGGGCTGCTTCACAATGGGTTGGGGCTGGAGGCGCTGCGTGCGGCTCTGTGTGTGCGTGGGGCTCTCCCTCAGAGCGCGTCGTCAGCGCTTGGAATCAGCCAGGGGATGCACTCCAGTGACTAATGTCTCCAGTGTGTCATTTGAGCCACAAACAGCTGTATGGAGGTGGTAACAGCCATGCAGCAGCTCCACAGAAAAGGCAAGGGAGGAGTCTCTAACCTAGAGAGTGCTGTGCCCTTTTCCTGTGCCTATCAGTGCACACCACATGCTGACATTTGTTGGAACTTGCCCTGAAGTTTGCTAGGCTGGAGCAAGTTAACACTTGTATGTAGCTGATAGGGCAGGTCATGTCTTCTTTATGCCTGCTTTGCAAGGGTAAACTGAGGCACAGAGCACTGTAATTCTGCTTTTTATCAGAAAGTGAAGTGTGTGAGGGAATGGGGTGAGTCCTGGCACCAGTCAGGCAGTGGTCTGCCTCCAGAGATGTGCTTTTTCATCAAGAACATCTTTCCTGTGCTTCTGGGAGTAATGCTTGGAAAGAGAAAAATAGTGTGCAGTCCAGAGTGTGTGTGGGCTCAAAGGTTGTGTGAACGATCTTCGTCTGTTCCTTTTTGTTCATCTAGTTCTCTTCTATCTATAATTAACTCTCCAAATGGGGTGGTTTTACTTCCAAAATTTTCAAGGAGCTACAAAAAAGAAAAGAAAAATAAAATAATGGATGGGCTGAATTAAAGCAGGAGACGGTAAATTAATCTGAATTTTACAGCAAAATCCAGTAGGGATTGCTTCGAAATCACCCTGGCAGTATAACCTGCAATCTGAATGCCAATGCGGGCAAGTGGGAGTGAATTAAAGAACCAGAGATAAAAAATCACAACCAAATTAGACAACAAAATGTCCCAGGTAAAGAAATCTGCCATGTACTCTCTGCCTGACAGCAGGCAGGAGCTGAATCAAGAGCCAGAGGAAAATAAAAGCACTGGGGAAGACTTTGGTGTAGCACTGAAGTGTTTAGAAGAAACAAGGGTCCATGTTCACACTCTGGCATTGATAGGCCCAACTCCAAGTGATTTACACAGGCTCTTGACCCTCCTGAGCCAGAGTCAACTTTCCCCCAGATAACTCCCTGCAGCCCAGAGTGCAGAACCACAGAGAGAGGCGCATGCAGGATACAGGCAGGTGGCTGTTTTCTGCCTGGCACTGCTGCATAGGCTTGGTTAACATTATACTTCCCCGATTCAGGTTTTTATAGACCAAACAGTAGCAGTTCCCTCCCTCAGTGGTATGCCAAAGCCTTTCCCTGAAGGAGGGGTTAGTTCTCTATTGTCTTTCTACCTGCTGGATGTTTTCTCTGCTGTATCTCTCACCCTGCAACCGCATTTTGTTCAGATATGCTTTCGGTGCTCAGAAATGCAACTTAGTTCTTACTGCAAATTCCGGGCAGTTCTGCAGTGTCTCCCATAAGCTTCCTCTGATGGGGGATCCTCAGCCTCTCAGCAGCACCTTGGTGCAGCCTGAGCCCTGGATTTAGGACAAGCTCTGGATCTGACAGGGACACATCAGATTGAACCACCAGGACCGACTGCAAAGCCGGCACCACAGAGAATTGCACCCAAAGCTGTTCAGGCAAATGGTGTCTCTGAATTGGCACCAGTCAGCTGCCCTGATGCTGAGGTTTGATCTGTTAGACCCAGAGTAGCCTGGTTTGCACTCATATCACCATGCTTAAAGAACAGTCACTTAATCTCACTTAGAAATGTTTACTTGCAAGGACCAGATGGCCCAGGGAGTTGGGCTAAACAAAGCATTTTACTTCTAGGTCATGCATTCTAATCCAGTCCAGGTTGGTGATAAATGAGCATACTCACCTGATAGCCACTTTTGGCTTCATTTTTGGTTGTTTTTTAGGCTAATTTCCAAGGGGAGATGCCACTCCACGAAATCTCCCTCTCTGCCCTGCCGCAGTTGGTACTGATTTGACTGTCTCTGTGGAGAAGCCAAGAATCAAATGCTCCATGGTGCCACTGTTTTCTTTCGCAGCCTGCAGGTAAGGGGAAGTTGTCCTGTGTCTGGCTGTGTCACGCCTGCTCTGCAGATGGGCAGGAGTTCAGTTTGTAAATCTGCCGCTCCAAGCCCCTCCATCAATGTGAAATTAATTTTTTAAAAAATGGGAAAATGCTTAAATTGCAGTTGACATATAGGCACTCTCTGCTATGAACTTTACATGCAATCACAGATAACAGCATCAAAATTAATGCCTGCTTCCCACTCGTCCTGCTATAAGCAATAAACATTTGGCAAGTCAGTAAATAACAAAATTCTCATGTGGCCATCTACAGGTCACCAGGATACTTAAGAAGTTTGCGTTAATTATACCATGTTTGCCATCAAAGAGGGGATATTAACCCTTTCAAGCTGTTGCAGGAAAGCAGTGGAGTCATTTGAAAGTAAGTAAACAAAATCTTGTCACTAAAAGTGCAACCTTTGCAAAATAATAACAAAAAAAGGGATGTTTGAAGCAAAAACCTCACTAGACATCATGGAAAATACAGTACCTTTTCAGCTTTCCTTTTATTTATTTTGTATTTTGACATCAAACACTCCCTGTAACCTAATCTTCTTGGCTTTTGATGTGGCCGTGGAGACATGACAATTAAGCACGGCTTAAAACAATAATCCCAACAACGGGAACCAAAGGCAAGTAATGTCAGGGTTCCCCCCTCACAAAAAGCCTGTCCCCCAGTGTTTGGTGGTAGTGAAAGGACTATAAATCCCAATTTGTTGCCTCGATATCTGCTCTGTGCTTACACTTTACGTTGAACTTTACACACTTGCTCCATTTCCATTCCCTGCTGTTTGTTTTTCTTCTGCTATGCAAAATGTCTGGAGACAAACACGATACACACATTGCAGCGAGATGGTTTGATCTTTCACAGATTAGTGCCACCTGACAAACACAGGATTATTTATTGTCTGTGTTGCAGGAACTGCTGAAGCCCCCGCTCAGAGAGGCACGCTCCTCCAGGCGCTGGGGGATGCACCACCCCTCCTGACAGCCTGATGGATCATGGCCCCAGTTCTGTCAGCAGATCCCACCAAACCAGCAAAATGCAGGCAGGGAGGCAGCCCCTAGGTAAGCCACCATCACAACCTGAATGGGATGTGTCCTGTGCAACCAAAGCAAACAGCTTGATTATTCCATATTTTAAAGAGATGCTGCTAGTTCTCCTTTCTCAGCTATTCAAAGATGGAGGGAGAGAGGCTGAGCTTAGTTATAACCCCGTTTTAAACCTGTCTGAAAAAGAACATGTTTCTTTTTAAATGAAGCTTGCACGGTATGCTATGGACTGCCTCTCTTTTTTTTTTCTTTTTAATGGGTGTTTGCACTAAGCCTTGCTGAACAAGTTAGAGAGATGATTAACTCGTCTGAAATGATGCGGGAAGGCCTCGTCCCAGTTGCGTGTTCTTCCTTCAGCACATCGAGAGCTGCTGCGGCTCCGTGGCGTTCACGAGCAGGGCTTGCAACCAGGGCTGGGCAGGAGGCTGCAGGGGGAAAGAGAAGCACTGCTAAAAAGGGCTGGAATTTACACACACACGCTGAAAAAGGAACTCAGGTTATTTTTTTCCTTAATGAGTAAAAAGTTATCCCCAAGCTGGTTTCCACAGAAGTGAGACACATCTCCCAGGGGGGTCAGAGGAGGAAACCCAAAGTTCATAAGCAATTTTCATGAAAATTTTGTTGCAGCAGCAGCAGTGCCCACCCCTACGCATGACAGGGTGACTTTGCAAGACTTTGCTTCTCTTCGTAAGGCCCAAAGGAGTTCCTTGTGTGGGTCGAACTCGACTGTGTGATGAAAGCAGCTACAAAATTTTGGTCATGGGAAGATGGTAAGCATTTTCTCCATCCTCACATGCCAGCCCACGTGCACACCCAGGGCTGCATCCCTTGTTCCCAGGGCAGCACTGAGCAGCTCCAGGCTGGCCATCCCCCCTTGCTCCCTTCATGCCACTGATAATGACAAATGGTAAGAAACAGGTTTCCAGCTTGAGAGTGTTCTTTTGGAGAACTTTCCCTGGTCTAATACAGATCCTGCCTTGAAACCCATTAAGCAGCTGGCCACTTTTATACGTTTACAGTGCTTTTAAAATATGTTTTTAATGTAAAAGTATTTCTCCAAACACTTTAAAAGTAACAACACCGAAAAAAAAAAAAAAACCCTCAAGAGAAACCACCAGTTCATCATCTACAATGAGGCTGCTGCCTCGAATTTTAGCCCAGCTTAGAAACTTTAGTGCACTTAACTACATGACCTCGTCACCCCAAAACAACACTGGAGAATGAGCTTTTGTACCTGTGCTTTTAATACTAAATCATTCTTTAACTACCTTTTTTTGTCCTACCCTGTTAGGTTTTTGAAATTTCAATAGACTGTTCTGCATAAAGTATAAGCTAATAATTCTACTGGCAACAATGACGATAATTTTTCCTCCCTCCCTACTAAAAGCAGCTTTTATGACATGAAGCAGGGCACAGGTAGTTTCACAAAAAAGGTATTTTATTATTCTTAGCAATATTCACCTTGAAGGAATATAAGGAAAGCATACACTTTTTACAGACAATATATAAACATGTTGTACATAATTAACAATAACTTAGTTCACTAATCCAAAAATAAGCAAAATAAAAATTAAAATAAAAACAGAAAATACTGAAGAATTTTTTTATGCTGATACAAGTACAAAATAATTTAAATCTCGACTGCCGTTGTCTATGCTGCAGTGACTGACAATATATTGCACTTTGTCAACTGTATCAGTAATCCCTGTCTTTCACCCACATCCCTTCCCCTCTGCCCAAATCCTACAGAAATTTGAGTTGGGTACAAATAATGTACAACTGTACCATTGTGAAAGGTAAAAAGTAAAAAGGACCTAATTTTTTACCTCAGTAGATTAAAAATTCTTATGATTTCTCCCAACCAATTTAGTTTCCCATTTATTTCCACTTCTTTACAAAGTGCACCTATATGCCTATGCAGACCAAAAAAAAGGAGGAAAGCAGGATTTTCATGGCTGCTTGGTTCTTAATTATAAAATACTAGAATTACAGGTTTAAAAAAATTTACATACATCCATTTTTTTGTTTCGTTCTGGTTTTTTCTTTAAAGCAGGACTTTTGCAGTAAAGATACAATTTGGCTTGATCCAAAAAAAAAAAAAAAAAAAAAAAAAAAAAAAACCCAAAAAAAAAAAAATAAAAATTTTAAAAAAAAAAAAAAAAAAAGAAAAACCCAACAACAAAATAGTTAAAATTTTAAAAAATAAAATAAAAAGCTTGTCACAGAGTTAAGCTTACGTGGTTTACATTATCTAACCCCTCTGTTCATTGGGGCATTTTCATCAGAAGTATAGCTAAATATGTACACTGTATGTTATACTGGAGCTTGTGTTCACGAGAGGCATCAGATCATAACAATCAATAGAATACACTTCACATTGGCAATAGCTTTGTTTTCGGTCATTTACGTACAATACGGTTCAATAACGGGAGATTTAAATTTATTTTTTTCTTCTTTTTTTTTTTTTTTTTTCATATAAAATCCGCTACGGAAAACAGACGTTCCCCTCAGAACGATGCTTTCCCCTCATCAGCTGTCGCTGTGTCTGGGATTTGACGGATGTGTGAAGCTCAAACTGATTGTCTTCTCTTTTTCCCCTCTCCAGTGATCTCAACCTCATTTCTGCCCTTCCTCCCTGTGAAGTCCACCAGGGCCTGGATGCCTGAGACAGCACGCGCTGGCTGCGTGTGGACGTGGTGGCCACACTGCCCCAAGTTTACCCAAGCAGCTAATCTGCATTTTTAAGCAACAGCTGCCAACACAACAGAACAAAATGCTTCAACCTCTAAAGTCTGCGAGCAGGATGGGTTTTGTGCCCCGCGATGGTTTTGGCTGTGCTAGAACTTAGCTGCGACACAGTTTTGGTAAATGCCTGTATCTCACCCCTTGCTAGTGCAGGATTGCCTTCCCCAGAGTTTTTCCCCAACAGTTTGTCTGACCTAGGTTGTCTGGTTTGAGGAACAATAGGGTAGTTGGGAGAGGGGCTCTTTTTCTTAAATAAATCTTTCATGTTAGGGAGAAGAATGAAGGAATTGTGTCAAAATAATCACCATCTTGGGCATATTAAAATCCCGTATTACGGCTACATTTTTGCTTTGTTCCTCGCCCTCGCAATCTTTTCCCCCTTGCTAGTAACTTTGGTATGGAAGATAGATGGATCTAATCCAAGAGGGCTGTCGAGTACATTTCCCCTCTCCTCCTTGTTTTGAAGGCAGCTTTTCTTACAGGGTAGCCATTGCAAATGACAGCACAAAAACATGCAATCAGAGGGGTTGAGGCTTTTTGTAGAAAACAAAATAAATATGACTTTGTGTCTGATTTTTAAAATTACAGTTTAATAAAGATGTCCTTTTCTTTCTTTTTTTTTTCTTTCTTTTTCTTTTTTTTTTTTTGGCTTTTTTTCTTCTTTTTTTCCCCATCCCAAACAAAGTCTGCAATAGAAATCCAGTATGTCTGGCTTCCAGTGAGCCAATTCCATCCTGGGAGGCTGCTTATATCTCTTTACAATATTCACAGTAATAACAAAGAGAGAAAAGAAAGGAAAGCCAGTTCCAAGCCTTCTCCTTCAGCTTCTGCCATCTTTTGCTTCCTGCTGGACCATTAAGTATCAAACAGGTGAGTTCTTTTTTTCTTATACCTGAGGGGGCAAAGTGCATTACAGGCACCACTACACATTTCTGCAGAAGACCCATCATTTGCAAGGTTTTAGTCCAGCATTAAGAGTTAAACCACATGGGAGCAAAGGTCTCCTCTTGCCATCCCTACATTCTCCTCTTGGCAGAACATTGTCTTACTTGGTGTCATCTTAGGCAAAGTCCCATGTTCTTAATATCTGGGTGGGTCTCTTGGTCATCAGGTTTTATCCCATAGCTGTAACCATGCTGGATGGGTGCGGGTGTCCAAATGAGATGCTGGAAGATGGGTGGATGGGGGTAGGCGTTGGTAGGATGTGTCCAGAGTGGCTGAAAGGGGGCAAATGCCCCATGGGTGCCATGTGACTGGCAAGGGCAGCAGCGCTGAAGGGAGACGACTTCTCCTGCATGCACTTGGACAGTTCCTCAAAACACTCAGAGCCTTTCTTGCTTTTCTTTGATTTGTTGGACATTTTCCTATTCCTGGTCTGAATTCCTTCCTTTTTCATGGTCAGAGGCCTGTTCACCTGCAAGAAATGAGAAAATCAGGCTCATGCAGACAAAATGACCTTATTGTGCAAAAATGAAAATATTTGGACAGCCCCCATGTGTTTTTCCTGGATGGAGACCTTTTTCTGGCCAAAAAAAATGGTGTTTCTCTCTGCAGAACTTGTTTATATTGATTTGTTTAATAAAACCACACACACAAAAAACCCCTAGACATGAAAAACAAATTGAACTGAATTTGGCAGCTGATGACTCTCTTTCCCGTAGGCTTACCCTCAGTCCTCATTCATTTCCTAATAGAAGATCAAACTAGGAGGCACATGCTGACCCAAATTCAGTCCTGAGACATGAGCAATCTTGTACCAGTAACCTCTGTTACTTACACTGTAAATAACGTTCTAATGTATCAAGTGTTCCTGCTTAGGAATAATTTCTTTAAAAAAGATAAAACAATACAACAAAGCCTTAGATATAATTATTGTGGTTTTCTACAAGTCAAAATGAAGATAGCCCGTCAGGATTAGTTTTTGCACAGAGCCCATTCCAAACGGCCTCTGCTTCTGGAGGGAAACGGCACACAAAACCCATTTAGTTAAAACCAAGTGTGGCAGCTCTGTTTTGCCTGGTTTGCCCAAGCGTTAGAAGCCAAGCTAATACATTGTAATGTCACTGAACTTAGCATCACTATGCTGACAAAGAACGGCTGTCACTTCCCAGGGGAACCTTAGAGACGGGGGAAGGAATAAAACAACAACCAAACCCCTGAAACCAATAAAAGCCTAGTGTACACCATGCAGTTAAGACATCAATCCAGGCTAGGCAAGCAGCGACACATGAGATGAGTAAATACTCACATTGTGCAATTTATAGTAGAGTCCGCAGGCATTACAAACTGGGTCCCCGTTTGCGTTACGTCGCCATAAGGTCGTGGTGGTTGTCTGACAGTTGGCACAACAAGTCCCTGCTCTCCTGGCCGCTGACTAACCAAAAGAAAAAGAAAATTAAAATGTATCACCAGGCAGAGGGAGATCATGAGAAAGGTCAAATTGGACTCAATATTTAGTTTGGGGAGAACTAGTTACTAAGATTTTACAGAGCATCAGGGCTGGCGGAAAGCTGCTGTCAGTTTTACGTTTTATGGCCGTTATGTTTTTGTTTAAATTTAAATATTCTCCTATACAAACTGCAGTTTCAAGCCCCCGGCACTCTGTGTGCAAGGGAAGTAAGGAGAGAAACAATGAATCTCCGATTCCACAAACAAAAATTTTGGAGAGTGGAAAAATATTCTTGGCTTTTTCAAATTTTCCCTTTGCAGGATTCTGGAATGCATCATAAAAATGCATTTGCCTTTTTTGTTTTTCTTTAATGACCGGTTTAGTCTGTGCCAATGTTGGGACTGTGTTCGAAAATAGGTAATCTTTAAGAATGTGATTTTTACCCCTACTCTGGCCCTTGAAAGGCGGACACAAAAGAAAACGAACCACATTACTTAGCTGGGTGCAGTATTTATCAGAGCCATCACTGAAAATTCAGTTTGCATTTACAAGTGAAAGGGAGAAAACAAAACTGGCTCCAACTTTCTTTAAATATTTAGCAAACCAAATTTCATGCCTTGCAGCAATGATTCCGCTGACCCGTCTGCCGCCTCTGTCCCTACTTAGTTCCTTGGCTGACAAGCCCTCAAACAACTGTCTTAAAATTAAACAAAACCACCAAAAATCCACCACCCTTTCCTAAAACTATTGTTCTGCTGAAACCAAGGTAAGGGGAAAGAAAAATGCCCAAACATTCACCCACCTCCCAAAACAAGAACAGGAAAAGAAGAACAGCAGGCGGCCGTGATTCCTGGATGGGCCCTTGTCTAGCAGACCCCACGATAAAGCGTCCTTTGTGCATGGACAGTGACGTATAAAGTGTTATGGACAGACTAACTGCACCCCGTATTCTGGGAAATTATTTTGTATTAGAAACCTTCAGCCCTGCCTCTAGAAGTGGTCAAAATACCAAGTCCATTTTGTGCTACCGAATTAATCCTGAGGATTCAGTATTTTCTTAAGTTGGAGTTTACTTCCTAAAGCGTATCAATCGTGGTCGTTCCCCGGGGGCCTTGCTCCCTGGATATTTCTGCAATTAGCCATGGAGAGCCATGGGGTGAAGCAGCAGCAAAGCTCACAGCAAATTTCCGTGAGCACAGAGCCAGTCCCGGGGCAGTGGGATTCCCAGAGAACTCCGTGCATTTCCCTGCCCGCCGGCCCCGGTGGGGAGCTGGCGCCGCTGGAAGCACAGCCCGGCCCGCTCACTAAAGAGGAGCACAGGGTTCTGTTCTCACTTGCTCCTGATTTACGCCATGGCCCTCTGTAACTTTCCCAAAGCTGATGGATGGTTCAGCAGCTTTAGGCAAGAATCAGGCCCTCGGAGACTCATATATTTCGGTGCCTTACTCGCCTGTGAGAACAGGCCAAAGGCAGAAAGAGGGGGTACCCCCTACTGCAAATGCACTCATGCAACCCAAACACAATTAATGCCAGACGTCCAAACGCTGACATTATTAATACGATCACTTTGCTATTGCATGGCAGATGAACAAATTCCCAAAGATGGCCATCTCCTCTCCCCCGCAAACAAGCAAACTCCAGTGGAAAAAGGGGCAATAAACAAAGCTGTAAATCAATTAAAACGAAACAAAACATTTAAACAACTATACTAAAAGAAAACCTCTCTAGTGCCCCCCAAACCCTGCACAGTGAGCTAAGTATAACAGTCTCCCAACACACTGGAAGGTGGAGACCTGTGTTTGCATATTTGAGATGGCTTACTGATACTCAACTATGCTGCTTAACTCTATGGCCTGTCCCATTCAGTCTGGAAAGCACTTGAGCCTGAGAGACGATAATGTTACACTGTTGTCTTAACATTTTTCTATATGTCAGTCATTTTAGAAGGCAAGTCATTAAGAAGCTTGCATAGCTGAAATTCTGACTCACGACAGAAATCTTCTGTATCCCATCCCAGTGTTAGAACAGCAGTGCCAATTTTCTGCTCTCTAAACCTCATTGAAACTTGCCCACGAATAGCTAGGAGACTTAGGCACCATAAATCACAAAGCTCCAAAAAAATATATTTATTATTCTTAGCATTTTACGCATTATTTGTGGAGTAGAGTGTATTAGAAATTTCAAAACAGCAAGCATGACTGGCAAGGCTTGCCTATAGAAACTCTCTAAAGCTTTTAGAGTCAGGAAACAGATACACAAAGTTTCCTTATCTTTAACGTACAGATATCCGGATAGGAAACTACTACCAGGAGCTTAGAAAGGACTTTTTTTTTTAAATCAGTCAAATGAAAATACAAAGTATAGGTGACTCCATGGAAAAATAATAGGATTTTTTTTTAACAGTAGGGGATTGTCTGGGGAGGGAACCAATATTAATATTGCCAGAGAATATAAGAGCGAAAATTACTTCATGGGCTTTATACAAATAATTATTAAGTAGGGAGCAGTAGCTTTGACTCATCTGATTTATTTTGCTTTTCTGGAGCTGGAACTTTTTTTTTAGTACATGGTGGAAGACATTCATGCTCATAACCCTTTCGCTCCCAGTGTGCGCCCAAACTGTCCCAAGAGGCCAAATAAATGAGGAATTAAATTAAAAGCTGTCATCCGAGGATAAACGGGGAGACGGACACACGATATCCCGCATGCACTGCGAGCGGCAGGGAGGCTGGGGACAGAGGCGGGCTCGGTGGTCTGAGCCGGGATGGGGGCGGAGGGGTGGAGGGGGAGATGTGCCCCGAGGCACGGCAGTGACCTCGCCGTGACTGACCCCCGTGTACAGCACAGCTCTCGGCTCCACGCAGGGGCTGAGCAGGGATGAGGCACGACTGACTTGTGCCTGTGTGTGGTCCCTTCGCCTTATTTATCCCCAAACCCAGGAGAAATAGAGACACCTACCAGCCTTCGCTTGGGTTTAATGAGAGGTCGGTTTTGACCGTTCATTTTGTGGTAGAGCCCGCAGGCGTTACACAGGTAATGCCCGGTGCCGTCTCTTCTCCAGAGAGGGGTAGCAGTGGCTCCGCAGTTCACACACTCTCTGCCTTCTAAATGGAAACACGAAGAAACCGGATTTCTTTCTTTAAAAACAAATTCACAAAATCTTTTTGCATTGTCCTTTAGGCATTTTTAAGAAGTCAAAACAGTGTGTTAATTCCGTTAATTAGGCACAGTCAGACAGCAGGTGACATCTACAGCACATGCAGCAAGGAGCTCAGTGTTTTGAGAGCTCCCAGGCTCCAGTGAGTATTTTATGTCATGATCAGGAATAGGCAGCGCTCTCTGCAAGGTGGGAAAGAGTGACACTCGTATTGTGTCAGATGGAAGTTATCGTTTCAGCAAGGAGAACTCCCTCAGTCTGCACTGGGCACCGCTCCCCTCCCGTATCTATTGCACTCCGGTGGTGAAATCCTGTGTTCCCCTGTCACAAAAACACCGGTGCACGTGCACACAAACACACACACCTGCAAACACACCACACATTAAAACAGAGAGTCAGAGGAAGAGGTTTTCTAGAATTAAATCTAAGCAAAAAGACCTCAAATTCTGCACTTTCTTTTTTGTTGCAAATGCTACAGGATGAGAAAGCAGAGCCGAGCAGACTGGGAATGGATACAGAATACCAGAGGCTCAGTTATGATTTTTGTTCTAAAGGCAGAAAAACGCTGTCAGTGCTGTTCATTGAGAAAGTTCAGTTTCACTGGATATTACTGTAAAAAACAGGCTTATGAGTGCTTTTCTGTTTCTGTGATTTTTCAACAATCCAGTTTGGATTTGGTAGGGAGCAGTTTACCTTCATTATTAGTTTTAGTACTACATTGTGGTAAACATGGCATTGTAGAATGGCTGTTAAACAAAACACAACATGTAACTCCTAGATATTTGTTTCTGCATCAGAAAGCTTCCTGCTAAAAGTTCATTTGCCTTGGATGGTTTGAGGGCAGGTCTGCTTAATATAGAAATCTCTCTTAATACAGTTTATGCAAATCCTACAGTATTTAACTGGAAAGGAAATTCTTTTTGCTAATAACTGAAGCAGGCCATGTTGAGTTCAGCAGGGCTTGTTTCTGCTTTAATCTAGAGAGTGGGTAGCTTTTAAACAACACAGTCTAGAGTGAAAAATGAGGGGAGCTCTGCAGCGCTGCATTTGTAGTTTTTGTCCCTCCTAGGGCAGGAAGCTGCAGGAGTCGTCCTGTCGTGAGTCTTAGTTTTCCTACAAAAACACTGAGTGGTCACGAACTTTCCCCAGTTCCTTGCACTGGGAGCTCCCTTACAGAGGGGGGGAAAAAAAAGAAGCAACTGTAAAACAAAAGAAAAAAGGTCCTTGCTTCCCCCGTCTAAAAATCATTGGCAACTATAGGACAAAAATTTAAATTAAGCTACTCAGGATTCCTCTATCTTTAGAGACCTGGATCTTGAATCAGTTTCCAAACTCAAGAGCTTTGGGGTACCAGTTGCCTGTAGTTTCTCTTCTATGCACTACCTAAAACTACATACATGTAGTAGCAACTGACTGCCAATAATGGCAAAGAAAGAGTGTATTTTTTCCCCTCCGAGGAATTATTTGAAACAGTACTGATGAGCTTGTAAAATAGCTGGTATTTTAGTTGCAAAACTCATATGAGATCACATTTCTAAATTATTGTCTACTTAAATAAAAACATGTAGTGAATTCATAAGCAAATATGTTCAATAGAATACATATGCAAATGCCTATAGAGCCATTTATTTTTAAAGAGCTGTCTAAATTCAGTCCCAATATATTGCAGTTCATTTCCTTCCACTGGTGAGAATGTTAAACCAAGAAGGTCAGTAGAATTACATAAATTGTCATTATTTGTGTCTAGCTGTATAACTACTATGATTTCAAAGTGGGGTCAAAACTTTGTCCATCACCTACTTTGCAGATTTAGGACTGCCCTTTTAGAAGAAATGCAAGGAAGGGTTGTGAACATGGAAAAGGTCTGCAGGCAGTCGTTTGGAAGCAGAGATATGTCTGATCCAGGGTAAAAAAAAAAGGCGGGGGGGGGGGGAAGTATCTTCAAGTTAAAGTTAGGCCGGAGTAAGTTAGCAATGACTGGACACCTTAGTCTCTTGCACTGGTATGTAAACTGTATTTGAACTTTTGCTCTTGTAAAATGCGAAGGGAAGAAGGCCCTCTGCGATCTGAAGGGGACCGGCCAGGGAAGTTTCGCTTTCATCTTGTACTGGGGCCTTGGGTGGTGTTAATGGAGAGACGTGGAAATTATGGAGGGAGAATTACCTATCGCTAGAAAGTCCCCGTGTGTCGTCCCTGGGGGTTTGCCTGACTTGAGGGAGCAGGGTCGAGCCTGAGCCCCTCGGGAGGCCGAGGCCTGCTTTACTCCCAGGAAAAGGGTTTGGGTTTCTTTCTCCATATAGATCCCTCTTTGTACAACGCGATCTGCTGGCTCAGCCTGCCCTGCTCCCGTGCCCCGCGGCCCTTCAGCGCCCCGGGGCTGTGCATTGGCCCGCCCCAAGCTTCATCTCCTAGTTTTAAAAACCCAGAAAAGCAGAACCGAGCAGTCACTTGTCCCTGTGTCCCGAAGAGGGCCAACACAAGCACCCAGCCTGGCAGCAGCCCGCACCCTCACCCCAACAGCCTGCGCAGCCACCCGCACGCAGCCCCGGGAGCGCGGCCCTTCCACCCGGGACACGGTGGGGAGGCCGTGGGGTGCGACACTTACCCGAACAGGACCTGGCCTTGCTCCGCGGCTTGGGGGTGAAGCTGGACGCGGGGCCCCCTAGAAAGCTGCCCGGGTGGAAGAGGCTGCTGCTGTAGTCGTGGGCTGCCGGCACGTAGGAGGGGTAGGTGGGGATGGGATGGTGGGTGGAGGGCTGGGCCCCCATGCTGGTGAGGCTGCTTCTGAGCGGGCTGGCGCTCTCCATCTTCATCCCCTCCGACAGCGACACTTGGTACTTGATGCTGTCTTTGTCCTCCTGACGAGCCCCGGCGGAGGAAGAAGGGGAGGCGGCGCTGGTGGAGTTGGGGTCTGGGGACACTTCCTTGGGAGGGGTCGGGGGGAAGCCGAAGAGGTGGGAGCCGGAGTGCGAGGCCGGGGTGAGCGAAGATACGGAGGCGGTGCTGGAGGTGCTGCTGCCCGGGTACACCGAGATGGCCCCGGGCGCTCCGGCCGCCGAGGGGTGCAGGGGTGTCTTGGTGAAGGGGCTGACGGTCCAGGGGTTGTGGTGATGGGCAGACAGTGCCGCCTTGCTGCTGTCCAGCCAAGGGATCCCGGGGCTGTGGATAAGATGAGGCCGGCACATTTGACTCCCTGTCAGGCGGGCTGCAGAAAAACAAGAGCGTTTGGGATCAGCGTGGGGCGGCTCAACCCGGAGCGGCTCGGGGAAGACCCCAGCTCCCCGTGGTTGAGCAGCTCCTCGGTCTGCGAGCAGCTGGACGGCAGGCGGCCGCGGAGAGACTTCACAACCCGGGGAAGAGCAGCCAGGCTGGTGAAGCAGCCCCTTCACCCTGTCCCATCCGAGGGAGATACCAGCCAGCCCGGCCAGAAGGAACAAGGCGGGCAGGAGGGGGACTCAGGCACCCCCTTTCCTCCCACCCCATTCCAGGGAAAAAGCAGCAAACCCCTTTTTGCTTTATCTTTCTGAGCTGCCGTAACGCTCTCTCTTCGGCTCCTAGAAATATCCCCAAATAAAATCCATCGCCGGTTTGAATCGGTTTGTATTTTGCATCCGGGAAGTAGCCGTGTCTGAGAAGTTTTAGTCTGTGCGCACACTATTTCCCCTTCCTCTCTCACCTCCCCCATTTCTTTCCCTCCCCTCCGCTAGTCCTTGGTCATCCCTAGGGTTAAAATTCACCCGTGCCTGCCTTTCTATCCTGTTTTGGATCTCTTTTTCCCCGGCTCCGACACACCGCAACGGCCCCGAGTGAAACTTCTCACCCCCGCGCAGGACACCCGCGGCCCGTACGGCGGGGCCCGGAGCTCTGCCGGGACTTCGGGGAAGGGGCCGGGGTGCTGATTTACCGTGTGCCTGGCTGTAGGAGACCCTGGCCCGGGCATGGGCGGAGTTGGCGTAGTAAGGGTTGCCCTGGGAGTCCAGGTGGTTGAAGAAGACATCGACTTCATCCGGAGGTAGGAGCTGCGCTGGTTCCATGTAGTTGTGAGCCAGCCCGGGGTGGTGGCTCTCGGGGTGCTGCCCGTTGAGCACAGCGTGGTGGGTCATCCAGCGAGGCTGATCCGTGGCCACCTCCATGGCCTTGGGCCTCCCGTCCCACCCACCCCCAGGCCAGGAGCGAGCTGCGCTCGGTGGGGGCGGGGGGTGCCGCTCGGGGGATCGCTTCTGGCGCTGCCTGGTGGGTTTTAAGAGACTGGGGTGGCTTTTCTTAGAAAGAAAACCGCCGTGTGAATGGAGCGCGCCCTCTGAGGCGGGGGGGAGGACCCCCGAAGTCAGCGTGTCCCTCTGTCAACAGGCGGGTAGCGGAGTCAGGTCCAGGGAAGCGCCGGGGCAGCACCTGTAGGGAGAGACGGGAGGGTTTAGCAGCTCGGCAGCCCTGGGTGCGCTGCTCGCCGGGCCGGCTCCCGGCCGGCTTCTTTTCCCAGAGGTACATGGATGGGGAGGGGGAAGCAGAGCCCCTCCTCCCTTCCAAAAATATCCTCTCCCCAAAAGTCCTTGCCTTGCGCCCTCCCTGCTCATTGCCCCACAAAATAAACAGAGATCCCATTTCATACTCAACCAAAAACAAAAAGGAAAAAAGGAGAAAAAAAAAAGAAAAAGGAGAAAAAGGAAAAAGCTTCCTCTCCCCCCCC
>VZRR01002754.1:0-64044 GCA_013398015.1 Oreocharis arfaki
CCCGTGGGGGTCCTGAGCCTTCCCCCGACCTCCCGGTGCTGCAGCGGCCTCGGAGCTCCCGACGGGAGCAGTGCGGGGCAGGGGGGGCGGCGGGGGATCGGCTGCTCGCGGGCCTGCATTGTGCGATGCGAGGTGTGCGGGGCGAGCTTTGTTCTCGGGTTTTCAGACTCGGAGGTTTTTTAATTCTCTGCCTTTGGGTTTTGTTTGGGGCAGGTGGGGCCGGGGAGGAGCTCACCCAAAGCCCGAGGTGTTCCCGCTCAATAGCGAGTTGTAGCTGCGGATTGAGGGGCAGTGCTGGGTGCTCGCACAGTCCGGACCCGAATATCAGCTCGAGGTGGTTCCTTTGGTGTAACTTTATAGGTGAAGGAAGTTATAATTCGAGCAGGAGAGCATGGATCTTATCCTGGTTTTCCGCATGACCTTGGCCGAATCCGAGATTAGGCTAAGATTTAAATGCGAAGTAGTGCTTGTAAGGAGTCTTTCCAGCATCCTGTAAGGCCCCAGATGTACGTGCTGGAGAAACCCTAGAGAAGAGGTTTTGATACATCTTCCAGTACCTTCTGGTGTTGACCTGGATGATCTAACGTCTTCCTAGTTATCAGCGGGCTTACCTGGTGACCTTTTATGTTAAGACTTCCACGCATATAATACATACTCTTTACCAAAAAAAGGATTTTTTTGTTCCACCATCGGGGGAAAGCAGCATTTGCAGCAAGCCGCCATGTTTCCAGTGTGTGCTATTTTTGGCAAGCCCCTGCTCTCACAGCCAGGAGTGACAGCTTTAGGAAATCTGGACACTGCTATCAAGCTTTGGAAGCTGATGCTTCCAGATGCCATAAATCAAGCGGGAAATGTTGGATATTTTTTTTCTTTTTAGCTAACAAGGCTTGTTAGATTGATGTCGTAAAGGGAAGTGCAGAAGTTGACAGACAAAAACTGCATTTCCGACCTTTTCTGATATTCTTCCCTTTGACCACATTTTCACTTTTCTTATTCTCTGTCTGTAAAGAATAAGCCAGACCATTTTGCTAGATAGCTCTGTGATACTTCCATGATGCTGATGGTAGCATCTTCTCATCCTGTGAGCTGAACTCACCTTTCCTGGAGTGTTTCAGTCACTGTATGTAATGTTGTAAAGTTGTGAGTCCAGCTTTTTTTTTAAAAAAAAGCTTAGTGGATGGCATATGTAGCTAATTTGAAGGTTGGCTGGAAGTACTCACGTGCTTCAAGTCTTACATCCTTATCTTTATGGTGGAGATCTCAGGACCTTTTTGACAGCATCACATGTTGCAGGGACTGGTTTGCCTGAAAGGCACTATTAAAACCTGCTAGAAAGTGTAATTGTACAAAGTCTGTTAGGAAAAAAAAAATCAGTGTTGGAACCTTTGCAAATGTATATCATAGTTTTATAAATATAATTATTTTAAAAAATATTAGTCGTAGATACATCAGGGGGTAAATAGTGGCCTCCAGTTCTTGACTGGTGTGAATTTGCCCTTTTTTTGCTAAGTTGTGTTCTTTTAAAGTAGAAAACCTGGTAGATGAGATTTAGTCTATGTGTGCCAAGCCCATCAGGATCTTCTGTTGGGAATCCTTGCATTTGCAGTCTAAGAAACAGCAGAAGCATACAAAAGGTTTTGTTTGTGCTGTGATGGCGGGACCACTGCTCTGCTGCTGGCAGAACAGCATCAGTGGAGTTCAACACAGCTGATGGAGTTTGAACATCTGAATTTTAAACAGAATCTTTATGCTGATGAAGCAGCAAACTCTTTGGTTCAGAGCTTTATTTTTCACCTTGCAAATTGTAAGGCAAACATGCAGAGCAACACTTTTTTGAAAGTGAAATAAAGCAAAGGTGATGTTGCTGTAAGTACATCACAGAACAGAAATTGATATATCTGTTCCAAACAGTAGGACGTTATGGGAGAACACTCATAAGATTGGCATAAATGGCCTGTTTGAATTAGAAAACATTATTCCAGCTTTTAATATTAGCACCTGGGCCTCTGTCTGACTAAGTAAGGTAATGACTGAAGAATCAAAGAGGAAATCCAAGTAGAGCAGGACTTCAGCAGGGTGGTGCTGGCTGTAGTCTGCTCTGCTTGGAACAAACCAAAACCAAAAGAGATAGTTTGGTTTAGAAGACTGGGTGGTTTTTTTTTACAGGTGCCTATATAAAATCTGCAGAGCTCAAGTAATTATTTAACTTCCTGAGGTGCCTGCTAATAGACTTGATAACCTTAGGCTACCTCACTGAGTAATTAAAAAGAAAAACTTAAGTCTGATCCTCAGGTACTGTAAAAGAACCTTTAAACTTTGCAGGCAGGCAGTGTCATGCTGGTTTGAGGTCCTACTTTTGCTATATTAAGTCTGGACCTCTTCCAGGAAGACATGGCTGGTGCAGTGCTGCTTTCAGAGCAGGAGCCTGGGTGCTGTCAGTTATGTAGGAGTGATCTGTGATGAACCTGATTCCTTGCTGAGGCAAACATGCAGCACTGCACTGGAAAATGCTGGTGGCCATCTTCCATTTCCATCTGCTTTGCCCTGTGCCATTTCCTGGCTGTTGCTGGGCTGACTTTGTTTTGTTTTTAATGTAACAGTGCCATGATGGGTCAGTCCTGTGTGCCAGGATACAGTTGATACATCAAGTTTAAGCGTCTTCTGTGACTTAAGTGGGTAGAGGTGATAGAGCTGATTCTCTTTACAGTTATCTGTTGCTTGGCATGCAGGAAATATTTTAAATCTTAATCCTGGTGATTCTAATCTAAGTGGCAGTGAGCTTAAATTTCTCTGTAATGTTGGTGTAGCTCTGGGTTCTGATCTGCCTCTTCTGACTGCTGATGAGTAACTTTTGCTTTTCTACTTTTAAGAAGCTGCACTGGAGCCAAATGGAAAATTTGCAGACCTAAGAGAAGATGACTGGACCTGCTGCCAACTTCATCGAGATGTTGGAGCAGCTCTTGGATGTCAAAACAAAACCTGTTCTAATGGCAAAATCACGAGGTCTAAGTAGCTGCTTTATCATGAAGCAGTCTGGAGAGCAGTATAGGCAGAAAGCTGATTTATTTTTCATTAAAGAAAGAGTAAACAAACCATTCAGACTAGTGCTATGCTACCACCCTTTAGGATGAAGTTTGCGTGTTTAAAATGTAATTTTGCAGAAAAACATTGCTTCTGATTGCAGGGTAAATGAGGTTGAGGTAGGTTCAGTTAGAAAGGCAAGTCCTTCCCCCATGTTTTAGAGCCTGTTTAGGATAATCTGATTTTAGGATTACTAAAAACGTAGGAATATTTCTGGGAATTCTCAAGGCTTTGAGTTTTCAGAGAAGTCAGGTTTTGAAGAGGAGCTGCTTTTGGACTTCCGTGAAAGGACAAGGGCCATATGTTTTTCTGTAACTCTAAGTGGAACAGAACTCTCTTTTTGTGAAGATATGAAGTGTTTCTTATTAGGCTCAGGACAGATCACCTTAGCTTAATGTTACAGCAGGTAACTGCTGAATAGAAGTGTTGATTGACTAATATCAAGTAGGAACTTGGAAGGCAGGTGAAGCAGCTTTAAAAAGGAAGGAAAAAAGCCCCAAACCCACACCATGTTAAAGCTCAGCACTCAGGGAAGGCAAAGTGTTTTGAGAGATGAATGAAAAAAAACCCCAAACACCTTGCTGAGAACTTCTTCTATCATTTAGTTTTAATAGCAAGTTTTCAAGATTCTTCTAGGTTAAATTTTTTTGCTTCTCTTGCAAACAGGACCTAATTTGCTGTTTGTCTTTAGACCTGTATCCTCTTAGCTGCAAGAATTGTCTGGTATCTTTTTCCTTACCCAGACGAATGTTCATTCCTTACTGTAGGGGTACAGATGCTGATCTCAATTACCCTAACTTACACTTCAGGGGATCTTTGTATTTTTAATCTGCTTTTGAGCCTAATGCCCTGAAAATTGCATTTCTCCAAAATGATCTCTTTTCTTTTGGGTTCTGCCTGAAAGCCTTAGAAGTCTTCAGTTTGTCTCTTTTTTGCTTGGTAGAGCTGAAAAATACAAGAAGTGCTGATTTTTATCTAAAAAATGGCAGACTCCATCATATCCATCAACTTGTGGATCACACTTAGGTTTGTTAGTAAAAACACAGGCAGACTTCTACACTGACAGCTCTTCAGCAATTGCTGGCTTGTTTATTTGTATTCTCCCAGTGTTTGAAGTGCTGTGCATTGCTGCTGAGTAAGGCTTCCCATCTGCCACTGGCAAGCAGAGGGTTTTTTTTGGTACTAGCATGGGCAGTGCTGAATGTGGTTCTGAATTATTTTTTAATCTTTTGATGAATATGTTTTTTCTTGTGCTGAAGTTTTGTTTGATTGCTTGGATGCTTTGATTAGAATATACTTAAGCTTCTAATTTAATTTTTCTTATCTGTATGTTGGTGTAATACCTGGCTTTTCTAGAGTGTCCCTTGTCAGTGTGTCTCAAAGCCTCAGAAGGGGCTCAGTTATTGCTCTGCCTTTCGGCTGCATCTGGTTAATTAAGCACAGAGAAAGCTGCTTGCCTGCTGGTTCTGGTTGCTGTGTGATGATTTTTTTTTTAGGATCCAGTTCCCTGTAACACCTCAAGTATCTTATGAATGTAGGCACTGCCTGCCTGTGTAGGTTGTGTGGGTCATACAGTGGAGATGAGTCACAAGTGAAAGGAGAAATAGCTGTGCTAGGCTTGATAGTCCAGATCCACGTTTTATTAGGTGTTGGTTTGGAAGGTTTTTAAAGCCTCTTCTGTCTGCAAGATCTGTCTGACACTTCACACTGCTCTGAAGTGCCTGCTTCTGGAAGTTCCTAGTGAATACATTCATCTTGCAGACTATCTGAATGTTTCCTGGAGATGTTAGTAAGAGTTGAATGCTGGTAACCTCACAACTTGTCCCAATTTGATCCTCAAATATTTATTTATTGCATAAATTACTCCACTTTTATGCTTCCATTGCCAATGGCTTCCAAGCATCTTGCCTCCTGTGAAATAGTGCTGCCTTTAAGATAACTTTTTCCAGGCTGAATACTTTCCCTCTGAATTGGTCAAAGGCAGAAAAGATGAACTGGTTACAGGTAGGCAGCTGTAATGGCTTGTGTTTAAAATACAGGCTGTGCTGCTGTCACATTGTCCCAGTGACATTGTCTGCCTCTGCATCGAGTGGGAGGCAAGTAATGAGACCTGGTTTTTAAAGCAGATTGGTGTTTTGGGACTTCATTTGCCTGCTTATTTGAGGTGCATTTTCAGCTCTGTAATTTAGGCTCGGGTCTACAACTGGATTGTTTTGAGTTTCTTTGTTGCCTTGGATAGTTGAGGCTGCATTAAAATAAGTGTATCTGCCATCTTTGTGTTTTAAATACGCATTTACTTAACATCACTCTTCCTGCTTGAAAGCAAGTTGGTGTGATGATTTAAATCCCCAGTTGAGATGGGCCCTGGAATTTGCCTGAGGGTGCACGTTTAGCTTGTGTTCCATTGTTCACTCTAGTGTTTGTATCATGATTCACACAGGTACCAGCCTCTTTTTTTTTTTTTCTTTTATTGCTTAGTCAGCAGCAGAGCAGATACTAGTCATGTAAAATGTATGGAGAGATGGAATTAGTTGTATTTGGTTTGCTTTTGTTGTTAAACTTTCAGTCTATATCATGTCCTCTTAAAGGCCTACTGGGCATTTTCTTGATGACTTTATTTTTTAATTTTTTTTTTGTCCATAAGAGCAGCAGTAACTGCTTCTAGAGCTGCTTATTCCATCCAGCTAAATGGTTTGTGGCTTTGAGCATGCTCACCTGTTGCTAAGCAACTTGGAGAAATCCCAAATGACACTTAATTATGCAATCCTATTAACTATTGACCAGACCTTTAATTTCCAGCAAAATTGGTGTGTGCCACATTTGTAGCGTGTTGTGCTTGGATACAGACGCCTCTTTTCCATGTGAGCTTCTCTGGCTGTTTCTTCAGTTTGCAAAAAACCTCTTTAAGTTTAGGAATTCACTGATTCCAGAATGAGGGAATGGAGTTGTGTGAAAAGTTTGGCATTCTGAATGGCTCTTTTGGCACCCTGTAAACTCCACCAGTTTGTAGAGATGGAAGGAGTGGAGTTCAGATGGTCACCTTTGAGGAGCCAAAGGAGAATGGGTGAACTGCTGTGTAATGTTCCAGTCAGGACTATAATGCATTGTGGGAACTCTTGGTTTTTTGAGATTGCTCCTTGTATTAAAATGCAAGTCAAAAAATGTAATTAAAGATGGCAGAGAACAAAGAAATGAGGCTAATGTTAAAAACACACCAGAGCCTGTTGAGAGTACGATCCAGTTTTAACTTGTCTTCTTGTTCGTTGTAATTTTTTTTTTTAGTGACTGGAGATGTTTAAAATTGCCACACTCTTTGGGAAGTGGAATTTGGGATTTTCTGACTTGGGTGTTTTAGTTCAATGGTTTTGATTCTTTGGCCTGTTACATCAGGCCAAGGGACTTTTTCCTGAATCTTGGGACTGGTTGCCCTGAGAGCCCAAACATCCTGTGATGTGTGTAAGATACACTTCTGTTGTGTAGGAAGTCCAGTAGAAGCAACATTCAGGCTAAACTCCTTTTCTGATGCAAGAATTTAAAAAACGCCAAAAAAACCAACAAAAAATCCCCCAAACAAATTGAGTTGGGACAACAATGATTAATTTGCTTTCACCATGTTGCAGTTTGGTAAGAAAATACAAACCAATGCTAGATGTGAGCCGCTGAATCCATTTTTCTGAATGCTTATATACTAATAGGTTTTGTGGACCTAAATCTGAATTTGCTAATGCGGAATTTACATAAATGGCTCTAATTTACATAACAGTATTTTAGAAATTCAGTGCCTGACATTGATTTTCTGCCAAGTGGGAGCATTGTAACAGATGGTGGAATTTTCCACCAGCCAGGTGATAACCACTGTAAAGGAGGTATTTGTCTTCCTCTAAGTCCTTGGCTTAAGGAAGGGGCTCAGTTATGCTTCAGAATTGTTACAGTGTACTTGTTATAATTTGACTTATCCAATTTGTTTTACATATGGGATAATATGAATGCTTGATTATGAATGAATCTTAAATAATCAGATTTTCAGCTTTTCCTGTCAATTTTCACCCTTTCATCATTATGTCAATTGACAGGAAAATGTGTGGATAAGCTTCTATCAGGAGTAATGTAGTGACAGTTCAAACATTTGGTGCTATTATGTGCTGTGCAATGAAAATAAAGTAGTATTAAGTATTTGCAGTTTTTCTTGGATCAGGGAATAGTGGAGTAGTAAATTGCTCATGATGGTAGGGAGCAGATACTCTCTGAGGAGATGCTTGGCTTTCACCATTCAGGTTGTGCTGGCTGGAGAACAAGAACAGATGGCAACTGGCAACGTAGCAGCAGGTGCAGCAGCAGTAAAAACAGATTGTTGTCCTCTGATTAGGTCATGTAAAGGTTTTTCCCATTTCTTTTGAGATCTGCTTGAGAACAACTGGGCACTCTGCAATTCCTCTTTTCATGTTAGGAGTTAGTTCTGATAGGTTTTTCACCCTTAGCAGGAGGGAAGTTCTCTTATGTATTGTTTTAAGCATGTAAGGATGACAGACATAATCAAACCACTTCACTTTCAGTATTTTTTGAGACTAGCGTGGAAAATGATGTGCCTGTGGGTTAATGCAGGTGAAGGCTTTCACTGAAGAAGAGAAATCTGAAAGAGCTGTTGGTGAATCAGCTGTTGAGATCTGAGTGCTACAGGAACATTTTGCCATTATGCGAGAATGTCAAGCTTTGTATGTTGGTGTTCTAGGAAGCACTTGAAAATAATTCTCAGAAGAGCCCGATTCATCATTTATCAGAACTGAATAGAAAACCTGCGTATTTACATCTGTACGAATAAGCTTGAATTCCGGGGAAACTCTGTCTTCACAAAGAAATTAAGTGTACCTCCTGTCGTTCTCCAAATGGTGATCTTGGTGTATGGTAGGACTGGCTTCCTGGCTGTAAATTGACAGCACAGAAGCAAATTTTTTAACTCCTGTGGAGCAAATAAATCCTGCATTGTCAGTTAAGCTGACTGGAGCTAAAAAGTGCAGGTCATGCTTGTCTGCCATTTCTGCTCTCACTGCTTTAGGGTTGGCCTGCTCCTTATAGAGCTTCACAAGTGCTCAAGAGGAAACAAAGTGGGATGAGGAAGTCAGCAGTGGTAGCCACCACTTAGCCTTACTTTACCTTTGCTGTGTTTTCTTATCACCTGATAATATTTTATGGAGATCTCATTTAATGTGCACTAGAAGGCAAACGAGTTCATCTCTTGGAGGTTTTGTCACTTCAGACTGTTTTGGACATCTGTATCTGTAATGCCTCACACTTAGAATTGAAAGGCTTCTGCAAAACCACAGATAGTGGAACCTTCCTGAAATGAAAGTGCTTTGCAGAATCTGAGTGTTTCCTGTAGGCCAGACCCAACCATGGACTATTGCTTCCTTTCTGCATGGGTAGCTCATGAAAATATCCTCAAACAGCTGAAAGCTTTTGAATGTTTTGAAAAACCTTTTTCAGCTCTAGGTCATACGTAGTCTTATGTTTTCTGCACATTATCATGTAGGAAATATTTCCTTGTGTGGTGGTCATAGACACATGTCCTGCTGAAAGAGAGGAAGTTCATGGACACATCCTCTGGAGCCCACCTGATCTTTTTCCCTGGATTTAAACCGAACAAAAAGTGTGTTTTAAAATAGAATGAGAAGGCTTCCCATTTATTTCTAGACTTAAAAAGATAGTGAAGTGTGATTGTATTAGTGCCTGGATCTCTGACACACCTGAATGTATTAAAAGCAGAGAAAAACACATCAATGTGTACAAAATTACAGCTCTGCTGTTACATCTTCTGTTTTGAACATTAGCTGCATTCCTCCAACAAAGCTAGCTGCAGTGCATGCTGACCGCTGCTGGGAGTTTGTGTGTGATCACATCCTCAGATCTATTACCTGGATGTTCCAGCAGTGTCGCTAAATGTTGCCTTATCTTTTGATTGCAATGTGTTGTGTGTTTGATCATTGTTTGAGATGTATGGAATTTACCAGGTTCATTTGGACTTAGCTTCATCCAAAATAACAGCTTCCATGTCGTGTTTTTATGTATGTTCATCTCTTTGAGGCTTAAGGCTTCTGTTTTGCATTCCTGGTCCATCCAGCAGTGTGGTTGTGACTTCCTTTGCAGCTCTGTGTATGTTGCGTGCTTGAAATTGTCACTGCAGTAACACCAACCTGGTCGCCTCTGTCTTCTGAAGCTCTGCTCTCTTGTCAGTTCTTGGTGTCTAAAGGACAACCTCTCTGAAATTCATTAAATATAGTGGGTGTCAAATGTTTGAGATCCTTGGATGACCTGGGACAGGACTTAGTACAAGCAGGTGGGAGAGGCAGTCTTTTTCTTTCCCTTTTGTTATGTTTAAAGGATGAGTTGTGGGCAACTCAGTTTTCCCAGGATATGGGATGCTCTTGGGTGTAGTGCCAAGAGAAAGCTTGTCCTAAGGCATGCCTGGCTTGGCATGAGCATTGCAGGCTCCATCTGGATTAGTCTATGCTAAAAGACTACTTAATTTGGCTTCCTTTTTTCCCCCCTATTCCGTGTTCCAGCTGCAATCCAGTGTGGGTTTTTTCCCAGTCGTTGATGCCACCACTTCTTGGCGCTGTTTATAATTGTCAGTATTAAATAAAAGCAGCTAAGTAATCGATGGTTCCTGAACTGCCTTTTAGAGGGCTCAGCTGAATACTGTTGGTTTTGACTTGCACATCACACCTGGAGGATGTGCATGTGGAATTTGAGTACCGTGTGTTTGGGAAAGGGCTGTGTAGTGAAGAAAATTGGGAGTCAGGAGCAGGGGGGAAGGTGGTTTCAGCAGCAAAACTGCTAAGCCCTCATTGTGCTACTCACTGGTACAACTGAGCATGAAGCAGAAAATCTTCTGTTTCTATATTCAGTACCAAGAACTTGCCCTGGTGTTGGTGTTTATCCCTCTGAGTTTAAAACTATTTTGAATGAGTTTGAACAGTGTTTGAGTATTTGATAACAATGAAATGTGGGAATGTGCTTTGATTTGGGCGGCCTGTCCTGAAGATACATGTATTTTGTAACCTACCTGCAGAGACTTTATTTTTGTAACTTACAGGTCCGTGGAATGTAGGTAGAAGGTACCCAGATGGATTTGTCCCTGGGCATGGGTGGTGCTGTTCACTTGACTGGTGGTTTGAATTTAAGTGAGAAGTGACTTGCTGAGATAGGTGGAAGCAGGAGAAGAGCAGCATGTGCTTTTTTGTAGCATAATAATTTCATTATAATGGAGTATTCCTCCAGAGAGCTTGACACTCACAGCAAGCAGTGCTGTGCTGCTGATAAAAATAGACTGGACTTATTCTGACCTTTTAAAAATGCCCCTAATACAGTAGCACAGGCTTTGCCTGAGAACATCTGACTTTTAATTCTGATTGTGAAGTCAAGTGAGGTAAGTAGAATTTGGATTGACTGTAAATGTCTTAGCCACTTAGCAAATCCTCTTGAAGAACCATACTTGCTTTCCACCTGCTTTTTACTGAGGATGTGTGGGATACTTAACTACTGGCGTGTTATGAGGCGACCTTCCTCGGCCTTGCAGCCTCTCCCACCTCTGGTTTGGTACCCAGGAATCCTCTCCCTGGCACCAAATCACTGATGACTCTGAAAACACAGTGCTTAAACTGCTTACAGGGGTAAAACAGTTCTGGTGTGTGCTTTCCGCTGTGATTAGGTGGCTTATGCAATCAGGATGTGAACAGCCATTTGAAATGCTTGTGCTTTATGGAGCTTTTGTTTTCTTCCATAGTTTTCAGTTGACCAAAGAAATGGTGATGGAGAAGCCAAGTCCCCTGCTGGTCGGGCGGGAATTCGTGAGGCAGTACTATACCCTGCTGAACCAAGCACCTGACTATTTGCACAGGTAAAGCTCTGCTTCACTCTGAGCTGGTTTTCTGTGTGAATTCCCTAACTTGTGTGTTAAAATTGGTGAATAATCTTGCTACTTATTACTTAGCTTGATGAATTTGGACACTTAGAAACCTGATTTATTCAAGGTGCTGAGTGTCGTTTACTTTTGGTTTTGATCAGCTTGGATTAAAAGATGGATAATAAAGATTACAAAAATTCTTTAAATATCTGAGTCCTGGTTGTAGCTGAAATGCTGCTTGATACTTCTAGTTGTAATCAATATAAATTGAAGTTGAAGAAATGCTACTTAGTTAAGCATTTCTGTAGTTTTTGGCTTGATAAAATGCCCCCTGTGTAGGAGGAAACATTGAATAAGTTGTGTGTTTGTGTACTGGTCTCTCTTGGGGGTCACACCAGCTCTTTCTTAAAGGAAAGTCAAGAAATTATGGATATGCAGCAAACTACAATCTGTTATCTAAACAAACAGATCCTGTTTGGTTTGATGGGTATCTTTTCTGAAACTAGTCTTGTTTATGGAGATACACTTTCTTTTGCTGTGTTTTTAGTATCCAGATAAGGAGTTCCTGAAACTTTCCCCCTTCAGTCTTAGGAACACTTATTCAGAGTGTTTCTCCATTTAGATGGACAGCTGACCTCATCCATTTGGGTCAGAGGACAGTTGACTCTGTGCCATGGAATCCATTCCAGTCTTTTATCTGCTGGCAGAGTGCAGTACCATACCATGGTGCTTAGGGCCTTTTAGCTGGTAATCTCTCTGTTACAGAAAGGAAGATTTCCCTGCAATACTTTTTTTACTGTAGAAGAGCAAAACAAGTCCCATTGCTCCTTGCTCAAGCTTCAAATTGGAACTTGAGGGGGAGCCTTCAGCATCCTGGATGTTCAGGGTTTCGCTCGGGGGACCTTGTGCAGAAAGGGGATAATGGGATTGGATCATGAGCTCCCATGAGGCTTTGGCTTTGGCTGTTAGTGCCTGGGTCTCTGACACAGCTGAATGCTATAGCTTACGTGAGAAAACTTTGCGTTTCCCCCCCACCCCCAGATTGGTAACAGGATTATGAGATTTTGTGGCTTTATTCTAGTGATTCAGACAGGAAACTTACTTGAAAGTTTATTATTCATACTGTACTCTAATGTAGAGGCTCAGTGTTCTTACACAGCAAAGCTTGGCATTAAAATATTTCTTTCCAACAGGTTTTATGGAAAGAACTCTTCCTATGTTCACGGTGGCTTGGATTCCAATGGAAAACCAGCTGACGCAGTCTATGGGCAATCTGTAAGAACTTTAAAAAAGAAAGCTGTTCTTTCCTTCCATTTTGTTACCTTTGTGGTTGAGAAATGTATCCAGCTGTGATTCAGTGCTTTCACCCTGTTCAAGTGCTTTCTGTGAAAAAAAAAAAAAGTGGAGGAAAAAAACTCTCTCATCTGTAGATAGCAATAGTTGGGCAAAATGTGCTTCCTTTGTAGAAAGCTCGTAATGTAAAATTGCTTGCAAAGCAAACCTAACAAGCATCCTGCCAAGCTTTCTCTCCAACGTTGGGGAATGTATCTTAACCCAGTCTCTTATGGTTTTGCTTGTGCTTTATCTGAAAGCTGCTAACTTGGCAGAAATGGCTCCTGCAGCGTAACCCATGTGTACCATTCTTTCCTAGGATATCCACAAGAAGGTGCTGTCACTAAACTTCAAGGATTGCCACACAAAGATCCGTCACGTGGACGCCCACGCCACCCTCAACGACGGTGTGGTGGTGCAGGTGATGGGGGAGCTCTCCAATAACATGCAGCCCGTGCGCAGGTTCATGCAGACCTTCGTGCTCGCGCCTGAGGTGGGTGTGCTGGCCAGGCACGGGGGTTCTGACAGCATTCCTGAGCTCTGTCTGCTTCAGGGTTGCAGTCTGAAGGGTTAGACTGGAAGGTAACTTGCCACAAAATGCAGCAGTAATGTTCTGAAAATTCCTTTGGGAATTACAGTCCTTCTGTATGATTGTGTGTTGACCCTGGGTATTGAAATCAGTTATAGATATCCTGATTTTGGACTCCTAGGTTAGTGCAACACTTTTTTTTTTTTAAGCATATTAAAATTGTGTTCTCTTTGATTTGCTGTCCTAGCAGCTGACCTTTTTACTGACAAAGAAGTAGTAGAAAGAGAGGAATGCTTCCTATCACTTGAAAACATAGGTTCCAGATCTTGTTCATGAAGTGCTGACGTAGCATTTGAAGTGGCATTTTTAAATAGACAACTTTTTTTTAACAAATCAGTTCACAGAATTGAAAGTGATAGTGAAAAAGGAGTGTAGCAAGATCATTCTATATGACTTGGAGATAAGAATTGATACTTTAGACATCAGGAAGTTGTCACTCACTTCTTCCGTGTTGGGAGCTATTGGAATTGAAAGGACTTAAACAATTTTTTTTCCTTTGTTCCATGCATACTTGCCTTGTTAGGAGAGATGTCTTTTTTCTTTCTTGTTTTCCTGCCCCAAATAACATTATTTTCTTAAAATAGGCGAATTTGGATTAATCTTGTGGGAAGGATGATATGTTCAAACCTTTGTTGTTTTCACATTATTTCAGTTTTTACCTTACTGGATTGATGTAATTGAATCTGTTCTTCCCTTTGATTTGCTTTTAGGGCTCTGTTGCAAACAAGTTCTATGTCCACAATGATATCTTCCGCTATCAGGATGAGGTTTTTGGGGACTCTGACACTGAGCCTCCAGAGGGTAAGTAGCAGGAATTTTTATATGGTTCTGTTGGTGTTTGGTTCTAGATATTATCAACGTTCTGTTCCCAGACCAAAGGAAATCTTGCTGGAGAAGACAGATCAGTGTTAAATTTCATGTGCTTGTAGGATTTTTCCGTGCCTGTAGTTTCTTTACAGTCCAGCAAGGAGTTGTGACATGCAGATGATTATTTTTCTGGCATCTTCTGTTTCTATTACAAGAACTGTAAGACTTACTTTGGCAGTTGCAGTCACATTTGTAGGTTATAAATCTGGTTCTCTGAAGTATTTGGAACACGTTTTTTAACCTTGGTCAATACTGAGTAACCCGAAGTGGTAGTGGAAATACAAGGAGATGTCTGCTCCATGGCACATCCTGAAAGTGTTTCCTGTGTGCTCTTTGGTAGAAACTTCACCTGTGTGTTGTGGTAGGTGCCTTGTGTTTGAACGTCACATTAAAGATGTGTTGTATTTTTTTTTTTCTTTTCTAACCTTATTTAGAATCAGAGGAGGAAGGGGAGGAACCTGAGGAAAGACAGCAGACACCTGAGGCTGTTCCTGATGATAGTGGTGCTTACTATGAGCAGGCTGTCAGGTAATAATATATTTATAGATGAAGTCAGGTGTTGTGCGAGACAAGCTGCTTGTAGAACGGGTCACATGAATTTATTGCTATTAATAGTTTTCCTCTGACAGTCAAAAGATTTCTTCTTATTGATCAGCTGAAATCAAAATGCTGTTAGGCTGAGTATAGAGACTCTGTATTTATTTTTTTTTCTGCTTTATAGTGTAGCAATGCAAAATTTGCATCCCTGTGCAATGTGGCCTTACTTGGCCTTGTTCTTCCTCTCAGGTGTCATGTGCCTGACTTCTGTATTGGATAAGTAGCACTGCTTATCACCAGTAATGGAATAAATACAATACCACCTCTTTTTCCTGCTTTTTGTGCTGCTGTATTGTAGCAATGACATCGAGGAACACCTGGAAGAGACAGCTGCAGAGGCAGAGCCTGAGCCTGAGGCAGAACCTGAACAGGAACCTGAACCAGAGGTGCAGGAAGAAAAGTCTGAGCCAGTATTAGAGGAATCTGCTCCAGAAGAGACTGTGGAAAAGAGTCCTTCTCCAGCTCCTGCTGATCCAGCTCCTGCAGTGCAAGAGGACTCCAGGGTAATGACAGTGAATCTCTTTTCTCTGATGTGGTTTCATCAGTATGGCTCTCCTGTCTATTTCCAGAGCTTTATTTTTATCTGGGGGTTTTTGTCACTTCTCAGTGTTAAGGAAGGTAGAAGTGGACAGATCAGTACTTCGGTTAACCTTGATGTGATACTTGGTGTTGGGCCACTGCTGTGTCCTGCTTTCAACTTGATGTTGAAACACTGCTCTGTTTAAATTCTGTGGAATTCAGAAATAGAGTAGAAGTGTGACTCCATTGTCATTACACTGAGTCTTTTGGATTTAAATAATTTGAAGGAAATTGTGGGGAAACTGCTATTGGCTGGCTCCTGATTTTCAAGTATAAGTTCAAATTTGTTCCTGTTATCCTGTGTCTGTTAGCTGTACTATCAGTAATGTGTTTCAGAAGGCGATGTAGTTATGTTATTATCTTTCTCCTTTCTAAGACATTTTCTTGGGCATCAGTAACCAGCAAGAACCTTCCTCCCAGTGGGGCTGTCCCAGTATCAGGAATACCACCTCACGTTGTGAAAGTACCAGTCTCGCAGGTAGGAATCCAGCACGGGGAGAAGTTTAAGTGCTAAACTGGCTGACAGTAAACTGAGGTGGGGAAAAATAGAGTGAAATCTCCTTGCTTATGCTTTGACTTCCCAGGCCCCAAAGACTTTAGAATTCTGTGATTCCTGGTAGACTTTATTAAGATGTTATTCCCAGGTTTTTAGGTCGAGAATTAATTGTTTCTCACGGAGGAAAACAGGGACTGTTCATGTGAATGCTATTTGCTTTTAGTATATAAGCCAACATGGGTTAACATGCATTTTAGTCACAGGTGGAAAAAACTGTTACCTTTTCTTGTATTTTTTTTACCACCAACATGACAGTGAAGCTTAAAAGCTGAACCTGCTGGTATGTCTGTCTGACTCAACTGTTCACTCCTTTTTGAATTGATACAGCCCCGCCCTGAGGCAAAGCCTGAATCTCAGACCCCCCCTCAGAGACCTCAGAGGGATCAGCGAGTGAGGGAGCAGCGAACGAGCATCCCACCACAGCGGGGTCCTAGGCCAAGTAAGAGAATCTGCAAAGAAGAAGCTGTTTTCTGTTGCTTAAAGGTTTTGGGAAAGCAGTGTGATAATTAAAGCTTTTAAAATCTCATTATTTTTGTCAGTAAACAAGTGATTTTTACTCAAGTGAAAACTCAAGCTTGGCCTCAGCCAGGTGATAAAAAGCAGAGTTACAAACTTGCTAATGTAGAATGCTTTCCTTTTTTTATATATGAATGGATAGATAGTGTGAATTGATTCTGGCTAATAGTGATAATTCTGACCATGGCTTGTTTTTCTGTTTGTTATGGGGGCCGACTTTTCTAAAATCAGTTTTGCTTTTCTGTTCAAGTTCGAGAGGGTGAACAAGGCGATGTGGAAACCAGGCGGATTGTGAGATACCCAGACAGCCATCAGCTGTTCGTTGGGAACCTTCCCCATGATGTGGATAAATCTGAACTTAAAGACTTTTTCCAAAGTAAGTTGGTTGCTTTGCTGTCCTCTGAGGGGTTGGGGGTTGCAGCCATGGGCGTGGTCAACAGAGCATTCTAATGTATGACCCAAGAACTTGGCTTTTCTCTTGCAGGCTATGGCAATGTTGTTGAACTCCGCATCAACAGTGGTGGAAAGCTCCCGAATTTTGGGTTTGTGGTGTTTGATGATCCTGAGCCAGTTCAGAAGATCCTTAGCAACAGGGTAAATAAGTTTCTAGTCAGTGGATTTTGGTCTGTTGACAACAGACAGTGTTTTTCAGCTTAACAGGAAGAGATTGTATTTGGTCCCTTTAGTCTTTCTTGAGCATATTAAAGTAGGTGTGTGGTGCCTTTCCCTCCTATTACCAAGATTTGTGCAGTCTTTTGTCATTGAAGTAGCTTGTAGCAGCTCATTACAGAACCTTTTTCTAGTGGGAGGTTGCTGAACACAGGAAGTGTATAAATAGCTTTTAGGAAGACAAGGTAGAGAGAGTCTGTTTCTATGGACAAGTAGAATCTTGTTTGTCAGAAGCTGAAAGGAAGAAGCTCTATTGGTGTGCACGCTGAAAAGAATTTTGCTAACAAAGGCAGGAGATACCTGCTCAGCCTGTCAGCAGTGATTGCTAATGCAGAATGTGTGCCCATGCCTGCCTGCTGTGGTAGGCAGGGTCTCTGGATGCACCCTTACAGCCATGCAGTGAGCTTGCCTACAGCCCAGCTCTTCTCTAAAACACGTCAAAATGTTCAGTGTTAAGCCTGAGGTGGCTTTTCGAGTGTCACTCCTTCACATCTTTATTTTCTCCAGTAAAGCCCCAAGACTGGATGCATGGTTTGACTGTTGCCATTGTTTAGTAAGTAATCCTGAAACACTTCAGTCTTTCGTGGAGAGGAGGATATGAGACAAAGTTGCAGGAATCTGTTTGACCTTGAAGAGCTCCTGGTGACCCATTAATGAAAGTACCTTCTCTGCTTCTGTTGCAGCCCATCATGTTCAGGGGAGAGGTGCGCCTGAACGTGGAGGAGAAGAAAACACGAGCTGCCAGGGAGGGTGACCGCAGAGATAACAGACCCCGTGGACCCGGAGGCACTCGTGGGGGGCTGGGAGGTGGGATTCGAGGGCCTCCACGTGGAGGAATGTCCCAGAAGCCAGGATTTGGAGCTGGAAGGGGGATCGGGCAACGCCAGTGAATTCATCGCGGATGTTGACATGGTGGCGCAAACCCTTTTTCCTGCAGATTTGTGAATTTCAGCCTTGGGTATCTTGGAATGTGGCCCTAGCCTGTTATAGACTGCTACGTTTGATACTATTTTGGCCCCTTTTTGTTTGTGTTATGGTTCTGTGATTTACTTTTTCTAGTCCTTGTCCCAGATTCCAGCTTTGTGGAACAACGTTTTAGGAAAAGTGGATTTTAAAAAGAAAAGAACTGAATTTTCTTGTTCACCTCAAACTTACGGACTGATTTTTGTTTTTTTGGTACCAGTGATTTTTCCTAAAGGAATGTCTCTTTCTTTTTTTCTTTTTTTTAATTTCCTCCCCTCTTTCTAATGAATTTGGGTGCAGTCAGCGGAATAATATTTCACGTGCATGCGTTCAAGAGCCTGTAGGAAAACATAGTTCTTGGCAAGTATTTCAAGGGCAGAAAAGCAAAACTCTTGATGTTTCTTTGAGGGTCATATGAACATCCTCTGGTCTGGAGACGTTGCCACTTGAAAAATTGACTTTCACCTTTCTCTCTGTGGCGCTGTAAAAGTGGAATAATGGGTATCCGTAGAATCTCTTTTTCTTTTGATACATGATCACAGCAAGGAATTTGAACTACTGTTTTACCACTTTAAAATTTTGGATTGTGGGATAGGTTTTAAATGTCTAGAACTTGACTCTTCAAACACTTTTCCTGAATTTATGAAATTTTTTATTGAAATAGGGAGTTTTTTTCATGTTTAGTTTGTATTTGTATAAAAAAAAAAGCAAAATTGTTGTGCCTTCTATTTATCTCTCATTCCAGTTTTGGCAAATTGTTTAAAAAAATAAAAATAAAAAAGGTCTAGATTTGCTTTATCAAGTCAAGAGTATGTTGGAGTTTTTCCAAGGGGAAGAGGCTCTTCAGTCACTAGGTTTACAAGGTAGAGGTGGTTGTAGCTAAAGCTTTTAATACCTTCTCTGCATCACTTTGGCTGCATTTAAATTATTGAAAACAAATACTTTTTGGATGCAAAAGTTAGCAACTTGAACTTGAAACTGGGCAGCTAATGTTGTAACTGTTACAAAAGTACAAGCGAAGCAGAAATACCTGTGTCACATCCTGTACAGTTTCAGCTGCTGTAAGTAATAGTTATTTTTGCAGTACTTCATTCCTTTCTTCAGACCTGAAGTGGATAAGAAGGAATTTTTGTCAGAAGTATTGAAGGTGCTTGTCTGTCCTGGTGTTAAGATGTTGAACGCTCTCCACTGCCTCAGAAAGAAGATGAAACTGAAAATAAAATACAAAACTGGGTAATTTCAATCCAAGAGATCCTGTAAGATGGTGCTGCACAAAGCAGTATTTCTGTGGAGCCTGATTTTAAGCATCTGGATGAAAATGGTGGATTTGTGTCTACGCCAGACCTTCAGATCTCTTGGTGGTAGCACAATAGAGCTGCGTAGGAAGTTTGCTAATCTGTGTCAGGTGTCAGTGTTTCCATGTTTCTTGGTTTATTGCTACAATGACTGTGCATATGCAGTGTGTCATCTCTTGACCTGTGCTTGCTGTAAGCTCTGGAGCAGTGCTGCCCTCGGTATTACCTGTCCCTAAGTCATGGTTTGCCTTTTACTTGCCAGACTTGTACTGGTTGAACCTGGTTGTACTAAATGTTGCTAGTGTTGGTTTCTGTTTTATTTTTCTCTTCACATTTGTTACACTGTTCGTCCCTTCCCTTCTTACAACTGTGTCTCAGATGGGCCTGCTTACCATCTGTACCTGGAGATATAATACCTTAGTGAACTGGGGGAGAGTGTGAGCTGTGGTGTGCTCTCACAGACAGCATTTGGGGAAATTCTGCTGCTTCCTCTTGTGGTGGTAACTGGTATTTTTTAAAAAAAACAAAAGCTGTCTGCATTTTTCCTATCAGGAATGCCTGTGAGGTGAAAGTATGCAATGGAGATCTTTCACTGAACCCTGTCCTTGTTGTTTGTGATATGTTTTTTCCCCTTTGTTGGGTTTCTACTGTTCTTGATGTTAAATCCGAAGACTGCAGTAACAGGTTGTACTTCAGACTTATCAAAGTGCTTTTAATAGAAGCTTTTATAGCTTTTAACCAAATCTGTAAAAGCATCCGTAAGCTTGAACCCCCATTTCTGTAGTGGGAGCTGGACAGTTGTGGCTCATTGGTGTCTGGTTTGAAAGAAGAGTGTCAGTAAAGAATTCAAAAGGGTGAAGTGTATGCTTGTTCTCATATGAATCATACTCAATATGTTGACCCAGAAAGTGATGTTCTTGTCCCAAGATGACAGGCAAAATAAAATATTTACATAAAATTTTGTTGGAATGTCTTGTAAAGAAATACTTTTCAAAAGCAAGTTATGTTGTAGACTGACTTTAGGTGTTTGCATTTTGGTGGCTCTGTGACTCTCTAATAACAAAGTCCTCTGAGAAGACCTGCTGTAAACTGTTGCACATTGGTTTTGATGTTGAGGCCTTCTGGTAGCCTCCAGCCCTTCTGGTTCCTGCCTTGCTGTACTGTTAAAACCTCAGTATCTCTTGTCAAAGGCCTCTGGTGCTTTGCATACATTCTTGAAGATGACTATGGAGCAACCACGATTTGATTTGCCTCAGCTGGTGCAGTGGGCTTACAAGAGCTCCAAGAAGGCTGATCTCTAATAACCAAGGTAGTCCAGCTCTTTCTGGGAACCAAATGCTACAGTCTTAAATGAATCAGGCTGTGTGTGTGTGTCTCCTTTCTAGTGCCTCCAGTCAAGACAAGGAGGTGGTGGTATTGAAATGCTCTTGGTGTCCCAGTTTTCTGCAGGGAGTTGGGAAGTGAAGAAGAGCTGTGTAGAGCTGTCAGGCGTTTGCACCTGCAGCAGCCATGGGGACAGTGTTGGAATAACCTTTGTGATCATGATACGTTGTTGATGTGCCCTTCTGAGAGTACGGAGAGGGTTTCGTGTGTGACTGGTATGATCTGGCCTCTTCTGGCCGATCTTAATAGTATAAGACAAGTAGAAATAAGAGCATTTCACTTAAAGTGGTGTTTCATAGCACCCAAACCAGAACTGGAAGTCATGCTCTGCCTCTGCTGCCTTTTCTTCCTTCAAGGCCATTGCCCAATTACAAAGGTTTAGTTACCCCTTGAGCAAGGAGAACATCTGGAATACTGGGAAGTACCAGCAGACTTGTGTGGGGCTGTTTTGTAAAGCTGCACTGAGATCTTTGTGTGTTTGGGAATGCAAGTGGTGGTTGTGTGTTTAAGGGTTCAGTCTGGGATCACTTCCTTGCTCTGCAGGGCCCTCTGATAGGGTTTGTTGGGTTTTTTTTTTCCTAATTTTCTGTAAATTTGCTCAGACTGAAGCTGTGGTGTTCCTGAGTGTCCACTCTCCACATCTCAGGTGCGTGTGGAAGTGGTGAGCTTGCTGGAAGCAGAGCTTGGCAGAGAGGATTTACCCCTGGAGTAGGAAACAGCTTGTGCGGTAACAGTGGTCTCGTACTTGACTCTGAGAAACTCCCCTCTGGTGCCACGTGGCAGAGATGGCCTTGAGAGCTGGGAGTTCACTTTCCGTAGTGAAAAGGATGGTTCTGGGTGCAGGTATGAAGATTTGCAGTTGATGTCTGCAGCTGCTTATTCTGCACATTGTGGAAGGGCATATTTTTGAACAAATTGTGTTTCTTAATTGTTTCTGCCCCCTCACAAAGTTTTTCTTGGGGGTAGGAGCACACGCTGCAAAGTTTTAAGCTGTGTGTGTGCTGTGGGAGGAAGGAGGTGCCTCATGGATGATTTAATTTCCCGGCAGTAAGGTCTTTATCCTTATTTGCATGTTATGTGGAAGAATGGGGCAAGGTGGTCCATTAATAACTTTTTTGGTTATGAGACATGAAACTGAGTAAAGTTCTTTCAAACGCCATCATTCCTTAAAGACAGTTTTCAGAGTAATGGCATGTTCTCAGAAATAGATTTGTAGGGCAGGATGTTGCCCTTCTATTTTTTGTCACAAAATGCCGCTTGCCAAGCCAAGAGGGATCTGCTGTTCCACTGGTGATACTTCAAACTTGACGAAGCACCTGACAGTGGAAGGAAAAATACTTTATCGTGACCATCTTTGAGATTCAGTGTGAGAGGCAGTCCTGCATTCTGAAATGTCATTTTGGGTGTTTGCACCAAGGTCACTCCATCTACCAAAGAATTTTAAAGCTATGTATAAATAATGTCCTAGCTTGCAAAATAGTACAAGAAATACATTTTTCTGTGTGTTTCCAGCTGCTGCATGGAACCTCCAGCACTAAAAATCCAGGGCGAGAAATTTCAGAAAAATCTTTAATTTTTTTAATTGGAATCAGCATGAATGTATGATTCAATAAATATATTTTATATACATTTAACAGCAGAAACTTTACATTCCATCTTCAAACTGCTGAAATAGAACTTCTGTTTTAAAATCTTTTTTACAAGCCAGAAAAATAATCTGCCGCTGTGGCTGTGTGGTCATGCAAATTGTCTGAGTTACAGGTTTATTTCTTCATGATGTAAAAATACTGATTTGAAGGAAGCAATTGCTTTGCACTCTGACCAATGTAGCAAAATATCCTTTAATGGAGTGTAAGGCCATACCAATTTTGTGTATGTATAGATTTATACATATGTATATATGGTAAATTCATATAGAAAATACAGGGACATCCCTTTATAAGGTGGGTAGGGAGAAGACATGTAAGTACTCCATGATTAAGCTAATTTATTCCTTTTGAAGAATTTTACATCTTACATTTTAAACACGAATGCACTTTATATTTTGTATTTCTCTAGTCCCTCCTTTGTTATTGAAGGGAGAGTAGCATGAAAATTAAAAAGCACTGACTTTTCCATTCTTTATTCAACTCGTGTAAATGAACCAGTAGAGGTACTCAGAGAGCACTTGGATTGTCCACTTCTTTCCTCTTTCTTACATTGACTCCAGGGATTCTTAATCTAAATACTTCTCTTTATGTCCTGTGAGATGTGGGTTTGTCAGCACCCACCTTGCAAAGAAGACAATGAAAACAGCTGCATATGCAACTATTTCATTGTCTGGTTTGAAGATGCTTATGTGAGGGTAAAGAGAGATGAGTTTTGTCCTATTAAGAGCAGCCACTCCTTTTTCCTATGCTGAAAAGTTGATCAAACTGGGCCAGTTTAATGTCACTGCCTCTTGAGATCTTGATAAGATTGAAGAAGGAAAACACTCTGACCTTGTTGCCATCCTTTCCTGATGATGAACAAGCTTGGAAAAATATCCTTTTTCTTTTTTTCATTTTTTAGCAAGCACATGAAAATCCACATCAATAGCTCAAATCTGGATTTAGTACTTAGAAAAGAGCACTGATAAAGGGGCTGTGGTGGGCGTGTGTGGCGAGAGGGTCTGTCCTGCAGCTGAGGGTTGGCTCTGTGTTGGCAAACCCCACATTCTTACCCTGAATGGAGGGAGACTGGCATTGCCCTCCCGGGGGACAGGGAGTGCTGGCAGAGGGATGGGACACCCCGTAACATCTCCCACTGCGGCTGCTGAACCAGCCCAGCCTTTGGCTGCCCCTGCTATAAACAGCATCAAGGCCCTGTTGTGTTTGGGAACAAATGAGCTTCAGTAAGCCAAGCTTTGGAAACAAAGATTTTCTTCATACAAATGGCTTGCAGATGGGAGAGATACAGAAAATGGGGCAGCATGATGCTGCTGCTTAATAGGCTTTCTTCAGAAGTTTTTGTGAGGTATTCTTCCTAGATACCCGAGTTTGAGGGTTTGACTAGTGAAGTAAATGCTGAGGGAAACTGAGATAATGTTTATCAAGGACACGAGGAAAACGCTGTCTAGGTGCTGAACTGTTCCCACTTCTATTTGTTTTGCTTATTTTCAATTGGAAAGTATTCCTGCTGTGTGTCTGTATCTCCCCTCCAAAGCAAAACCAAATGTGCGATGGTTGTCCTGAAGAGAAATATCTTAATATTTTTATTTTTCTTCTAAATTCATTTACAAAACAATGTAAATGGGTGTGCGTTTATAGTTGGATGGGAGAAATTCCTGGGTCCTCCCCTCCCTTTTTTTATATCACTTAAGTGTAAGTTTTTCATTACTCCTTAGTTGTAATACAACAAGCATGATATGCTGTACACGGTGGTAGAGCGTGAGAGACAGCACAGTCCATAAAATGTCACGGTCCACGATGTTTAGCCTGCTCATGGCTGTGGTTTGATCTTGGGTGGGTGGTGACACACAACTGCTTGGGACAGGCCTGTGCATCTTCAGGGTTCCAAGGCTGCTTCCAGGATGGTGTCACCAATGCTGCAGTGTGGCAAACTGCGATGAAATGCAGCGACCTTTGCATGTCAGGCCATTTCTGGATGAAGTCCTCTGTGTGTTGCTTTGTCTTTACATCTCTCAGTCTCTTAATCCACTGAAGTTTTGCTGTATCTCACACACACGTGTATGTGAATGGCTTTTAGCACAGTTACCTCCTATTTCAGTTCTTTTGAAACAGTCAAACCTTTGCTGCAGCTCGGTAAGTCCATGAAAGAAGGGGGTGAGCGCTGGCCATGATTAGTGCTGTCAGTATGTCATGACCAGACTTGGGACCCACACAAACTTCTCCTTTTGTGTAGGAATTCCATTTCACAGTAGGCTTGAGATGCTGCAGGTGGTGCATTTTTCAGGATCATTAATTCCACATGCATGTGGTGAAGTAACTCCCTTGGCCTTTGTGCCTCATG
Source organism: Oreocharis arfaki (assembly GCA_013398015.1). NCBI lineage: Eukaryota > Metazoa > Chordata > Aves > Passeriformes > Paramythiidae > Oreocharis > Oreocharis arfaki. The sequence continues at coordinate 24,318 of VZRR01002754.1, forward strand.
TACCTCTGGAGCTGCCGGTGTCCCCTGACCCCCTGCCCCAGTCACAGGGAGCACCAGGCTGGTTGTACAGTGAGAAGGAGCTCAGAGACAGAGTTCGAGCACAACAGGTCACTCAGGTCACTCTTCCCATCGAGGGGAAGGTTAATTGCTTACCTGCCTCTCAAATTCTCACGTGACATCACCATTTGGCTCTTAATGTTTGTCTCCCAAAAGTTACAATTTGAATGCTTGCAAAGCTGACAGAGCCCCAGATTAACCTGCCGTTGTCACCCGATTTAAGGAGGGATGTATCAATTACAGTTTTGAAACGTGTGTCTTTTAACTGCCCTGTCAAGTTTAGTGACCCTGATCAGGGCTGGAGGGCCATGACTGGGGTGGGGTGGGGCATCAGTCTGGGTGTGGAGGTGCTGTTTTTACAGTTCTCCACTCTGAGCGGGTTAACTTGGGGATTTGTCAGCTTGGCCCATGCTGTTTCTGAGCTTATTTTCTCTTCTGATCTAAACCTGGAATTGCAAGAATGACAGTGTTTTGGACAAAAACATGGCAGATGTGGGAAGACTGGAATAGAAAGGAAAGTATAAATTCAGCGTAGGCAGAGCTGAGTGTTTCAAAGCCCTGGTTCAGTTGTTTCCCTGGCCTAGATAAGCACAAGGCAAAGGAACTTCTGCTTACTTCTGCTAAGATTTTGTTGGGTCAGCCTCTAGCTGAGCATCTCTTGTACAGCTGAGCTCTACTGCTGTGACCAAGGGGACTGGCCACAATCACTTAAAATGGTGAGGAGAGGCTGTAACAGCAGCCTCACTCATTAGTGATTGTTTGGTTTTTTAAAATTATTCTAGTTTTCCTGGTCAAAAGTGGGATTGATGGCAAGTGTAGGCATGCATCTGACCAAGGACTAGCCAGGACTGTGACAGTCCTGCCTGTGAAGGATGTACCTGTGTCCCACACCTTGGCATGCAGCAAGATCCATTCCCAGCACCATTCTTGCATTACAGAGGCTGCCCCTTCTCCACTTCCTTTCCTTGCTGGTTTATCAAGCTCTGTTTTTAGAGGTGACACTGCCCACGCTGTACCATGTCTCTTCCTCCATGGGACAAGTCCAGCCTCCTGAATTCTCTTTCCAGCCCCTCAAGGAATAAGCAGCAGTATTTAAAGCCTTGACTCCCAGGAAGACCATTTTGCTTGCAGTGACTGCGCTTAACTACAGCAAGGAGTGAGTACTACAAGTTCCTCTGCCTTACATGATCCTTGATCTGCTCTTCCTTTCTCTTTTCAGATCCCTGCCTTCACTCTACTCTTGGCTGGGGAGCTGAACTCTTGGGACTCTTCTACTTTCTAACAGTGCAGCCTCAGCAGAGCAGACCTGGCTGAGAAGCTGTGGCCACAACACAAGCTCCACAGCTGGCCCTGCTCCTCAGGAACTCATCGGTTCTTCACCCCAGCACAAGTAACTGTGGTGAGGATACTTCTGAAAACGTGCGAGTGCATACCCAGGAGAGGTGGCTAAGGCACCGCCCATGGCACAATCTTCAATATTGCATAGTTTTCATTCAGTAAAGGTCAGTGTTTGGGGATTAGGTGTCAAGCAAGAAACACTGGAGCTGAGGCCCCAGTTCTGCTCTTGTTGGAGGTCATGCCCTGCTGATCTCTGCAGGGTTCTGACAGGGCAGTGCTGCTCTAAGCCAGGCCTCCACTGTAATTGAGGCTGTGATGGTGACATCACTGCAAGGTTGATTCAGGCTTGAACCTGGAGCTGTAATTTAGTGCCCAAATTCTGTGGTGTGTTTAACCCATGCCATCTGGCTTGGCTGGTCTGCAGCCTAAAGCCTGATTCATGTTTTTGCCAGACAGGTAACCCAGCAGTGCTCCAGTGTCACCCAGTACCTGGATAAGGCAGATGTCCTCTCACAGACCCTCTGGGGAAGGGGATTTTGGCTTGCTACAGTGCTAACAGTCTTGCTACCAGCTTCCCAAAGCTTTTAGCAGCAAAAAGTACCTGTGAGCTCCATGTCCCTCAGACCTGGCAGCCCCAGGCAGCTCTACCTGTCCCTGCTTGTGCCAAACTTGACTCATCCACCACAGCAGTGACATGCTCACAGCCTGAGCGCATGGTTACTGATGATACCTCATGCCCCAGTTTCCTGGATAGGTGAGGAGGATGTCCTTGTTTGACTTAAGCTACTTATGCAATTCAAGTGGCAAATCTGTAAATAAAAGCTAAATTCAAGCTGTGCTGATGGCTTATTTATGCTGGTATCATCCTCTGCCCAGGAAAACGTGGACGATTTTATGCTGGAAGCGCTGACATACTCGACCCTCAGTCTGGGGACAGGGTTTGTGTCCCCTCTCCTGGCTGGAAACTGCTGCTGTCAGGGAGCTGCTGCTCCCTCTCCCTTGTGCTTTTTGAGGCAGCGAAGCTCTGAGTGCTGCAGGGATTGTTAAGCCAACACACTGCAATCCCCCTGCCTTTCCCCAGAGTGGCAACATCAGCTTGTGCTGAATCTGTTCCATCTGCTCCCTCTCCCTGTGCATGGTCTGGGTCAAACCATGGCTGACCCAGCTCCAGCACTGCTGAGCCCTGGTCCTGTCCCAGGGTGGGCTTCAGCACGGTCTGTAATAGACCCAGGAGCGGGAGTATCGCAAACATAAGACTCTCTTATAATTTCTGCTCAGAAACCTGGCAGTGAAGTGTATGAAGACTTGATGGTCTTACTACTTAATACAATCACATAATTCCTGCTGCCTTGCACCATATATGTTAGCACTGTTGGCCTTGGATGCCAGGAGTGATGTGGCATGCAAATTAAACCTCTCCTAGTTCTTTCCTTCCCCTTCTTCATCTTTGCCAGGACCCTCATTTGAGAATTTAACCAGTAATTTCCTCTGCTGGGGGCTGAAACCATCCCTCTCCTTTTTTCCTGCTCTGTGGTTTGTGTCCTTTCCCATGTTACAGCAGCAGGCAGTGTGATACTGGGACAATATTACAGGGTGAGGGAAAAGATGACCCAGGAAAGCTGTAGAACCTGCAAACAGAGAGGTCATTGTTCCTGTGCTTGGGGGCTCTCACCAGGCTGGGATTCCTCACCTGGCTCAGGCTGTGCTTCCCCTACCACGCTGGCTCTGGCACCTCTAACCTGGGCTGCGCCCTTCAGTGCTCCTGCAGATCACCTGAGGGCAGCGCCCCGGGGCTGCTCATCCCAGCAGCTCTCAGAGGAGAATGTCTCACCCACTGCAGGCAGAGCTGGGGCAGCTCTGAGCGGATGCTCTGCTCAAAGTGCAGCAGCTCCTTCCGCCCTGCCTGGTTCACAGCAGCTGATTTCTTGTGGGGCCCTCTGCTCCACACCACGGTAGGAGACTGAGAATGCAAGAACCTATAAACCTCTCAGCAGCTGCTGTATGGCTGGCTCACTGCAAACCAGGGAGCCCTACAGGGATAACAGCCCAAACCACTGAATTCTCTCTATCTCATGCTGCTTTGCTTTCACAGAGCACAGTCAAAAAGGCCCTTAGTGGCCACCTTGGCCTTCCCCAGGAGTCCTCTCCATGCATGGCTGGCCCTGAGAGCGCTTCCCAGGGAGCTGTCACTGTACCTGCCTTGGGGGAATGGTTATAGTGCCATATTTCACCCTGTATTTCCCAAGACACAGATCCCAGGCCCTTCAAAGGTTGCAGTGCTGAGGAACTGAGCCCCACAGGAATGAACAAAGAAGATCAACACAGAAAAGTGCATTAGACTTCAATGAAGTAAGAGACTTGTGTAGGTTCATTTGAGCAAGAGATGCACAACTGCCCTTAAGAAATAATTGTTAAGGAGGAAGAGAGAAAGGAATGGGAAGAAAAAAAGAACCTGAAGTATTTTAAGATGCTAAAATTAATGACTATTAGCTTCCGCTTTGGTGCTCATCCTAGCATCCTGAAGAACAATCAGGTATCTCAATTTTCTACGGAACTAGTGCACTCTCTCCATACAGAGCATGGAAAACTATTGAAGCAGGAGCAGCACAAGATGCCCCTTCCGTCCACCTCCTTTTGAGAAGAAGACAGGAATGTGTGGATGTTTCCAAGCAGGGAATGGATTAGATAATTCCTTTGCTGAGCTGAACTCTCTGGCATGCTGCAGCAGGATTGGGGTTTGGGGTGCCAGGGGTCCACATTGTGTTGTCCAATGCTGCCAGTACCAAGGTTTTGGAGTAAGGAATGGGAGACCGAAAGAGATTGTCTGTGTTTGGCACAGGGATAAGAACTATGTTTTATTAAGTAATGGTAGTACAGTATAAAAATATGATTGTACACAAACTGTGAAAAATATGGCACCACTGAAAATAGCCTTTTCCCCTTTTGTATGTTCCTTTCTTTAAAAAAAATATACATTGTAAATGCTTCTAACCTTTTTTTCTACCAGCATTGGGAAATAAAGCAAAGTCTTTAAATCACAGTCAAGATAAAGGGCAGCCAACAGTGTAATTTGAATTGTCTTGGCTTTGCTTTAAAATGAAAGATCTTCAGAAAAATAAGAAAAAAACTTCCACAACAGTCTGAGAAAAATAAAGCCAAAAAAAGTTCCTGTTTGGAGGATGTGAGAATATTCAGCTTCTGAAGTTGTTTGATGGTTTTAGGAGCAAAGTCCCCCAGCCCTGACAAGCAAAGGCTTTTAGGACAGGAGAATTAGGGCATCACCAGAGCCATGGAGGGAACGACCTGAGTGATCCCAGGCAGCTGGTGCTTGGCCAAGGCCAAGGCTGAGCTCTGCAGTTTGCAGCAGCCCACGTGCTCACTGCTCTGTCCTGGACCCTCTTCAGCACCTCTCTGATTTCCATGGCACTGGGTTCCCAGATGGATCAAGTATTAAAGTGGGAGAAACTCTTCTACTTGATTAAAAAAATAGTAAATTGATGGGTTTTTTTTATTCTGGACAGTCATATTTATGTGTAAGGAAAAATAATTCCCGCTCACAAACTGATATGTCTCCAGTAACATCTGGAAATAATATTATTTGGGATAAAGCTCTCTTTTTCTAAAAAAGCCAAGGGACTTAGGACCCAATTTTCTCTCTTTACTGCCAGACAACTTCTGTCTTATTCAGAGGTTTTGCTCCTGACCCTCATTCTTTAGAAGAGATAACAATTATGGAGTTAAATTCCATCAATATGCCTGGAAGTTACCCTGCAATATCAAACCCTGTACATTGTTACTAATAAACATAATCACTGGCACTATTAAAGCAGCCTGCTTTGAAGATAAGTTATCAAAACGAGTTCTTTTGCAATACAAGGACTAAACCCATCCTGACAGAGATAGAGAAAAATTGATTTTGAAAATTACCCAGACTTGCCCAGGGGCTCATAGGACAGGCTAAAGTCTTGTCTAGGTGGTGAAACTCTCTGGCAGGACATCCCTGGGACAGTTATCTCAGCACTGGCATGCCTTCACCAAGATTCCCACGTGTTTCCTGTCGGGATGTGAGTGCTGCTCGCTGTCACCCTGCAGGCAGCCCTGGGGCTGCCACAGCGCCCAGATGGAAACTGGCTGCTTAAGGAAGGGAAAGTAACACTGCTTATAGTGGGCATCAAACGTGCCCAGTGCTTGGCAAAGCTGAACTGGAAGCCAAGGCAGGCTGGGCAGAGTGTGATCCTTATTTCAGTCCCTAAGCTTCCATGGGCTCCACTGGCAGCTGAAGTGCTTCTGTATGGGCAAGAAACATAAACAACTTTCTAATGATTTTTAGTCCCTAAATGCCTTCCTCCAGCCTTATTCCATGCCAAGAAGTGGCACTGGAGCTCCAGTGAAGCAGTAGCTGTGACATATCTGCCTCTGCACCCAGTAGGTCTAGGATCAACACGGGATTCTTCAATGTACAGCTGAAGAAGAATGAAGCGAGGTGGAAACGTCTTCCTTCTCCGTGCTCTGCTCTTGCCCTGGGGATGTAGGACCAAAACTCAGCTGGGTGGGAGGATGGGGCATGGGATTTGTTGACCTACAGGCAGCTCCTTTAGGAAGGAAACCCACAGCCCTGCTGTGCCCTGGGGAGCCATCCCGGCTAGCCTGGGGGGATCGAAGGTGTGCAAACCACGGCCAGATTGCCCCACTCCAAAGTGCAAGGTCCAGGCATCGAGGCAGGACATTTTTACCCAAATGACAGCAATTTGAGGTCATTCACCTGCATGAGGAAGGAACTGTGGTATGTGGGTTGCCAAGCCTCTGCTGTGCTGCCGGGCAGGGAGGGAAATTCCCTGGATTTGCCTTTCATCTCAGACAAGGACACACCGTTTGAAGCAATCGCAAACCGCAGCTGGCACAGCCAGCCCTGGCGCACGCAGGGAGAGTTCAATAATTCAGAAAAAAACCCCGGAGCCAGCAGCAGACTTGGGCTCCAGCCAAGGCTCGGGACGTTGTCCCAGTATCAAATTTCGCCTCTGCTTGAGATCTCCCTGCTTGGGAAAGCACCGTCTGCCAGGGCAAGGAGAAATCCTCAGCCCACAGGTTTTCTGCTGCTCCAGTGGAGGAAAAGGGCTGATGTGCTGGTTCAGGCTCCCACTGCGTGACCTTGTGACCTTTCCCTGTCTCAGCAGTGCAAAGGGACTCAGAAAACTGGGTGGCCCTTGCCAAAACGTTTGCCCCAGTCCACACTGTGTTTTTAATCCTTTTTTCCTCCCCTTTTCACCCTTTGCTATTCTTGTCCTTTGTTTCTTTCTTTTTTTTTTTTCTTCCCCTTTTTTTCCTTTTAAACCCAAGTGTGTGTAGTGCTGGTGAAAGGTGCTGAACTGGCAGCCTTGGAGATGGATGTCCCTCTACCCAGTGCCAGCAAGCCCTGGTGTTTCCTCTGGGCTTCCTCCTCCTGGCACCACCCCTGTGCAGGACAGCTGGCACGTCCCAGCCTCCGCTGCCCTCTCCGCTGCCTCCTTCTGTGCTGGCTGGGACATCCTTGCCTGAGCATGACTTCAGCCTCCCGTGCCAGGCTTGGCTGGGCCAGACTGGACCTGACAGTGCCCCTGGGCACTTTGCTGTGAGCTATTCCAGCTGTGAGGGTGCAGCCCCTGCAGGACACAGCCTGTCTGTTTCCAGAGCAAGCAGCAGCTCCGCAGCCCGGCTCAGCTCTGCTCCCATCCCGAGCAGGAGAGGGAGGAGAGTGGATGCCCCCCTCGGGTGCCACTTGTCTCTCTGCCTTCATCTGGTGCCTAACCCAGACCTGACCCCAAGTGCTTCAGTGCAGACTGATTGTCTCCTCCTTCGTGCTCTCTTTTACCTCTCTCCCTAAAGTGCAAACGAACACAACTGAGTCACCCCGGGTGCTGCAGCCAGCTCACACCCAGGGCCCCCGAGGGACAAGTGGGACATCAAGCCCTTGGCTTGCCCACAGGCCCCAAGCCAGGCTTTCAAATAACACCCTCGGGGTGTTTGGCACATTTCTCCCCACCCCAAACACCAACACCAACCTGTGCTACCTCTTGGGCAAAGAGAAACCCCTTTGCGCACCCCTTCCCGCCTCCCTCCCCCCTTTCCCTACCCCCCCCAAGCTTTGCCAGCCTCCCCCCAGCTCTGCCAGGCAGCATAGAGGGGCAAAGCAGCCTGCTCCAACTTCCCATCCGTGTTAAAGGTAAATGCAGCACCAAAATAGATACAAAAATAGAATTTTGGGTCCATCGGCCCAGCTTCACTATTAATATAACTGCTATGAAATGTCAGAAAATAAAAGCTGCTCTCTCTATACACACCTGCCCCCCACCCCCCTTACTGACAGTATTGCCACACGCCCGGTCCTGTCAAAACAAGGCATCAAGATGCCTGTTTTCTCTATATTTTAAATACAACTGCTTCCATTCCCCCCATTGTAAACAAACATGGCAGAAAGGGGTTTGGAAAACAAACAAACAAACAAACAAACAAAACTATTTTAAAAAAACCTTCATCCTTTCTAGTGCTCTGAATAGTATTTCTGCCTCCTGGGACTCGAGTCCTGCCAGGTTGTTTAAAAGGACAGAAGGTACCTGTGATTTCTGATGAAGGCCCCGATGTCCTTCTCGGGTCTCCTTTGGATGCTCTCTGATGGGGATGAGAGAGATAATGTGTTTGCTTTCCTCTATGCAAAAGTCACAAAGTGTTTGATCGGCAAAACCGTGACTAAAAAAAGTAAATATATAAAATAAACAGCAATCCACAGACTCTTTCTTAAGTTTCCCCATCTATCCAGTTTTCAAAGTGCAAAACCTAGAGAAGCACAGAATTTCTTGAGGTGTTTTTCCCCCTTTGTTAGGGCTTTTTCCCCCGCGTGCTTGACTGGTATGGCCTTTCTATAGCAAAAGTCAGATAAAGCATAATTGCAGTAGTTTCTGCACATGGAATCATGAATCATTCCAGTGACTTGAGAATCTAAGCTGTTAATAGCCTAAAAAAAAGGATTTTTTTTTGTTGGTCTTTTTTTTTTTTTTTGACTGTTTTCTTTTTGCATTATAATTAAGCATGAATATATATTCCTATATTACACTGCTTGGATTGTTGGAGCAATCCAAACCTTCCTATGCTGTAAAACTAACTCCCGCCCTGCGCTCCCCAGATCAAGAGCTTCTTTTCTCCTCCCTGTGCCAGTTACCCTCAGTTCACATCATTAAAAGTCCCTCCCAGCCCCCCTCCCCCTTTTTTTTTTTTTTTTGTTTTTTTTTCAGTAGATATTGCCGCATTCTTGAATTCATGCATTGCTGCATTGCTATTGCACATATATAAAGGACTGCTCGCTCCCTCCCGGCTGCTCCCCTCCCCTCACTGGTTGTGCACATCCTCTCTGCGGACAATCTTGTAGATGATCCAGTAGAAAATGTTGAAGATGAGGAAGGCCATGGGGAAGCCGATGCGGGAGATCTTGTCGATCTTCTTGGCTCTCTGGATGAAGAGCTTCCTCATCTCCTCGGGGGAGCGGGACGGCGGCGGCACCGGGTTGGCCGTGTTGTTGTTGTTGGCTCCCTTGACAGAGATGCCGTCCTTGGCTTGTAGGCAAGCTGGCCCCATCCCGTAGGCAGTGAAGTTGAACCTGCCTTCACCGGCTTCATCCTCCTGGAACAGATTGAGCATGGGACTCTACTTAAAATGAGATATAGACAGTGCACCCTTGCTATAAGGCTCTCCGCTGATAGCATCCTGCTCTGCACGGGAAAGATGCTCCCACCATGCCCCGGCCTCGGCACCCTTGGGCAAACCCCCTGCTCTTGGGAGATCAGCCTTATAGAGGGGTGCCAGCTGTGTGATGCACAGATGCAAATCAGGGGATCCAGGCACCCCGTGGAGAACAGGACTGACTTCCACCCGTTGAGGTCTTTGACACATTGAAGGGTTTGTGGCACTGCTTTCATTTTTCCAATTGCATCCCCTGTTTTGCTTCTGCCTCTCCCTCCCAACCCCCCACCTCCTATCAGCACCTTCTTTGCTTTGCCTGTGCAGTTTCAGCTTGCCCAGAAGGAGTGGGCTCCATGTAACTCTCGTAGCCGAAGCCGCAGCGTGAGACTTCCTACAGAGTTACATGGATGCGCAGGAGCCGGGAGCTGTCCAGGAACAGAGCTCTGCCTAATTTTTTTTTTCTGCCCATGGGACCCCACAGCCGTCCCCACGAGCCAACTTTTAGGTGAGGAACAGAACTGCCCTTCTGTGGGTCAGTGGTAAGCCATGGCTGCTTGTGGTAATGCCAATTATTGGGAACAAATATAATTTGTTTTCCAGTCTAAAGGCAAATGGTGTTGCTAATTTTTTTTTTTTTTTTTGTTGAAAGCTTTGCTGGAATTCCAGAACGATTTAGCCCGATTTTATTGAACATAGGGATGTAATGACAAGGAAAAATAAGTTTGGCCAAAGTAATTCAAGCAGTGAGTTGCAGAGGCAGAACGAGAATCCCAAGTCTCTTGACTACAGGTCAGCAAGGCTAATTGTAGACCGGTGACACTAATTAATCATTAACGGAAGCTGATCCGTGCTGTGTCCCCCACCACTGACCTAGCAGCCCCCTCCCTCGCAGCTGCCTGACCACTGTGCCCTGCTGCCCCTTCTCCTGTCCTTTGCAGAGTGTCTTTTCTGGGTGGCCCTGGCATCCCAGGGCAGCTGTGTGGGCTGGAGGAGCAGGACACAGAGGGCACTGCCATATCTGAACAAAACAAAGCTACCCAAATAAAGCCAGGACATGGTTTCCTGGGATGCTCAGAGCTTATGGACCTTCTCATCATGTCTGTGTTACAGGGGTTCAGGTAAAACTGCCTCTGCTCTTTTCCAGTTGCACAAACATGCACTGGCACGTGTCTGGCTTACCCTAAATCACTTGATCCCTAATTTACTGGATTTTTCCCTCTTCTCATTGCCAAGGGGCCACTGGCTGTTTCCTGTGAGGGATCTGTTTTGGTGAGTGCTGTACCAAAGTTAGAGAAGACAACAGTGTTTTTCCAAGTGCCATATCAAATGATAGCCAAAGACATCACCAGCCACACTGGGAAGGGTTTCCAAATACTCTCCATGTGGGTCTGATGATGGTGTCATATTAACCAGACTGGTCCATACCACTGCAACATCTCACTTGTTTAAAGCCTGGCATGTCATGTCTGAACCAGTCAGAACCACCCAGACAAGTCAGGACATCAGGACAGAGCAATTTGTGCCTTTGGCAGCTGCATTAGCCCATTTGCATATTAGCAGTCAGCTTAGTTTTCTGATGAGCCTGCAAACCTTGTTCATTTAGCTTCTGCAAGTGTTTTTGTTTATGCTTTGCTCCAATTAAATGGCTGTGACATTGGGCAGGGACTGTGCTAACAGCCTTGTGTTCAGTGGAACAGCTCAGGCAAATATCTCTTAAACTCATCTGCGTATTAGTGGCTTTTTTTCCCTCCTTATTGTTTTATCAACAGACTGATCTGCATACAACAGCATAGATCCAGAGACAGGATGCCTGAATCCAGAGAAGAGATAAATGCACCATGGAGGCATCCATGGGGGTGGGTTTAGCTCTATCCAGCAGGCTGCATCTTCTGAGCTAAAGCTTTGTTGATTTTGGGATGGCAGAGCCCTGCTCTGGTCAAACAAAGTCAATGAGTGCTGAGGGGCTCATCTGTTACTTCTCTTCCCTTGTATTTATCCAACACTTTTCATCCCTGGTCCTGGCTGGGTTGAGCACAAATGATCAATTATCTCCTGTTTTGCAGATAGGACAACTGAATCAGAGAGAGACAAATCTAGGAGAAATACAGGGATTCCTGCTCCTCAGCCCCCAGTTCCTCCTCTAACGGTGGCAGTTCTCCAAGCATACACTGTGAACTGCAGCAGGACAGGTTAGTCCCCAGGAAAGACTTTTAATGGCTGGGGCAGTGAAACAGTGGAATGGGGGGAGGTTTCTGGGTGGGATGGATCATGGAAAGTAGACAAATACCTATGAGGAATATTTAAGGCAGACCTTGGTGATCACCTATGGGCTTGCTTGAGATTTTCATCAGCAAAATTTTCTTCGTTTTTTTCTCTCCTAGCAAGTGTAATGGTTTTTAATTCTCTCCTGAGGGCAGCCTCTCAGGTCCAGTGCTGAAAATTCGCTGACCCCTTTCCTGATTCTACCAGTTAAACAGGGACAATAATCGAGTGCCTTTGGCCTTGTGATCACAGCCACCTTTACGATTCTTTCTAGTGTGTTCTGTGAGGTGAAATCTTCGCTGTGGCACCTCAGCCTAAAAGCTGCTGGAGCCCAGGCTGGGGAGCTGTCGGAGCTGCGTGCATGCTCGGATTGGGATCAGCCACGGCAGGTAAGCATGGAGCAGGCTAAGGCTCAGAATAAAGCTCTTTCCTTCCAGGAGGAATTTGCAGTCAGTCTGAGAAGCAGATGCTTTTGAACACGGAGATGGCAGAGACAAAAGAGGTGTCACTTACCTCGGGGCTACTGCAGGCTGTCATGCTGGGGGTGCTGCTCTCTGATAGACACCCCTCACACCTCCCTGCCTGCCTCCCCCCAGCCCTGGCTGCAGCTTCTGGGGAGGAGAACTCACACCAGAACACTGCTGTGTGAAAATTGTGCTGCTGAGAACAAGCCTTTTGGCTGAGACTACTTGGCTGGCTAACAAACCCCAGCTTGCTGGACTCCTGGGGTCTGCAGGCTGTTAGAACAGGCCCAGGTCATTGAGGCAGCCCTTGTTTTTGATCTCTGAGCCTCCTTAATATCTGACCAGATACTGGGCACTTCCCTGGGGGCTAGTGGCTTGGTTCAGCTGACCATGGTGTTCTGCTGGGACGGATTTCAGCTGTCCTTCGTGCTTTATGTATTACCTTATGATGCCTCCTCTTCCTTCTGAACCTGAGCAGCTCTTTGTGCTGCCGAGACACGAAGTTGACGGCAGCGTATTCCAGAAGCGCAGAGAACACAAACAGCAAGCACACAGCCATCCAGATGTCTATGGCCTTCACGTAGGACACCTAGGAGTCAGAGAAAGACACAGAGGTGGGGTGGCTTCCTCACCCAAATGCATTTTTCTTGGTGTTTTACACAGCTGAAACCTGTTCTTGGGTACCAGAATCTCAGTCATTTAACATGGATGTGTTATCAGGTCACTGAAACTCCTCACGGGCTCTTAAGTAGCAAGAATTCCACAGCTTTTAATTTATTCAGGCCTTGGCTGTGATTGTTAATATGCAAGGAGAACAGTAATCCACCATCCCAGAAGCCCTCCATAAAGGGAAATTCAGTACTATTATAGAAATATGATGGTCAAGTGACTAAAAAGCTCAAATGTAGAGTGCACACCCACGTGTGGTTGTTGCAAGGGTTTGTAAAGTACAGAGCTGCTGGCTACTGGGAGCTGTGGTGAGTGCTGAACCTTAGGGGAAATTTTGCTGTTAGTCACAGAGAACTTAAAATTTTTTCAGGATGGGACTGGAATTTGTTTTGTTTGCCCTTAAACTGGAATAGTGCAAAGGCAGCAGGAGGATCTGTGTGGGGATTTACTTAGGTACATGATTTCCCCCAGTGAAGACAAGGGTGTTCCCTACCTTGGGCAGTGATGCTCGGGAGCCAGAGCTCTGCGTGGTCATGGTGAGCACCGTGGTGATCCCCAGGCCCACACGAGCAGGTGCAGCATCCATATTGATCCAGAAGGAGATCCAGGACAGAATGACAATGAGAAGGCTGGGGATGTACATCTGGATCAAGTAATAGCCCATCTGCCTCTCCAGGTGGAAACGAGCTTCTATGCAGGTGAACTTGCCTGAGGAGGACAGGAGATACATGGAAGATTGCTGGTAAGGCACAGTGAGCCTCCTGTTTTCAGCCAGTGTCTGGGGATTTTCCTTGCAATGCCTAAACCAGAGCCTTGTTAGGGGAGGAAATGAGCAGCTCTTGCCTGGGGCATGTAGTGATAGGACAGGGGGGAATGGCTTCAAACTGAGAGAAGGTTTAGTTTAGATATTAGGAAGAAATATTTCCCTGTGAGGGCAATGAGGCCCTGGCACGGGGTGCTCAGAGAAGCTGTGGCTGCCCCATCCCTGGAAGTGTCCAAGACCAGGTTGGACAGGGCTTGGAGCAGCCTGGCATAGTGGAAGGTGTCCCTGCCCACGGCAGGGGACTGGAGCAATGTGGTCTTTAAGGTCCCTTCCAACCCAAACCATTCTAGGGTTCTATGAACATCAACATAGCAAAGAAAGCTCTTTGGCAGCATATCCTTTGTCACTTAAATTTCAAAGACAAAAGAAGGTTCTGGGAGTGAAGATCCCAACCAAACACCCTTGGGTTGATGCAGATTTTACCGGGGACAAGAGGGTTTCACACATTTATGTCCATTAGCTTCTCACTGGCTATATATGTATCTATATATCTGCTATCTCTGGAAGTGCAGCACAAGGCCAGAGTGCCATGGGACAGAGCAAGAGACTCTGGCAAATGCACAACCCTGAGCTCCTCCCTGCTGAACCCCTCAGTGGAGGGTTAACAGCACTGACCTGTGTTGTAGTGCTTTGTGCAGTATCTCAGGTCTTTTTCTTCTTTGAGGATAAACTGAGGCAACGTCAGCCCGTCAGCAACTTGCACTGCTCCTTTTTCTTGCCACTCAAATATGAGATCATTCATTGTGTAGCCAACTGTTGAGAGGAAGGGACAAACACCGTGTGAAATGTATTAAATACTGATCTGGAAAGGGGCAGCATTGCAGAAGAGAGCTTGGAGGCAGGGGTGCATCCTGGCCTTCCTTGACAGTGATGTCAGGAATGGGTTTTGGGTTGAGGCAAAACTGCTTTTTCGTGTGATAAGAGCCAGAGCAATGACCTGCACTAGAGCTGCAGTGGTGTGTAATGGATTTCCTGCAATAAATCACGTTTTTTCTTGAATTTGGCTTGCTGAAATGTTTTCTACTTTTCCCAGCTTGACCTCTTTCTCTGGAAGAAGCTCATCATCTTTCCCTCCTTTGGGATAAGCAACATGTACAAGTGGCAGATGTTCATCCAGAGAGAAAAAATCCCACTTGCAGCTGAAAGCACTTTCACCTCTCTCCTGCGAAGTGAAAGGCCAGTGTAAACACAAGCAGGCCAGGGCTCCTCACATGGGATCTTTTGAGGTTTGGCTTCTCTAGCAAATGTCACACGTGCTGAATGAATGGAAAATCCTAAGCAAGTGGTTCTTGAGAAAGCCTCCAGTGAAGGCTGGGCTGGGAACAGGTTCCAGCTGGGAAAGGAGATGGCAGGGGAGAGCAGGAGGGAAAAGAGATGGTCTCCTCTCCAAAACGAGGATGTGCACAGGACTCACAGCTTTCTAACTGCATGATGCACGTCTGTACGTCCATGGGGAAGTTCTTCAGGTCCATGGGGCAGGCCAGAGTCAGCGTGATCCTGAGGAGAGAAGAGAGCACAGGCAATGCCAGAGAGCGGGCCCTGCTGAGGGCTGAGCCCCTCAGGCATTTGGTGCTGCCAGCAGGCTGGTGCCCTGCCCGAGGCACGCAGGGCTGGGGCAGCGACCGACCATCATCGCTTCCTGCCCGTGCTCTCACACGTGCTGCTGGAAAGCATCAGAGCTGCTGGACACTGGGGTCTGTGGTACAGTTCCCAGCAGAGCCTGCTGCAGGTGGTGTTTCATTGCACTGCCATGAAACTGTTTCAGACCGTGTGGAACAAAGACTTCCCTCACCAAACAGTTCTGCTGCTTCGGTTTGCCTTCCTTGCCTGAGGTTCACAACGGGCTGGAGTAGCAGAAAGCCCAAGCCCACTCTCTGGACCCCCCAGATGCAATTCTAGATATTGGGACTGCTTGTAAATCTCTGCACAGAACATTTCTGTGTCATAAAAAAACCACCAAGAAGAAGTTTGATCAAGATCATCTCTTTGTGTAGGGGGAAAGAAAGACTTCAGTGGAATTTTCTGCAGGGAAAATGCCTTGTGCTAAGCCAATATGAACTCCTGTATCTTCCCGAATTCCTGCAGAGCCCTGGAGACATCTGTTTCTGTCTCCATTTTCCACTAGGTGCAGGCTGCATGTTCTGTGTTATATTGCTGTGCTGCCCTGCACCATGATCTATGCTTAAAATGTTTGGTTGGTTCAACAAGCTGATACTAAATGATTTGCTCCAGATAGTTAGACTTGAGTTATTTGGTTTGATAATGTTGAAAATGCTGTTCCCTCAAGTGTTTAGGGTTTTCAGCTTTTTACCTTGATGTAGAAATAGCAGAATTACCCAGGGGACAGGAATTGAATTTTTCTATCATCAGACCTACAAGAAACTTATCAGGAGGGAAAGATACTTTAATTTAAATTCTTATGTTGTTAGAAATTCTCAGCTTGAGTTTAGAGGCATGTTGGGACAGAAGATGTGAGAAAGTCCACCTTCTCATAAATGACTTGCCTAGAGTTTGATTATTGCAAATAGTAGTAGCAAAGAACCAGTTATAAAATGGCAGAGTGCCTTATAGAGATTTTTTTTAAAGGGAAAGACTATTTCTCCTTCTGGGAGCTCTTTGCATGCACATTGTGCTCTTCTTCAGGAAGAACTTCTTTAGTTTTCATTTTCACATGAAAATGTACTTACAAGGAAACCTGTATTTTCATTTGGAGATGAGTGAGACAGGAAAGTTCTTTTTTTTTTTTTCCAGACAAGAACTGAAATGTTTTCAAGTCTTTGCCTTGAAAATGTCCATTTTCCCATGTTCCCTGCTGAGTCATTGCTCTGTTTGGCAGAGCAAACCCAGGGCTGGGATAACCCTGTATTCCCCTCTGTGCCTCTGCAGACCCTCCTGGAGGAGAATTCTGTGCCATGCTCTCTACCAAAGCTGCTGCTGTTAGTTTTACTCCCTGCCTGGTTTCAAAAATTAAGAACTGTGAGGTTTCCACATTCAGCCAACACACATGGGAATGCTCTTATTGTTTTGGCCATCAGGGAGCTGGTCCTAGGGCTGGAACCACCTTGGTGTTTGATGGAGGCTGTCTGCTTTGCAGCATTGAGCTGTTCATTTCCCATTTTACAGCTCCACGCTGCCTTTCCTTCCCATGGCTGCCACTGAGAGCTGCAGCGTGGGATGGGGTGTGTGTCCCATAGGCAAATTTACATTATACATGAGGTGAAAAAGTCTTCAGTATACTGTTAAACTTTCCCAGTCCAAGCTCAGGAAGTTTGATCTCGATTTCATTGGTTTAAAACAAAGCGTGAATGGGGTTGGAAGCGAAGATGGGGGCTTGGATTGATTTCCTGTGAGAAATTCAGTGCAAATAGTTCAACTTCACTGATGGATTCTTGGATCTAGCAGTAAAGGGATAACTGGGAAAAAACAGTCTGAGACATAGCCATGGAACTCTACTTAGCATTTCCCCTGATTTTTACTTTTTTTTTTTTTGGTCAGGAAATGCTGCAGCATTGAAAACAGAATGTTCATGAGCCTCTACTGGTTTTCACATAGCACAGCTGGTTTTAGGCTTGTACTAACATAAGATAGCTGAAGTAATTTTACATTAGGGGTGTTAAGGAATCTACTAGTGAGGAGCAGAAGTCCTTGAACTGAGAAAGGTAAAGATGAATTAAACTCCATCCCAGACCAACCCTCTGTCTCAATATGCTTTAGCAGAGGTCCCTTCCCACCACATTGCTTCAGCACTGCTAATGGTTTGATCTCCCACCTTTAAACCCCTAAATTTCTTTTCTCCCACAGCATGCTGGAAGTCTAGGCTTGAACAGGGGGGGTTTATCTGTGCCCTTGCCCACCTTGGTGGAGTCACCTCACCTGATGCTGTAGAGGACATTGCCGTTCCGGGAGATCCTCAGCAGCTTGTTGTCCGTGGTAATCTCATGGAAATGGGCCCCTTTCTCGTTGGCAAAGAACAAGTCAGGCTTCCAGATGGAGTCCAGCATGGAGGGGTCCAGGTCCAGGGAGTCATCGGGGTACTCGTTGTAGGCCAGCCGGGGGTCGTTCCACTGCTGCCGCAGGAAGATGTTCACCCTGTAATCCTGCACAGACACACAGTGCTCAGAGCAGCCTCAAAGTGCTGACAGCTGGGGAGCACACACTGAAATCATCCTAAAATTAGCCAGACCGCATCCAGGCCTACATTCCCAAGCTATGCCAAGTGCTTTTGGTATTATTCCTCGAGGAACTGTTATTAATTTTTAGTTTTGTAGCTTATAGCTATGTCATAGCATGAGCAGCTGCCTGTCCCTGCATCCCTCTGTTACAGCAATTGTCAGCTGTGTGGGAAGTGTCAGGACCTCTCTGTCTGGACCCTGGGGCTGCAGAGGAGATGAGCAGTTGTGGAGGTCAAAACGGCCACTGTCAGCAGGAGGATGTTCCAGAGGATCAAGTGGGGAAAGAAACTAAACCCGGCTTTCTTTCAGTGCTGAACCGTCCCAAATTGTGACTGTCTGTGGTTTCCCCAGTGCTGGGAAAGGAAAAGGCACAGTGAGACAGGTTGTCCATGAAAGAGAAATTCCCTGTGTGTCTGCTAATACAAGGATAACTCAGATGAGCCAATGCGAGCAGCTGCCCTTGGTTAGAGTTTATGAGCAGGAGAGGGATATGCATGAAGTCTGCTCTCCTAATCCTGAGCGGTCTGGGTTCCCCCTCTAATGTCAAAATGCCATAAATGAAACAGATTTTTATAGAATGACCATCTTTCTTATTTAAAGGTAGCCCTTCAGCGCTGTGCAAAATTATACTTGCTTCATAACCACGAGTCTTATAGCTCCCCTAAGTTCCCCAGGTCAAGGCTGGCTGCTGAGGCTGAGTTCAGACACTCTCCTGGACAACTAGAGGTGGTTTCTCCTCTCCCTGTCTGACCAACAGCTTCTCAGAGTGATCTGCATGCTCCTTTTCTTCTGACTTTCACATAAGAAAGTGAGCCAACGAATTGAAATGAGGAGAGGATGTGCCAGCTATTAGGAGATGGATGAGAGCTCCACAACCATAAATTAATTGACATTTTCTAAGTATAGAGGCAGACTGTGTCTGAAGAGCAGCATATAATAAACCAATTCCACTGCCCAGGCCCAAATGAATAGTTGCTCTCATGATTAAGGGTTTCTTTGCTGCCTTTCTAACACAAATGTGCTCTGAAGACTTTTATTAGGAGACGGCGAATGGAGGGTGCCTGACGTGCCTGCCGGTGTCTGATACCTGCTGCAGGCACCTGGTGAGAGGCTCTCACTCACTCTGACACAGCTCTGTCCTTTCCATTGGGAGAACACAAAGCTCTGGAGCTGAAGGGCACCTGTGTAGGAGAGACTTGCTGCCTCAAGCGCTCACTTGACTGTGAGCCCACAGCCTCTTGTCCAGGAGGACACAACTCTCGTGGTGTCCAGCGGCACTGGAGGGTTGGGAAAGCACTGTGTTGGGTGCTCTGTGTTTTGGATGAGGCACTTCCTAGCCAAGCACATGGTCTAGGGTGTGTTTCAGGCCGCTTGGTGCCATCTGCATGCTCAGAGCACAGAAGCTGCTAATGACATTAATGATTGTGACAACAGCAAATGAACCACGGGCTTGACGCTAAAAGGAGCAGACCTCTGAACATGAAAAAGAGTTGCAACGCTTTTTCCTTCTGCTGACGTTCCAAATGTCACCTTCACAAGTCCTAGTGCATCCCTCTGACTTAATTATTCATCTCTGTCAACCCTGGATAATGTGTCTGGAGGAAATGTGCATAGATGGGGACAGCTGGGGGCCAGGGTCTCAGCACAGGACCAGCCCATCATGCAAGCCTGGAAAAGGAAAGGAGCCATGAATTCTCACTTTCCACAGCAGGCAGCAGCTCCCAGAACACCGTGTGTGCTTTCAATTCTCCCTTTTCTATGCGTCAAGATCTGCAGCCATTGCACTCAGGGCAAATCAATGTCACTGACCTAATAGGTAGAAAGCAAAAGGTTGTTTTGCTTATTCAGCTACAAATAAGCTAGATGCTAGCAGGTCAGCTCCAGTTTGGGACTTCTGTCATGTACAACACAAATTAAACTCATGTTTGGAAGAAACTTCAGTGGTAGCTGCCCAGAAGTGTGCTCAGCCTGATGGAGTAGTAGAAGGGGGGAGGGAATGGAGCCAAATTCCCTACAACAGCCTGTGTTACTGCAGATAAGCTTTGTTAATGGAGTAAATTCACTGCTTTGGCTCCAAAACTTGCCGAAAGGACAGGAAAGGGTGAGACAGGAGGTGTTGAATGGTCTATGCTGGCACAGCTGCAGGCGTGAGAGACCACAGGCAGAACGATCGCCATAGTCTGTCACCATGAGGAGGCATCTTAATTAAACACTTGTGGGCCAAATGAAAATTAAGTTCTCACAGTGGATGGCTGTGAGAAGGCCCCTCCTAACTCACCTCTGGAGTCACAGCGTCCTGTCCTCCCGTCCTGCTGAGAGCAGTCCAGGGCACCTCGTGAACGTGTGGTGTGAGGAGCTGCACCACCTCCACCCCGGGGCCGTGCAGCAGTGTGGAGAGTTACTCTGGTTTGTGTTACTCTGTGTTCCTCCTCTGGACACAAGTGTTTGCTGTGGATATTTTTTGTTTTGGAATACAGAAAATGAAGTGTTTATGTTGTGATACAAAAAAAGGCAAGGACAGAGAAATATGATACATGCACTGAATGCAATTCTCTGGCTTTGCCATTTCAGGGCATTAATATTTTACCTCTGTGTGTGTGTTTATGAAGATCCTACTCACTGAGTTCACTCCACAGCCCTGGCCTGCTCACTGAGAATGTTGTTTTCTCGCAGATTCCTTTGCCTTTATGTCATGGCACTGCAGTGGTGAAGGTTCTGAGCAGCCTTTTAGGTTTCTTGTGTCCAGGCTTATTGGAACATAAACCTAAAACCAGGCACTGTGACTGCAAACTGGACATGGCACTGCCTGAGGAGCCAGCAGAAGGCACGGGGGGCAGTCAGGGTATGTCTGTGCTGTGACACTGGCTAAGAGAAGGGTTACAGTGTTCTGCACCAGCTAAAGATCCTCTGTGCTGAAAGCTTTGTCCTCAGCATTGCAGTCAGGCTGAGAGGTGATGAGCCAAGCAACACTCATCC
The DNA here is from genome assembly GCA_013398015.1 of Oreocharis arfaki. NCBI lineage: Eukaryota > Metazoa > Chordata > Aves > Passeriformes > Paramythiidae > Oreocharis > Oreocharis arfaki. The sequence goes on from VZRR01002754.1 coordinate 44,789, forward strand.
CTTGGCTACCTGGAGATATGCAGCATTTCTCCTGGATGCTGTTGCAGGAGATCTTAATTAGCATCACCAAGAAGTTCACAGTTATTCCTAAATGACTGGCCAATTTCTGGTGTGAACTTTCAAGCGAAGAAAAAAGAGGTTTGTCATGGACTGCAAACCTGGCAAAATGAACAAAAAAATCTCTTTCTCCATATCCTTCTTATCACTCAGGTTCCTCATTTGTGTGCCTATCACATCCAGGCATTGATTATCGTGTGCAGCCTGCTCCTCTGGCTGGCTTGGGAGAGGGGAGCAGCAGCTCTGTGCAGTGAAGGCATTCAGGAGCTTTGCAATTTGGCACAAAGGCATTTTACTCCCAAGAGGGAAATGACACAAGGCAGGAAGAGAATAACTGGAGTGATCAAAGTAGTTCAATTTGATAATGCTGAAATGAAATCCTGCTTAGTGACCTCGCAAGGAGACAAGGAAACTGAAGCTCATTTGAGATCTTTCCTTCCCAGGATCCCACAGCCTTGACATCTTCTGCTGAAAGCAGAGGAGGCTGGAGGCAGTGCTGAGCAGAAGGGATGAAGCCTCTCAGGGCACTCAATTGGTTTTCCCCCGGCTCAGGGGTTCTGTCAGAGCAGCCTCTGCATGGAACAGTTTTGGGGAGAGATTTCCCCTTTAATAAATTTACATTTTGCTGATGGAAAAAGCAGAGTAGAGACTGAGCTCCTTCAGGAGGGGATTCTGTAACCCCACCTGGGCAGCAGAGCATGAGGGGCTTCATTAGCATTGGGTTAATTCTCCAGAACATGAATGAACAAACATTTTCAAGGCAACCTGCCTTGCCAAGGAGCACTACAACTGACTGCAAAAAAACCAAGCACACCAGGAGCAGCCCTTGGAAGGGTTAATAAAGCACCTCTCTACCTTATCAGAGCAGTAGCCAAGTAGCCAGTTTGAAGCCTGTGTGAAACCACACCTGGGCCAAGGGGAGTAAGAGTCTGTATCACAGAAGGGTAGGAACCTGGTGAGGGGTGGGAGCACTACCCTGGTGCTTGATAAGTGTGGGGTTTTTTTATGCTGGAATCTAAACTGGGAAGTTTTTCTGTGTCTTACTACAAAAGGTGGGGAATATATATCTTTCTGAGCCAGGGGACCTGCTGGGGTGTGAGCTGGAGTCAGCATCCAGAACTGCAAATGTAAGTATTTAGTAGTGGGATCTTGTTTTTCAGCTTGAGGAGGTTTTGTGTCCTTGTATTTGAGTTGCACAGTCCCATTTCATGGCTTCTTTTTGCTGTTTCTTTTTCTTTCCCCCTCCCTTCTCCATTCAGAAACTCCAGCCACAGACGGCTGGAGCACTGCAGGTCTAACACTGAGGTGGCAGCAGACTGTGAGTTGTTGTGAAAACCTTTCATTTTGTGTTGCGTGACTTGTTACGTGCTTATCATCTCTGTGGGGCTGATGGTTGGGTTTAAGAATGACTGACTGCAGGAAATTTTGCTCAAAACCTAACTTTCGCTACGGGCTTTGTGCATTGAAAGTTACATCTGCTGTTGATTTTGGGGCGAGTGGGACCAGTATTAAACGTGTGACCAAGTTGTTCATCAGAATCTCTGCTGCACTGGGGCTGGTGGGTCTGGAGTAAATAGCTTGGTTTGCTTTGCTGGGTTCTTTGTTTTCTTGCTGGAAATCTCATGCACAGCTGTATCTGAACAAGTACTTAACATTAGGACAGTTGCTGCCTCCAGCTTGTCCTGTCCTCAGGAGGTGCTGGGAGCCTGGTTGTGGCTGTGCTGCAGCTGGCTGGAAGGTCACATTTGCTTTGCTCTTTTCAGATGAGATAACTATGGCATGAAAGCAGCAAAAATAAATTTGCATATTTACACAGCGTCTTAGGGAGATTGTGCTGGGTCTTCTGTGGTTTTTCTTTCTTTTTCAGTCTCTTCTTTGCTGTGTGCGAGTCCTTTTTAAAACATCAGTCTGGAAAAGCTCATCCTGAGTCCAGCTGCTAGCATTGCTAGGTGATGATACAGAAATGTATTCCTCCTTCTCCACGTGCCTTCTCTGTGTACAAAGTGCTCCCAGCTGCCTGAGCCAGTGAAAGGCCATAAAACTGCAGCTTCCATTGGAAGAGTGAGCAAGGGCATCACCTAATTTCCCATTTGCTGTTATAGCAGGGAATTTGTTAATGAAAAGCCCAGATAATCCTATCAGTTGCCTCATGCCCCAAAGAAAAGCCAAAGCTGGTGCAGTTTATTCACTTAAAACCCAAGACCTGCTCCCAAGGTGCTTCATTTCCTGTTATTTGGAATGAAGAATTTGTACATTTCCTGTAGGTTTCATAGTCTGGTATGGCTGGGGAGTTGTTCATGCTTTTGAACAGCAAAAAGGGATTTAAGAGCTTGTGTTGGGGGATGTTTGGTGTTAGTAATTAAAATAACTGGGGAGAGTGGCTGCATCTTGCACTTGTCTTTGGGAATCCCTTGCTGTTGGATGCTCTGGCACAGGAGGAGTCTGTCTGCACTCGTCTGGCTGTTGGGGTTGGTCCTCTCCTTCCCTTTGGAGCACTGGCTGGGTTCACAGGGATGTGCTCCCAGCCTCAGGTTCCCGTGTCCTTAGAGCTCCAGGCAAGCGAGGCTGGCTACAAGCTCTGAGCTGCAATCCAACTTAAATGTCCAATCAATTATGTGCACAACTAGAGGCTTTTGTGTTGGGTCTCCAGCTCTGCAGGATGCTTGAAGGAGTTACTTCCCTTGCTCTAAATCAGCTCTACCTTAGGAATTCAACTTGGTGGATGATTTTTTTTTTTTAAATTCCCTCTAACCTTGCAGCAGTTTTCAGATCTCCATTTCTTGCCTTTTTCATTTTGAACCTTTGTGGGGCAGATATCAGCTTTCTGCCCGCTCTGGGGAGTTTCTGTCTTCTCTTGGCTGCAACTCATTTTCCTTCTTTCTAAGGTTTGTAGGCTCAACTGTCTGCAAAAAAATCTTTTTTTTTTCCTTTCTATTTTTTCTGTGTTTTCTCCTCTTTCTCTAACTTCCATGATGCCTCAAGCTGTAAGTGAGCACTTACCTCTAATTTCTTTAATCCTCTGCATGGTGAGCTCATGGTTTGTACTGATTTGTGATATTCAGGCAGTGTAAACTTAGAAGGGAGCAGTGGGATTTTCTGTAGGAGCTACCAGCTTGTTTTGGAGATATTTTAAAGCCTTTTCCAACTGCATGTGGGGTACCCATGAAACCCTGTGGCTTCTCCTGCAGGTAGTAGTGTAATAGTAATGAAACATAAGGTGATGTGTAATACTCAGACCTGAACCTGACCAGGCTTAGGGTGCCTAATAATGGGGGTTTAAACCGTAATTTTCTTTCTCTTTTTTGGACAGTGAAGCAGCTGTGGGAGCTTTGCCATGGCCAGTCCCAGGGGTCAGTGATAGACTATGGCTTTCTTTATGGTAAAGCACTGATTTGCCCCTCTCCCTTCTGCAAGCTGCCACTCCTTCCCCTGATGTTTGACCACTTGCTCCACTTGTTTGAACTCAAAATAGTCAGGTCTGTTTCAAAAGCCCTTCAAGACAGGACTGTTTGCTCCTCCCAGAAGCTGTGTTGGGGAGCTGACACTGCCTGTTTGTCCTGCCGCATCCTCAAAGAGCAGGGAGGGACTGGCTGCTCTGCAGAGTAAATCCCAGGTTACAAATCCCCAGGACCTCTCCAGCTTGCTGAGACCTCCTTTCCAGCTGTTTCAGTACCTGTGTTTCTTGTGCTGCCGTTGGTGTTTACAAGCAGAACTGCTGCTCCCACACAAGAGCATTAGATCGGGCTGTGCGCGATGCTGCGTCAGCCTGACATCTGGACTGGCTTGTCAGAGCTGCCTCGGATGTTTCCAGACAAAGCAATGTGCCCACAGGGTGTTCCTGGGTTCCCATGGGAATTGGGTTTTTTTTTCTATGGAAGATTGCCTATGAAATGAGTGGCATCTGGAGAGGATAGCAAGTCCCTGCAGCGTGGCTGGGAGGTGAGCTGCATCTCTTGTGCTAGTCTGTGCTAATTTTACAGAGTGTCCTGCTCACAGGGATCATGTGGCATCTTTGGCTGCTCCAGTGCATCTCACAGTGTGGGACAGATGCACCGAAAAACAGGTCAATGGAATGTGCTCTGTGCATTGCACAGATCCTCTGTGGGCCTGTCCCTCTCCCTTGCCCTCTGGATTGGTGTGTAGGAGCAGTATTTATTGCCTGTAATGCCAAAGGAGGCACCAATAAACAGTAAATTAGGAACAGATGTGTATTTCGGTGGCAGTTCTTCCTCTTTTGCTCTATGTACAAATGAATCCATGCTACACTTCTCACCTGTGAGCTCTGACAAATTCTGCAGTCCAGATAGGAAATCTGTTTCTCTGTGCTTGGCCAGAATAACAGCTTTTTCTTCTTTCTCCCTCTTCTAGCAGAATTGAACTGTCCCAACCCAAACATTTCCAGCAGAATGATGTAGTGTCAGAAGAGACTTACAGCCCCAGCTGTATGGCTGTGGCTCTCCTCAGTGGTGTGCATGCCAAGTAATTTGTTCGAGTCAAGGGGTGTGATCTATATGTAAAGCCTAAAACTTCCTGCCTGAATGCACAAAATGCCTGAAGCTGGAGCCTTCCACTCTTCATTCAGCATTTTTCTAGAAAAAGAATTACCAGAGGGTAATTAAACACCATATTTCTGGATTATCTTTAATTAGCACAGCAGTAAGGCACTGTACCTCCAGAGTTTTCCTTTGCTGTTCACTGGTTATGTCACAACCAATCTTTAATAGTTTTCAGATGGAGCAATTATCTCCTGTTCTAGTGATCCTCTGCTCCTAGTGCCTTGCCAATTAGATACAGCCTTTAGCCATGCTCACTAATTTTGTATGAAGTGAGGCTTAACTCAGAAATATTGGTTTTGATTTTTCTAGTAAAAATCATTGTCTACCAGAAATATGTCTCCAAGAAAACAACCATCTTAATCTTTAATCTAATAATTCTCTTAATCTTTGGGAATCTGAAATCCTGGTGCAAGCTGGATTTGAGTCCAGCTGATTTTCCTTCTCTTTGAATCCAGATTAATTCTGGATTTATGCCCACTTAAACACAAAGTATCTGTAACTGTCGCTGAGCTTGGAGCCTCAGGCAAATCTCCAGAAAAAGAGTATTTGTTTTCCTTTCTGACCCTTGCCCTTTGCCCGTGCAGTGTTTTTATAAGATGGAGACAGAGACCGTGTGATCCTCAGCTACACGTAATGAGTCTTGTGTGCTGACCATTAATTTACTCAAACTTTAAGTAAGCTTGGGAGCACTGGGTGTTTTTCCCTGGTCACGCTGAGGAGGAGGGTGATGCTGCATTCTCTGGGCATGGAGTGAGGCTGAGCCAGTAGCTGAGCAGCTGTGCTGTGATTTTTACTTACCATAGTTGTTTCTGCAATCGAACCAAAGCTGTTGATGAAAATGTTGCAGCTGACATTCACTGGTGGGCCTGCATGACAAACACAGATTGGAACAGCAGTTCACTGTGTGCCCATGAAACAAAGGGTTTCTACTCTGTGGAGTTAAAACCTGCTGTGGGAAGGGGGTGACTGAGGGGTGAGTAGGGGGGTAAGGCCTGGGTGACCTGGCCAGGTCTAGTCTTGGTCCCCATGCCAGTTTGACACCAGACAGTGCTCTTGCTCTGCCTCTGCTCCCCCCTTGGCCAGAGTGTTTATGGATCTCTGCTGAGAACTGTCCAGATGAAAAGGAACAGATCAGAGCCAGCCAGGATAGTTTCTAGATACCTTGACCTGGCTATATGGGTGGCAATCTCACCTCGAACGTGATAGCAAAGTATCCCAGAAAGGAGCTGAGGGAGAACTGACTTTTATTTAGAGCCATACTTATGAAATACTCATATGAAGCACCTAAGTGCTCCTGAATGAGGATGATGTGCTCCTACAAAGCCAGTGCAGCAGGGTGAGCTGTAGGGATCAGGCTGGTTAAAGCAGCAAATACCCCACATGGTGATGGTGCTGTCGGGGAGCTGACAGCGCCTCTTTGACCCTCTGCATCTTCAAAGAGCAAGGAGGGACTGGCTGCTCTGCAGGGTAAACCCCAGGTTACAAATCCCAAAAACCTTTTCAGCATCCTGAGATCATCTTTTTAGCTGTTTCAGTATCTGTGTTTCTTGTTTTGCTGTTGGTGTTTACAAGCAGAATTGCAGAATTTCTTGTAAACCCCAAACCTCAGGTGATGATCCTGACTTCAGGGCTCTGCCAGCAGGAATTCTCTGGATGTTCTGTTTTTGCAGAAGGTAATCCTGGACTCTGGGCCATGCCTCTCCTGGGCTTGATTTGTTTTCAGACCGAAGCTTTGCTTACCCTGCTCGTACTGGAGAAGTTAAGGGGTCACCAAAGGAAAGGAGGGAGGGTTAAGGGATGAAAAGATTGTGGTTTGAGGGCATAGGGGTCAGTCTGTTTGTGTGCTACTGGTGCCCAAAGGCATGACTGGAAGTGTTTCACAACATTGCCTGGAAAATCTGAGGTGGAAATGCTGCATTTACACAGAGGGAGATGCCAAGAGCTGCAGTTCAGCACAAAGCAAAAAGCTGGGGAATATTTTGGAACCAGGGCATATCTGGTGCCTGGCAAACCAGTGCCTTGCCCACATACAGCGAGAGGATTTTTGTAGAGGGTTGAAGGAAAAGGGGCCTCTGCTCTGGGAGCTGCCAAAGGACCTGCTGTGGGCACTGCCCAGGCTGTGGTGAGGAAAGGCAGCCCAGGCAGAGAGCAGAGACACTGCCCCAGGGACCAAGGTCCCCTTTTATGCCGGAGGAATTCATCTCATATTGGCCCTGTGACAGATGCTTCTGGGAAGATAAGATCTCTGAAAGTAGAGAGTGTGGATTTTCAGATTATTCCCCCATTCTTCATGGAGTCGGGGATGGTGTCTGCATTTCAAACACTGCCTGGTGGCTCAGCCTGCTGGGGGAGTGATGCTCCTGTTAAGGTCACATCTGCAGTCTGGCAGTTGCTGCAGGATGAAATACTGGGGGGGAGGGATGGCTTTAACGAGAGCTTTGTGCCTCTAATCAGTGCAAACTTCCTCCTGCGTGGAAATTAATGGATTTTCCTGATTGCTGAGGAACATTTAGAGCTTGGTTTTCTCCTCTTTGTTTCCCTTTCCGCCTCTCCTGCTTCGGCCTTTGCTGAAAGTTTGTGCCTGTCCCCTGCAGTGATGCTCTCTGCTGAGCTTCTCTTGGTGTGAGTCCCAGGCAATCCAAGCAGGCTGCTGTCTAACCAGCCCCCAGACAGCCACTGCCAGCTCAGCAGCATCTCACACTGTTCAATCTGTGCAGCTCTCTCCAGACTGTTAAACACTGGCATGGGCTGAGCTATCAGACACAAAATTACATCTTTTTTTTTTTTCCCTCCTGCCTTCACCAACATCTCTTACCCAGAAGTTTCTCCAGAAGCTGAAAGCACACAGTTATCAGGCTTTAGTATTTGTTTCATCCCTTCTGTTGAGCTCAGGGGCATTGGTTTTCTGTTCTGGATCCATTCATGAACCACATAAAAGGTCCTTGTACATGTGATTCCCCTCCCAAAGGGCACAGTATAAGGAAAACACTGAGCTGATCTCCTGGATGAGTGCATGTGCTCATCACTCTGACAGCTATGGGATATTTTGCCCCCCCTGTTCCTGATCCAGTGCTGATGTGAAGCTGAGTGTGGGGTGGGTTTGGCCCCGTGCATGTGAAGGCTCCTTGGGGCAGCCCAGCTGTTGTTGAGGCACTGAGCTTTTCCCAGTGTGTCTGAGGAGAGTCGTGAGCTCCCTGCAAGATTTGGTGCTGGTTGGTATTTTTTAGCTTGTGAGAGGCTCTAGAAAATTCCCTGCTTGCCACTGAAATATTCCTCCTCTGTGCTGGGATGCAGCTGTGAAGGGATGTGGTTTTCTAGCAGCAGGGATAAGGGCACAGCCTGGGTGAGAGGTCCCCTGCCCAGTGCCTGCCAGGTTCCTCTCTGTCCCTGCCTGAGTTCCTGACTTCATCCTCCAACTTAAAACCCAAATACTACCTCTTTGTTCTCAGAATGTGAATTCACAGCTAAGCCCAGACTTTATAGCATTTATGGAAAAGCTGCAATCTTCTTTTTGCCAATCTTCCCCTCCCCAAAAATCAATCTGATATGGATCTTTGGTATTATTTTCATTTAGATCTAAGCAATTAAAATGTCCTTATGAGTTACTGCAGTTAATTTAAATGATGTGCTTTGAGAGCTACAACCCCAAGCTCTGTAAAACACCTCCTATGCCTCCCATATAAATTGGAGCCTGATTTATGTGTGGGAGGCTAAGCCAGCAAAACTGCCCTGAGGGGAAGGTGTAGTTCATTGAAATAAAACTGAAATTAAATTATCTCAAATAAAAATGCGATACAGCTGTCTTCAGCAGGAAGTGAATGTATACATTTCATTAAATATTAAAGTTTAATTTGTGTGTGTGCATAATTTAGTGGTAGGCAGGTTTACAGGGTGGTGTTTTAACTCTTTGAGACTTGGATAAGATCAGCAGTGTCCTCTGTCGCCTGGTTGGTTACTGGGACACAGGATTACCACCTTTCTTTGGGTTTAAAAGCCCAGTACAGAGTTTATTGTTTAAACTGGGTGCCAGGTGCTGTCAGCAGTGATTAAGGGGTTCTGGGAGTCTTGTCAGCCCTGCCAGTGGCTCCAGGGGAGATGGAAGTGGTTGCAGGAAACAAAAGTGAACAAAACGAGCTTTGGAGATGGCTGGGCAGTGGCTGAGAGGGGCAGGTCCTGCTTTATCTCCGGGTGTGATTCAGGGCCGAAGAGCTCTGGGAAAGTGAGCTCAGCTAAAAAGAAAGGAAAACAAAAATCATAGAATGGCTTGAGTAGGAAGAGTCCTGAAAGGCACTCTAATTCTAACCTCTCTGCCATGTACAGGGGCATCTTCCATTAGGCCAGGTTGAAAAAGCCATCCAAAAACACAATCGCGAACCCCCACACCCCACTGTTGCTAGAAGAGGTGTTTTGAGGAGGAAAGAGGTTTTGTTGCCTCTGCCAGGGTCTGATTCAGTGCTGTTTGGCTGCCATGGAACATGGGGTAGACTGGAAAACTGAGTCTGAAACAATGGAGCAGTGCTGGGCTCAAGAGCCCCTTTACTGTGGGGGACAGGGATGGGTTCAGGGTGCCCCTGGCATCCTGTGGAATTTATTTGGAGCTGATGGGAGAGGCTACAGTAGGAGTAAGGGGGGAACATTGCCTGCCATTGGCAGGTGCTGTGGGCAGTGAGTTCAGGGGAAAGGGAAGTTGGAGTTTTTATCGTAACCTCTAAAGGCGTTCAGCTCCCTGCCAGTGTCTGCTTGGGTTGGCAGGATCCTCGATCCCTGTATTGAGGCAGAGACTGGGGGACCCTGTGCTTCCTGCATGTGAAGCTCTTACAAGGCTGTTTCCACTCCGAGCAGACATTTGTTGATGTCTTTCCAGACATCTACAGGAATCCATGTGCCAAATATTCTTATAACACATACTTCATAGGAGCATAAATATTTATATTTCATGTAGTGTTAGGAAGATATTAAAGAGGATTGCATGCAGTTTTCAGCCCCAACATAAAACAAAGCTGGGTGTTTTGCATACCTTTAAAATTTGGTCTGATCCTGGCATCGTATCCTGAAGTTCGCCCCATCAACTTATCCAAGAAATCGGAAGGAGACATGGGTTTGGGGGCAGAGCGAGCTGCTGCTTCAGCTTCCTTGGAGGCTGCCAGGCTGTGCAAGTAGAAATAAAGAGGAGGTTTCAGTGTGTATCCCATGGTGGGGGGGGCTTGGGGTCCAGAAACAGAGCAGTCAGCATCTTATTCCTGCTGAGGCAGGATGGGTACCCATGTGAATTCCTAATGAGGCTGGGCTCAGCTAATTTGTTTGCCCAACCCAAACATCTCCAAATACAGAATCCCAGCTGCCACCAAAGTAGAAGAGAGATGATGAGTAGTGAAAATCCTTTTGTGAGTTTAGGTATAGCTCCTTGGCGTGCCACTAAATTACAGATGTGAACTCTGGCGCTGAGCTCCACAGGTAAAATACACTCTGAGATTAGCCTTGGGCAGAAATTACTGCTTAATTACAGGGCAAATAGCAAGGAGCATGTTCAGTACTCTGACAGTGTGATTGTCCAAAAGGCAGGTAGGATCAGAGAAATCTGGAGTTTGAGGTTTAAATGAGCATCACATGATGGTACAGCTCACGCAGAGCCTTTGGGGCTGGAGGGGAGCGGGGTGGTTTTGCTGATCAATCCAGCCTTTGCTATCGGCACCTGCAATGCAGGATCTGAGGTCCACACAGAACTGGAGTGTCTGGAGCGTGATGCTGAAATTCTGTACTCGTATTGGGTTGAAGATGAGAGGAAATGGAATCTTTCTGGGACCTGTGTGGCCTCTGGGGCAGAAAGAGTGAAATAGTGAATTTATCTGTGGAAGACAAAAACCTGTGGCTGGCAATGTGCCCTCTGACTCGATGGGAGTCTGCAAGAACTGCAGGGTGATGGTTTGGGCTCAGGAAGCCCGCTGTTGCCATCAACACAGGAACAAGTGACCCTTGATATTGGGTGCTCCTTCTCAGCTTTGCAGGAAGGCTTGGCTTTGTGGCAGGAATAGACACGATTCAGTCCCTTCCCTCTGGTTGTACGGTTTCTACTCGAACACCAGTCTGTTCCCAGGCTGCAAGTGTTGAGCAAAACTGCCTAGATTAGCCAAAAAATCCCCAAAACCACCTAAGCACTGTGCTTAGGGTGAGAGCTGTGTCTACCTGGGGGCTCAGGTGCCTGGTGCTGGGTAAAGCCTGTGGGCAGCATTGCAATGCAAACGTGTGATGAGCCAAAGGAAACTGCCCAGGAGGAGGCGAGGCCATTGCTTCACACTTTGCAAAACTCCTGAATTTCCTAAAGGCTGTGTGGGAACAGTGAGCAGCCCCTGAAAGAGCAGCTGGGAGGTCCAAGGAAGTTTACAACAGGCATAAGATATTTGGCTACACATATCCTCACAAATGACACCAGAGCCCCGTAACAGCCGGAAGGCCTCACCTTGGGAGGCTTTGCAGTAGTCAGGCCTGCAGGAGTAGTGCTAAGAACTGACACAAGATCTTTGGGGAAGAATTTGGGACTGTAAATATGCATGGTATTAATGTGATCCTACCCCCAAAGATGAGTTCTTCCAATGCAGGTTTGAGCTGAAACCCCAAAAAGACCTGTTGTCTTGACAAGAGCTGTTTTGAACCGTGTTGTTCCTTAGAACTTTAAAAAATGGATGGGATTCAACAGTGCTTGGGCACATAATTTCAAAATCAGGAATCAGGTAACCTGCATTGCATTGACTTTCTTTTCTGGTGTCAGCAGCGTTGGCTTGCCAAGCCTTGGTTTGCAATCCTGCAAACTCACAGCTGCAGTCTGGCTCCTTCTGCAAGGTGCAACAGCCTTCTCTGATTGCTGGATTTTTAACTGTTAAAAATAGTTTAATTTGCAGTGAAGAGGGGGGATGAATTCCAGATCACTTCCAGTGAGAGCCTAAACCTAGGATTTTATTCGCTCCTTTGTGTATTCCCAATCCACTCCCACACTGGGCTGTACCTAAATGGGCTGATGCACATCCTGCTCGGTGGTGATGTGACAAGGTGTGGGTCTTGCTCTTGCTACAACCATGTCCCCTTTGTTGTCTTGTCCCCAACTCTGCCCCAAGAAAATAAGCAAAGCAGAACTGATGTGCTTCAGGGGTAAATGGGGTTGTGGAATGGGTGATGCTCTTTAATTTAATTTGTTTTTAGAAGGAAAGCAACAGGGTGCAATTGATTTGCTAACGCAGAAGAAGAAAGCTGGGAGTGGGAGGACAATCAATACTGGGCTTGACTACTGCATTCCAATGGAGTGTCTGCATGGCAATGAGTCCAGAGAAAAGATTTCAATTAAGCAGCAAATGACTTGGTAACCAAAGACTTCTGCCACTTCAGCAAGATGCCAGACAGTGCAATACACTGATTTCTTCTCATTAACTGTAGGCTGGAAGAAGTATATGGAAATGGAAATTGTGTGTGGGAGGGGAGAGGCAATACAAACCTAATAAGCATCTAATAATCTTTAAGTGGAAAAAGATAATTAGAAACTGCAATTCCCCTGGCATTTGTTTTAAAAAATGAGGTGGAAAAGCACAGAAATCGGTGCTCATCTTTCCTGTAAATTCAGTGTGAAAGCCTGTACTGCATATATTCACCCCACTTCCAATGAGTGAGTCTGTATTACCTGGGCGCCATTTTCTGATCCTTTCTGCATCAAAGTTGCAGGTAAATGAATTTCATGGGTTCACTTCCTGCATGGAAATAAATATTTGGATAACTGAAGCTCAGAAGCCTCTGGGAGAGGACCAGCCTCTCACAGCCCCACTGCTTTCTGCAGCTTCGTGCCTGTCCCTATGAACAGTCCTTGGGAGCACCTTTGGGGATGTGCTGAAACTCTCACACAAGGCTTCAGTGTCTTGATGCATGTTTTAAAATCTGTCTGGCTGCTGTGGTGTGGTGAGTTCTGAGTCCCCTCCAGTTTCTGTTTGGTTACTAGATGCTTTCCTTAAACTAGACTCCCCCTGGGTTTAACAAGAAAAGGTAAGAAAGCAGTGCATAGGGAGCAGCAAAGCCTTTCCAGCAGTAGGCAGCTGAATCCACTCTCTATCTTAGAAATAATCGTAGAAAACACTACTGGGAGCTACAGAGAGGCTGATCCACCCCACTGCTCTAGGTGGATGGATTCTGTCTAACAGAGCCTCAAAATCTTCACTCTGGTTGTGACAGTTGAGCTTTGCAAATGCAGCTTAGCTCAGAAAGCACCCAAAAAATCTGCCAGCTTCCTCTGTCTTCCAGGTCTGTCTGGACTAGTGCTGTATGCGCTGCTTTGGGAGCTTTCTGGGATTTTCTCCATCCCTTAGTCCTTCCAGAACACCCCTGCAAGCCCCACAGGCCTGTTCGTCTCCCGGCTCAGCAGAGACAAGGAGATGGAAACTGGCAAGTGATTTGAAAATTACTGGCAATAGAGGAGAACTGGAAATTTAGTGTGGGTGGTTGTGTTGCTGGGAGAGAAGATTTATTCTGTGAATAAACAAAGGGAGGCAAAGCCTGTAACAAACCCACTGAGGATGGAGTTTGCACTGGTGTAAGAGTTGTCTGAGCCGAGCGTCTCGGCGCATTTTAATAGCAGTCAGACAGCGGCTTATCTTATTTATGCTGCTGTAATCCCCAGTGGATCTGGCTGAGAAAGTGCCATCAGGCAATCATCACAGCAGCTACAATGGGAAGGATCTCTTCAAAGGGTCGATGAACTAGCACAATCTTTTGTGATATTAGTGCTGGTGTGTAAGCAGACACCAGCACGCCCCCGGGAGGTCCAGCCCAGAGCAGGATGTGGAAGTGGTGGAGATGAGCAGCCCAGCAGCTCAGGATTGCATTCCTCAAGATGGAGCAGCCAAGCTTTTCAGGACACCTATTGCTGGTTTTTCCTAGCCAATACAGGCATTGTTTACTCTGTCTGCATCATTTTGTTTCAGCTGAACTGATGATATATTCTTATAAACAATGATTTGGCTTAGAAAGTGGCTCTTCTGCAGTCTGGATGTGTCTGTTCACTTAATTCCTGGCTCCCCAGATGGCTGTTTCCTCCTCTTCCTCCTCCCATTTGCATGATCCTTGAGCAGTATTTTCATACTTTTTTTCGGTTTTTTGGCTGTGGCCATGGTTGTCCATCTAATTAAGTCCAACATCACAAAATATCCTGTTCTGGCTGAATGCTGATACTGAGAAATATATTTTTCTTTTTTTTCTTTTCTTTTCAAAGAGGAGTGATGAAGGAATTTAATTAGCACAGGGCCTCTATTCCCTTGTCAAATAATTTAATTGTTAATCATTAATTCTGAGTGTAAAAAATTTATGTCTGGCAGCAGAAACAAACTGTTGCAAAACAAGCACTTGCAGAGGAAATATCTCTCTGCAAAGTGTGGAGGCTCAGGTCCTTGTGAAGGTAAAGTGGTGCCACATCAGTGGCTCAAGAGAAGTGGGATCTCTGCAGGCTGGGGAAGTAGAAGATACCTGATCCTCCACCCCGGTTCTGTGCTGCTCAGCAAAGGTTTCTGAAGTGGTTTGTTGGGGTAAGTAGTGTATTATTTTGGAAACTCAGCAAGGCAGAAGCCTTGGCAGGGATGTGTTGGGAATTGCATTCAGGTGAGCAGCCTCACACATTTGTCCTTCAAATGTGATGTGTTCTGTAAGTAGATGTCCCAGGGGAGGGAAATACCCATCAGGCCTGAGGCAGGCTGAGGTGAACAGAATAACTGCTTCCCCATCACCTTCAAAGCCAGGCTGGGGCAGTGCTGGGGCTTGGGGACACGGGAGAATTCATCAGCTTTGTTTTATTGGCTCCAGCAGGCTCTGAGAGGTGCAGTTGCAAAGAGAACATCAGATAGCTGGGCCCTGAAAGGCATCATGCTGTCCATGATTAACTAGTGCTACCCATGGTAACTCTCCTTACTCTTCCTGAGCCCTCTCCCGGGGAAAAGAGGCCCCTGAGCAGACCCTGGAGCTTGGATGATGCTCGTGCTGGGGCTGCCTGCCTCTCTCTTCTCCTCAGCAGCAGGAAGGACGGATTGTCCTGGTGAAAAGAAAAAGGGGCAGCCCTAAACTCCACACCCAGACATTTATTTCTGACTGCACACCAGCGTTTTATCTGGAGGGGAATGCTGCCAGACCCTTGCTGGGAAGGCTTGGCAGAGACTGCAAGCAGACTTTTTATTTTAATGATTAGATTTACTATCAAAATTAATAGCACAATCAATATTGATATGCAATTCAATTAAATAGGATTAAACTCATAGCCTGCATGTTTTTCTCCATCACCTTGTCTGAATTCCTGGCCTGCAGCATCAGAGGCGGACAGGAGATGGGAGAGTGGAGGTGTATGGGAGAAGAGAGCCCCAATACGGGGTTTTTGGCCCCTCCTGGTGCTGAGTAGAAGGAGCTGTGAGTGTTACAGATGTGCTGCTTGCACAGTAGTGATCTCAAACCCCCGGTCATGCTCAGCTGCCGGCGTGTTACAGCCCCTGGTGTGTGGGTGTGGGGTGTGCTCAGGGGTGAATTTAGAAGTTAATTCTCAGAGGTGAGGAGGGAATTTGGACTTGGTTGTTTTCTTAATTCAGCTGAGTGTTTATGCAGGAGAGGGAGGGAGCAGGCCTGGATGTTGGAACAGGATAGGAAAGTAGTGTACAGTACAGAGACTGTGTAAATATGGAAATTGAGAACCTGTGGGGAGATTTCACTCCAAGAGAGAAATGGGCAACGAGCTATTGGTTGTTCCTATCCATGGCAGGAGGATGGGGACAGGAAAGAAAGAGTGGGCTTGTTAATGTCTCTGTCCTGGGCAGCTGGGCTCTGTTGCTGTGAGCTCTTTAAAGCAGTTCTAGCTCTTGCACCAGAAGTAGCTGCATTGCAGTAGTCACAGGACGTAATCAGTTAAAGTTTTAACCCAAAGGATCCCAAAACACTCTCAAAGGTCCTGCACAACCCATGTTGTCGCTGGCCCCTGTGGCTGTGCAGGAGGAGGGGAGCTGGGAGGCACTTTTTCATGGACCTCAGGGAATTAACCCTCTGTGATCATTCCCATCCAGGTAAAGCTGTAACAACTTTCCAGGAGCGAGAAAAATCTCTTCAGACTGCAGCATTCTGGTGTCTCTGTGCTCCACTGCCACGTTCCTGCAGCCCATGGCTCCTGTGCCATATGGCAAAACACTCTGTCCAGAACCATAAACCATCCCAATTACACTGATTAACTCCATGGAAAGACACCAGCACTTGGAACATTTGCTGACACTGCCTGGACAGAGCAATAAGAAAATAATAAATGACTAGACAATTGGCTGGGGGGAGGAGAAATCTGCATGTTGGATACAGTTGGGATGGGAAGAGCACAGAGAGACCAATAAATTGTATAGGAATAGTGCTCAATTTTGTGTCTGGTCTCTGCTCCTCACAAGGATTTTTGTTGTGTGGTCACCCTTGCTTATTGCATACTAAAAAGAAAAGTGTTTGTTAAATTAATTTTTGAGCCATGGGAATTATCTCTAGTGACTTTTTAAACTGCTCCCTCTTCCAGAAGCATCTACAGCTCTTGGAGAACACGCAGTGACTTTCTGGAGATGTATGATCCTAAGCCTCTGAGACAGGTTTGAAAACAGTTCAAACAACGGAAAAGCGCAAGTCAAAGCTCAGGTTTTAATCATCTGTGAAATAAATCCAGCAAACACCAACACTGACTCTTACCTGTGCCTATACTGAGAGGCTTACAAAAAAAAATAAAGTTATAATTGCGTGCTTTTTTTTTTTTTGGTTGAAAAACAAAGGGGAAAAGCATCCTTGCAAAGACAAAAGCATGTGTCTGTGGCTTCACACACACTCTCTGAATGTTCCTTTTAAAGTCAGGGGGGCTCGTCAGATATTCAAAGTCATGCATAAACAGCCCTCCCGAAGGCAGTAACTAAAGGGGGAAAATGTCTTTACAAGATGAAACTTCACAATCTAGGTAAGAATATTCTCTTTACTGATGTGCTCCTGATTTAGTGTTTGGACGGAGAGCTGCAACGGGAACCTCAATTGACGTCAGAGGGTTTTAGATCACAGACCAGACAAGTGTCAGAGAATTACGAGAAGTCGTGGATGATCTTCTATCTATAGCTCTGCAGTCGCTCTCAGGCGCGTTTTCATCAGCCCAAATAGCTCACTACTGCAGCTTTTTAAAAATTAGTTTTAGTTTAAGGATTTATGCTGCTCGTTAGGATTGGGTAAGGATACTGTAACTTTTTTTGCTAAATCAGAAGTGGCATGAATAGAATTCTTTCAAGAGATGTGACGTGGTGCAGAGGAGTGGTGGGTTTTTATCTTCCGAAATGGAGCTTTTTGCTGCAGATCCTTTGAAGAGGTCTCCTGAGCTAACCTGTGTAACCTACCTACAAACCTGTGGGTCCCGTGGTAAAACTGGGGCTCTCTGATGAATCTTGTGCTGTGTGAAATGAGTTGTGTGATGAGAGCGCTCGTGTTGATATTTTCTGATGGAATTAGTTGTTGTCATTGCAACACAAATACCCTGCTGGACTTGAATGTTCCCTCTGTGCCATCTGTGATTCCTGGTGTAATTTATCAGTTTATTCATGAGCAATAATGAAATGTAACTTCTGGAATGAGTGGCTAAACCCTGGGTTCCCTGCCCAGGAGGGATTTTCTCCTCCTCACTCCAGGTGCCCTCTGACTTTGTTTTGTCAGGGAACTGAAGGAAACAAACTCCATTTTTTCAGTGCTGGTGCAGGGGAGCAAGCTGTGTTTGATGAGGCTGCTGCTTTGTCAGCCACACTGCTGGGAGATGATTTCAAAGCCCATAGTGCTGTGTCAGAGTGTGATGGATGGGGCTGGAAGCTGGACAATGCTTGCAATTCCCAGGCTCATGGGGTGGCCAGAGAGGTGGGATACACACATTTTGGGTTGTAAATGAGATCTTGGGAGACCTGGTGCAGGAAAGAATTCCGTGTCGTGTGTGGGTGCGCCAGCAACTATTGCCCTGGGCAGCAGTGCTTCCAGAGGGTGGAAGCACTGGGAGCAAGCAGCCAGGATTGTAAACATACCCCACAGAAAGTCACTTTTGTGTCCAGAGCCTGTCCTCACATTCTTGAAAGACAAAGTTCCCTCACCCAGGAACCCAGAGCTTCTCCACGCCTCACTGAGGTGATAGCTGTGGTGAGCACATCCTGCTCTAAGGGGGCTGAACCCACCTGGCACAGGCACTCTGGGCACCAGCAAGGGCATTTGGAGCCAAGGCTCTTTTAAAGGGTGCTGGTAACAGCTGGCCCTTGCAAGCTTTCAGGTTTTATAACTCCCCCATAAAAGAGGGGAGGAGGGGTCTGTCCTCGAGCCTTTATACAATGCATCTGTTTACTGGCATCAGCTGGAATAAAAGAATAACAACAGAATTAGAGGAAATCATGTAAAGGTGACCACACCATGATTTTGTTTGGATTTCCTGCACGATTCCTGGCTCTGCTGCGTTCTGCTGCTGAGCCAGACGCGCGCGGTAGTGGCGCGATCCACCCCTGGTCCCACTTGTGCTGCTGCTTAATTGATTTGTGTGTTTGCTCCGGCCCTGCCGGGGCTGGGGGGCGGGATTTGCATTCTGGGCGAGTGGTCGCAGGCGCCGCTGGCAGGGCGAGGGGAGCTGCTGTCGGCAGCTCTGCTCTGAAGGCAGCCCGGGCATGATTGATGGCACTGCAAGCCCTGCTGTTCCAGCCATGCGACACTGCTGGTCCTGGCAACCCCCTGGTGCTCTGTTCCCTCTTCACCCACCCCACAATGAGGCACTGATAAAGACAAGAGGGTTTCCTGGCTGTCTGCTAAGGCACTTAGGTATTTTGTCTTTCCCCCCTCCCCTTTTTTTTTTTTTTCTAGCAGGCTGTGAGCCTCGATGGAAGAGTGAAGAGGGAGAAATCAAAATGAAAGCAGAGATGCTTAAGTGTGTTCTTTAGTTTACCCTCCCTCTCAAAATCTAAATTTTGTGGGGTTTGGTAAATTAAGATTTCTCCTGCTCTTCTTGCTGGCACTTGGATCCCACAGAGATGTATTTGCAGGATGCCAACTGTGCCCATGCACCAGCCAGATGTGGTGCAGTCCCCAAATCAGCAGCTCACCGTGGTGCATTGTATGGATGGACTAATTATCTGCATAATGGGGAGAGCTCAGCTCCTGTAAGCGATGGGTGCATCTGCCTCCATCTATTTCTGCTCTCTGCAGGCCCCCTCTGGGCTTTGGCCTTGCTGAGGGGAGGACAAATATTGCATTTCTGGATTTTTTCAGGTTTTGTGCATTAGTCTCTTGAAGCATCGGAGAGATTTAAGAGCAGCTTGGAGGTGTGTATGGGATCGATAGCACCAGTGGGACCAAGGCAAGCCAGACCAGATCAGCTGGGCTGTATCAGCACTTTCCCAAGAGGGCAAGGGAGCTGTAACGTTTTGCACCAATCCTGGCTAAGAAATCCCAAAGCAAACCACCTCCTCTAGAGGGGAATGGTTTCTGTTCTGTCTGGCTTTGTGAACACAAATGTAAATTGCTTGGATACTTTGGGGGAAGAGTGAGAGAAAAGAAATTAGTGAGTTTTTTCGTCTTTTTAAAGGGAACTGACCTGCTGAATTAGCAATACTTTATTAT